>PPHW02000022.1:0-142183 GCA_003705225.2 Ambrosiozyma vanderkliftii
GTTTCAATTGCGACAGTGGTAGTATAATAATGCCATTATGAACATTACCATCTAGAAATCAATGAAAAGTGAACATATATTAGACAGTATTGTATATTTTCTTCTACCAATCTACTGACCTACTGACCTACGAACCTATCGATCTACTAATCTATTAATCAATATTTCAAAGCCCAGATCTATATTGGAATTATTTCGTAGAATGAGGTATTAACGTTTCTTTATCCTTATAAGTATATACGCGATAGATGAATGGAACGATGAATCAATCGATTGATCGAGGAGAGAGATTATATTAGTGTGTATATACTATATATATATATATAGAGAGAGGGGGGAACAGGTACAGACAGATACACTGCCTCAGCGGACATCCCACCTTCCACCGTCTCTCTCTCTTCCCTTATCGATCAATCGGGCAACTAGCGCAAGCTTTTGATCCGGACAAATTCCGCCACATTGTATTATATATAGGAGAGAGAATATATGAAAGATTCGAGCGAGCCTTACTTTTTGCCATACATTATATGCTTTAAATTAAATTTTTTTTTTTTGCTTATTATATTGAAATTTCTTTGCAAATTATCACAGAACCACAATTCTATATATTAAAAGGCTGTCCATATATTCATATTCATTGCTGCTTTTATTCTTAATGGGTTTTTAAAGAACAGAAACAAACAGGTGTTACCTTGATGCCCTCAATAATTTAATAGTTAGAATAGTGATCGAGACTATACTACTTGCTACTACTGCTACTACTTACTACTTACTACTTACCAATCTATCAGATATATTGAAATCAAATATTTCCACGACAAATAACTGATATAAAGTCACAATAATATAAATAATACATTAACACAATGGGATCAGCTACACTAGGGACAATTATATTTGCTGCTGTTAAACCAATCATTAAAACTTATTTGATCATTGCGGTTGGGTTCTTACTAGCCAGATTGAACGTGCTAACTATTGATACAACTAGAAATGTGAGTTTTATGATTGTGTCCGTGTTGGCACCAGCTTTGAATTTTTCCAAAATCGTTACAAACATAGACAATTCATTCATCAAACAAATAGGAACAATAGCTATATCCAGTTGTGTGGTTATGCTCGGACAGGCATGTCTAGCCTTTTCCGTCGGATTGTTAGTGGGATGCCCCAGAAGTTGGTGGGGTGGTCTACTTATGTGTGGAATGCTACCCAACATTTCAGATATCCCAATTTCTTACTTGCAAGGTATGGAATCATCAGCTATTCTATCTGATATAGATTTGGGTGTCGCTTATATCTGTATATACGGTGCGTTCATGAATTTTGTGCAATTCAACTTAGGGGGTTTTAGAATCATTGGATTAGATTTCGCATACGTGGACAAGCAAAAGGCAAAAGAAGCAGAAAAAGATGATATTGAATCACAGAAATCACAAGTTTCTGAAAAGGCCACTATAAGCTCTTTCTCTAATAACAATAACGGATCTCCACCAATAGTGATTACAAACTCGCATAATGAACATATTGTTGATGATAATGATGATGATTATGAGACCTCTATTCAGTCTGATGAAGATGGAGTGACTTCTCACAGAGGTATATTTGCCCATCCATTATACCAGGAATACCAAAGCAAGCATAATAATAGCAACAACAACAACGACAACTCATTACACCCTGTCACTAGCTCGATTACTTCGACTTCAATTGCGTCTCATGATTCTCATATATCTAGAAACAGTGGTTCAATGTTAGCTCATAGAATCAGCAGAATTAGATCCATTCATGAGAATGAATTAAGAGGTCAACCTACAGAGACGATGAATGATTTAGTTCAAGTGTACTCCCATGTGAGAAATCCAAACATTCATAACAACCTTATTGGAACAACCACCAATACGAGATCAGAATACGCGCAGCCAATTGCTCCTCATAATAATGATGATGAAGCTGACTCGGGAGAAGGAGAGGAAGATGAATCATTGGATACTATAACTGGAAAGAAAAAAGCAACACAGGAAACTTCAAAATATAGAGAATACTTTAGACTTTTCGTAGAGACATTCATATCAAACTTTTTGAAACCTGCATCAATAAGTACAGTTATCAGTGTGACCATTTGTATGATTCCATGGGTGAAGGCGATTTTTGTCGAGACTGATCAAGCACATGTCCACTCAGCTCCTGATCATCAACCACCATTGTCCTTCCTTATGGATTTTGCTTCATATTTGGGAGATGCCCAAGTTCCATTTGGGTTATTATTATTAGGTGGTACTATTGGAAGATTACAAGTCGGTGAGCTGCCTAAGGGTGTTTGGAGGATCCCAGTTGCTGTGACTTTGGTGAAGTTGTTTATATTTCCTGTCATAGGATGTGCTTTCAATTCCAAATTACAGAAAGATGGTTTGTTCTATGATGATAAGATCTTGTACTTGATAACCAATATTAATTACTGTTTACCACCTGCTACTTCTTTGCTTTACTTCACTGCGTTTTACACTCCAGCAGACTCGAAGCAAACAATACAGATGAATATTTTAGCATTAGTTTACATTGCGCATTACACATGTTTGGTTTTTTGTCTACCATTTACTACTACTTATACAATGAAAGTTGCATTAGGGTATTAACATTATAGCATTTTCTCCTTTTTTTTTATTTGTTTATTTGCATATTTGCATATTTGCATATTTAATTTTCTTTCCCCCACCACCCATCTATCCAAATCATACCTTTGATATTGTTTGCATTATACCCATCCACTTTAGAATACTTAATAGATTTATTTGCATATTTATATATCCATTCATGACTTCAGTAGTCGGAGTAGTGTGTAGTAGTATATTTATTGTAGGATGGTAGCAAATGTACTTAACCCCCTTCCATCAAAATACATCTCTACACCAGATTATGATTCCCTCGCCAGCTGCCAAATTACAGAAACGTGCGAACATCAAATTTAGCTTTCAGTTAGTGCTCGCTCGTTTTAATGAAGCAGAAAGGCACCGAACAGAAATTAAAAAGGATGCGAATGGAACCGACAGCAAATACATATTAACTATATATAGAAATTAAATCCTATGAATTGAGTCATATCATAAACACCACTCAATTAAATATATCCACTTCATCATAATAATAAACAATGCCGAAGCTAGAGGAATGGGAAATAAAAAAATACTGGCAGATCTTCCAAGGTTTAAAGCCAACTAATAATAAATTGAGTGGTGATAAAATTTCACCTGTGCTTAAGAACAGTCGTTTGAATCAATCCCAACTAACTCAAATATGGGATCTAGCTGATATAGACGTCGATGGTAGTTTGGATTTCGAGGAATTTTGTATTGCCATGAGATTGATCTTTGATCTGGTGAATGGCAATATAACTGAAGTTCCAGAGACCCTGCCAAGTTGGCTTATACCTGGATCCAAACAGCATTTGATCCAAGCGGATAAGGCTGTCCAATCCAATAGCACAGGGTTCAGTGATGGGTCCGATGATGAATATGCCTTGAGCTCAGATTTTGACTGGTACTTGTCCCCAACTGATAAGTCGACATATGAGACAATCTACAGTTCCTCGTGTGATTCATACGGTAGAATTAAATTTGACTCATTGGCAGAACTATACAAAACATTAAACAATGTCGCTGAGACAGACATCTCATCAGCTTGGAACCTAGTCAACCCTAAACAATATGAAACAATAGATAAAGATCAATGTCTGGTGTTTTTACACATCTTGAATCAAAGATCAAACGGTAAAAGGGTCCCAAGATCTGTGCCTGCATCATTAAGAGCAACTTTCAGCAAAGAAACTCCTGATTACAATATTGACTCTCATCAAGGTGAAATCAAAACGAATGGTGCTGGTGCCAGTGCCAATGCCGGTGACGACGAGTCCAATGATTCACCACAGCCAGGTACTAAAAAGGCATTTGGAGAAGGTTACTTGAACAGACTCGGTACATCTAAATCAAATTTGATTAAAACTGGTACTGACTTTAGCGCTACTAAGGGCACTGAATGGGAAGAGGTGCAACTGAAAAGAGAATTGCAAGATTTAGAGGATTTAATCAAGAAGGCTGAATATGAGAAGGAGAATAAAGGTTCTGATGACAGATTGGGATTAGTTAAATACGAATTTGAACAATTACTCAAATACAAAGAAACACAAGTTGATGATCTGAGTAAAAATAAAAACTCAGATTTCGGATCTATCTTGGGTAATGTTGATGTTATTGAAAGTCAACTCACTCAAATTGAACAATTCCTAGAGGGCAAGAATAAAGAACTTGCGGAGTTGAACAAAGAAATCGAGGCATTGAAATAAGAAACCAACCTACTTTACACCCATCTTTCTAATTCTGGAATGCCTTAATTGTATTTTTACATTCATCCATTCACTCATACTCTTCTTTTTTTTTCAGTTTATAAATACTATTGTACGCTACTTTTCTTTCTACACTATTAATTGTTAGTAATAATTCTACACACTATTACAAAGATTTTCATTCGTTTCAATGTAGAAGTAGCAGATATATAACATATGACAAAATAAATGGGTTTATTTCATAAAATTTAAAAACACAATATGAAAAATAAATAGGGGGAGGGGGAAGAAATGGAATGGGGGGAATGAGATGATAAGAAATCAAAATAATAATAATAATAAATAAATAAGTGTATGAATATATATATATGTAAATTAGGAAGACAAAGAGGGAGAAAAAAAGAACAAGAATACTGGATTCAGTACTTCAACTATTTCTTCTTGTCATCGACTGGTTCATCAAATTCTGGCTTTGGTAATTTAAAGTCAGCTGGAGCATCATCAACACCTTCACCAATTTGGTCCCACACAGACGAACCAACGGTGAAATTTCTCCAAGCTTGGGTCATTTCCAATGGTTCATACACAACTCTTCTCTTTTCGTTATCGTATCTCACTTCAGTGTAACCTGTAGTTGGGAAATCTTTTCTTAATGGATGTCCTTCAAAACCATAATCGGTCATGATTCTTCTTAAATCTGGATGGTTTTCAAAGAAAATACCCACCAAATCATATGTTTCTCTTTCAAACCAGTTCACACCTTCGTATAATGGAACTAAAGAAGGAACTGGGCTGACTTCAGATGCATATGTCTTGATTCTGATTCTAGAGTTGAATCTGACTGATAATAAATCGTAAACAACATCAAATCTATTGGTTCTAGTTGGGTAGTCAGCAGCAGTGACATCCATACAGGCTTTAAACTGGGATGATGTGTGATCTCTTAGGAATGTAGCAACTTGAATCAATGCAGTTGGGGCAACATAGACGATCAATTCATCCTTCCAGACGGAAAACTGTTGGACATACTTTGGCATACAAGCCATAATATATTTACCAAACTTGTGCAATTCATCAACTTGTTCTCTGTATCTTTCCTTTGGATCATAGACTGGATGGTTTAATTCATGATATGGTTCTCTTGGTAAGTGTCTTAGGTTTGGCAAGAATTCAAAAGTCTGTTGTGATGCAGGTCTTGAAGGTCTTGTAGTGGTTGATGTTGGTGCAGCTTCTTGAGCCAACTTCTTAGGAGCACTTGAGGAGATAGCTCTGGTCAAGGAAGGCACAAGAAGTGACTTCTGTAGAGCTCTAGTAGATGCTGCTATTTGTCTAGATGATAGCATTTATGATGATTTATTATGAAACACAAACTGTAGTAGTCTTTGCACTTGCCTTTCGATATGAGAGTACTTTCTATCCAGTTGTATCCTTTTTACTTTCCTTTTCCCTTTCATTTCTATATACAATTTTTTTTGAGGAAAAATGAGGGGTAGTTTGGATATCGACTTTCGTCGATCGTCGGTGATAAACAACTCTGTCATATTAATAGACGTGTAAATAATATAAAATCACGTGATCTACACCTTCTGTGTTCGATAAGTACATTTAAACATGCTATTTATAATTAATTATCTATGTATATAAAAAGTTTTCCCTCTCTTTCAATCTATTCAGCAGCTGGTTGACCTAATTCGTAATATGCCTCTCTACAATCACAGGCTAACTTTCTAACACGTCTCTTTGGATCATCTAAAACAGCGGTCAAACCTCTGATGATGTCTTGTCTATATGGAACAATTAAATGAATTTCGAAGCCAGTCATGGTCATTAAACATTCTAATGACTTATATTTAACACTTTCATCCAACTGACTCTTTTCACTTAATAATTTAAGCAAGTTCGGTATGATACTGTAAAGTTGTCTTTCTATTAATTCTGGTGACTCAATAATGGCGATTTTTAATATTGTTAAAGAAGATGACACAATCAAATTTGAATTCATAGTTAACGATGTCAAGATTAGTGGTAATATTGATTTAATATGAGGAACAATAATTTGCTTATCAATATAGTTCAAGATCAACGACAAAGTGTTTAAGTAATTTTTACCCTTGCCGGACGATTCCCTAAACTTGGAGATCAAAATAGGCAACAACGAGTCAAAAAACTTTTGCTTATATAATAATCTGACATTCAAATTGAAAATAACAGACTTTCCAAAAGGTCCAGCCTTCTTATATGGCTCATAACAAGGAACATCGGCAATGATTATAGTCAAACATTTTGGAGCAAATTGTGAGAAAACCTTATCATCTAAGAGTGACACCAAATAGTTTTGGAACTTTGGAGTTAATTTGTCATCTTTCAATAATAAAGCCTTAGTGATCCATGTAAATAATTCTAACGATTTAAATTTATCTGATAATGTACTAGATTCGGACTCAATTCTAGATGTCAACTCATCATACTTATTGTCCAAATATTGTTCCTCCTTGCCAGTAAACCATTTGTTAACAACTAATGAAATAGTTTCCAGAGTTGCTTGTCTTTCAACAATAGTGGTTTCCTTGACAGAAACAGAAATAAGGTTATCGACAAATTTAGTAGGATCTTCAGGAAATGCAACAATTCTGTCCACAGTGGCAACGACACTTTCAAAAAGAATAAATTGAATGTAATCTCTATCAAGAATTGCCAATGGTTCTGATAGTTCCTTATTTAAAATATTAGTATATTTTGGTTCAGTGACACCTTCAACAAAAACTTTATAAAAATCTCTTAGTAATTCCTCATGTAAATCAAAATCGCAATCTGTGACTATCTTAGCCACTATCTTTCCCGCATAATGCAATGATATTGGATCTCTATAAATAACGGAATGAATATTAAAAGATGTGTTCTCAATAATTAAACTTAAGAATCTAGGAATGAATTTCTTCAAGTTATCAGTAGTTGAATCCTTTTCAGTTAATTTCCCCAAGGTGTCAGATAACGTCAATAGTAATTCTTTAGCGTAAGTTTTTGAACCATTTGAATTTAAAACGCTTTCTAGTTTATTTAGTAATCTCACAGCCAGTGAATTAATAATCAATCTATTTTCACTAATAGCAAGGAAAATGTCAAAAATTTTCTCAGTTGTGATGCTTTCATTCTTATTAATATCTTCCACCTTCGCTGATTTATCATTATCATTATCAGGCAATAGTGTTAACAATTTAGGTATAGTGTATCCTAAAATAATTTGAGGATGATCCCTAGCAATAGAGCTCAAAGACGCCAAAGCCTGGTTAAAGGTATTTACGTTATTATCTTCAAGAATCACTTCAGTCAATGTTTGAACAATTAATTGACATTCTTGTTCAGTTAAGAAGTTCTTCAATTTGAATAGCTTACCTATTAATTTGATTGCAAGACATCTCAATGTGACTTCAACTTTAGATGTTGATAGTAACGATTGATTAACCATGGTGATAATAATGTCTTTGTATTCAAAAATTGGATTGTTGAATTCCACAAACAAGTTATCTTCATTAAATAGTTTATAGTATGCGTCCAACATAAATGACACATTAGTTAATAATAATCTTTGCTTCTTGATAGTGAATGATTGTTCAGGATCATTAATTGGAGCAATCAACAACTTCATAATCTTAGCAATCAATGCATTAAAGGTATCAACATTAGCAGAACAAACAGCAGTCATTATGATAGCAGATTGTTTTGATTTTGCATGCTCTGGATCCTTTAAAAACTTTGCAAGTTCATCAACGATCAAAATTAAATAGTCCTTGATACCATTTTCATCTTCATGACTGGCATCAAATTTCTTACTTAAGGATTCAAATATCTTCAAGACAATAGGAACAACCTGTTCATCTTCACTTTCAGCATTTTCATAGAATTTCAGCAAAGAGTTAAAATCTTCAGAGTTGGCAATTTCTCGATGTAATATTTCAAACTTCAAAGCATTCCATAATGAGATCCAATATTCCTCGACTGTTTTAGTGTTGTATTCAATGATACATTTGTTTATTGTTGCCAAAACATCCAATTTAACAACCGGAGAAGTAGAAGCCAATTTTTCAACAAGGTTAGGAATAGTATCCTTAGCATAAACTGAGTTTGAGCTCAAACTACTTCTTAATGCATCTTTCAACTCGTCCCCTGTGATTTTATATGGATCATTTTCAGGAGCTCTGAAGGATATTGGGAAATAACAAAACACAGCATCAAACATATCTTCAGAATAATCATCGATATTGAAGTTTTGTGATATTAATTTATTTAACTGAAAGGAAAGCATAAGGTTTCTCGGATCCTTTTCATTCTTGGAGACTTGTAGAAAAGTGGTTATTATCAAGTCGTTGCAATTCTTTTGAGCAAACGCAAGTTTTGATTCATTAGTTAATATCGACTTAAGAATTTGAAATCCATAATATCTTGTAGATGCAAGTTGTCCTCTAGTAGTATATTTTTCCTTAATTGTAGACAAAACAACCTCCAAGGAACTCGACTTAAAACTTTTCATAGACACTAAAGCATTTATTCCTCTTAGAGTTTCCTTTATACATTGAGGATCATCCAGCTTAGAAATGTAGAAACCAATTAAAACATCAACATCCTTGCCTAATAGCTTATCCTGTGGAAGTGCGGTCAAAGTAGAACTTAGTAAAGACAAGGATTTAGGTCTAATTGTGTTTGAATCATCTGTTAAATAATCTCCTAATAACTTGACAAAATTTAGTAAGGTTAATTCATTGGACTCGATGTTTTCAACTAACTGATTTATAGCACTCTTAGCTTCCATTGAATTGGTATCAGTGACAACCATATACTGATTGATGGTACTCTTGATATTTAATGACATCTTTATTGCCTTGGTACTATATTTATACTATTTCTATGTGTCTTTTGAAGTCAACTTTTCTTTAGTTAATCTAATCTTTAACTTTTTAATATTGATCAATCTCGATAATTCTTTAAAGCACACGGCCGAGGCCGAATAATGTGCGATTACATAAGCGAACGCAATAAATCGCCAAATTTGGACGAGAGGTAAAGCATGGAAACTATGTACTTTGAAACACACCTATAACCAGGGAAGGGTTTATGATAATTAGAATATAATATTAATAAAATGTTATATATTGGAACAAAGAAATTTGAAAAATCAAAAAAAAGAAAACAACAAGAAAACAAAAAAAGCTAGATGAAGAAAAAAAAATACAGAGCAAAATCATTACATTATTTTATTACTTAAACTTCATTAACAGAAGGCTCCTTTTCCTTCAATTCAGTATTTGGCTTGAATTGATCACCTTCGTGGTACAAACCCATGCTCAAACCTTCTTGTTCGACTTCAGACAAGTCCAACTTTGGTAGTTCTTTAGCAACGACGTAGACCGGCTTCTTTTCGTTGTAGGCCTTAGCAAAAATAATATCGATTTCTTCTAATTGTCTACCAGAAGTTTCAGGGTAGAAGAAGTAGATGATTGGAACGTAGGCAAAGTTAAGACAAGCAAAGAAAAGGTAACATCCCCATCTAGTTTCACTGATGAAAATCGGAGTAAACATAACAACGGCAAAGTTACAGATCCAGTTGGTACAAGTGGAAACTGAGGTGGCCAAGGTTCTGGTTCTCAAACCGTTAATTTCAGGTGGGTAAATCCATGGTAATGGCAAGATCGTGAAAGCAAAGAAAACAATAAACAAGAACAAACCAACAGCGGCACCCTTTGCATTTTGGGTAGTGTTATCAATCAAACAAGCAAAAGAGATAGTGAAGGCAACACCTTGACCAATGGCACCAATCAGAAACAATGGTCTTCTACCTAATTTATCAACAAGGAAGAAAGAAGGAATGGTGAAGAGAGCATATATTGTAGCAAAGACACCACCCAAGACTAAACTCATTCTTCTAGATAAACGAATTGTGTTTTCAAACAACACTGTGGAGTAGTAGATAGCAGCATTACAACCAGTGAATTGCTGGAAGAATTGTGCGGAGGCACCGATAAGCATTCTTCTGAGATATTGATGTTGACCAGAGGAAAACAATTCTCTGAATGTGATACTTTGCTTGTCGAATCTGTTAATGGCATCAGAGATCAAACTTAATTCAGCCATAACTTGGTCATCCTGAGGGGAAATGTTATCCAACTTACCCAAGACATAACTAGCTTCTGCCATTCTGTTTTGAGCAACCAACCATCTTGGAGATTCTGGTAAACCAATGATGGATATTAATAATAACAAACCGAACAAAACTTGTAGAGAGATTGGTAATCTCCAAGACACGGAACCACTAGCATATGATAAACCAAAATCAACCCAGTAGGCAATGAAAGTACCAACAGCAATGACAGAACCTTCCAAATTGACTAATCTACCTCTGTTTTCAGGCTTACTCATTTCGGATTGGTAAATTGGAATGGTAGCAGTGTTCAAACCATTACCTAGACCAGTGATAACTCTGGCAATGACAAAGTGAACCAGTGGCCAGTGATCCTTGAATGGGAAAATGGAGATAAAGGCACCAACAGTGAAAATGGAAGCACCCAAGATGATCATTGGTCTTCTACCCCATTTCTCACCATAACGCATGGCAAATAGAGCTCCAACGAAACAACCCAATTCATAACAGGAGGTAACAGCACCTTGGACAACGGTAGCATGTCTAGTACCACCAGCGACACCGGTGAAAACTTTTTCAAATTGTGGAGCAGTGATAATACCAGACATAAGACCTTGATCGTAACCAAATAGGGAGAAACCAACAATACAACTGAAGGTGATAGCATATCTCAATTTGTCACCAGAAAGACCAAATGTACAGTGGGAACATTTTAATTTGAATTTTTCAGTGGTTATACTGGAGTCTTGTAATGCAGTGACATCATCATCGTTAGCATCAGACACGGATGATGAAGAGGATGGTTGACGTTCTAATGGCTCACTCATTATATTAAATTCACTTTTTTTTGATTTTTTACGGGGTCAAAACCAGAAAAGAGAGATATATATATATAGAGGCATTTAGAAATACATAAAAAAAAGAGAAGATACGGAGTAGATGGTGATGATATCGGGGAACCAGGCTCTTTTTATAATTATTATTTTTTTTTTCATAACACTCCCTAAAAAGAAACGTAAGAATATAAAAAAAACTATATTTAACGGAGACTCAAACAACGAAAAGCAAAATCAATGACTATTATCACCTTTTATTATTTAATGAAATGTTACCATTATTTATTATTAATTGTTTGATTGTGAATTGTTTCGACTGGTATTCCTCCTATTCTCTCATATTATATTATTTAGCTCGATAATTTGTGTACAACTCCACACCCAGATGTGAGGAAGAAACGGGGATTAAAATAAAGAAGAATGTAGAAAGAGGGGATTAGATGATCAGTTGTGTTTTTTTTTTATGTAAACAGCATGATTAAGGAAAAGTATCTTAAAAGATGTATAGTTTTAAACTACCAGTATCCCACGAGAAAATCTGAAGGTGAAAAAAAGGTGTAAAAAGCTGAAAAAGCAAAAAAAGGAAAAAGACTCACCAACAGAGAACAATGGGGAATACAAAAATTTGGTGTTATTACACCAGGGTATGTATGGTATACAAAATAGTAACAATAAAAGCAGCAAAAGAAAAGAAAACTTGATTATTGAAGTTATTGTTCAATGCTGTTTATTTTGGGCATCTAAAACGCTGCCGCACGTCAGCATGCGTCTTTTGAGTGTGTTTAGCTGGTAAAACAGCATTTATTTCTGAACAAAGTTTAATGAAGATGAACAAGGTTCCCCAGAAAATTTTTTTGCTTCTCGTCAATAGCTTCCATTAAGAAGATATGTGTTATGTGAAATTGAAATAAATAAACGTAGTAATGACGTTTTCTTATGTGTAGGATTGTAATTAATCTCTAAGGAGAGGAAATGTAGTACATACACGCATATATGTAAACGGTCATAGTAAGTAGCATTATAGTTAACTGGAAAAAGAAAAGAAACAAACTTCGGAGTGTCTTCATTTAACGGAGTTTACCAGATCGAAAGGCTTACATTTCATCTAACATTTAAATTAAATTAATTAAATAATTAAATAACAAGTAGTTACATTAATGCTAAGAGTAAATAGCAAATAGTCCATATGAGAGAGAATGATATGGTGGAGTAGAGGGGGGCATACGGAAGTGAAGGGGAAGAGAACATCTGGAAGCGAGTAATGAAATGGCGGAGACGGGAGCTGTCTAGCATAGAGAACTAAAAGATGCCGCCGCCGTTGCAGCCACTGCAGGGGAGTGTACCAGGGAAGGCAATGGAGGAGGGGAGGGATTATCATCTACTGGGGGATTCAACGGAGATGGAAGAAATCTTCCAAGCAAAACCTTAACGCGTCTGCCTGCGTCAACGCATCAGCACCAGAAAATTCCTAAATAAGCAAGCCACGCGGCAGATGATCATTATATTATCCGTTGAGTACACTTGGCTTTTAATTTAAAGTCCCCTGCCGAAGTGCATGCATACATGGATTAGAGGGGGGGAGGGGGGAATAGGGGAGTTTCCCCTATCTTTTTTTTTTAAAGTTTGCATATTAACAATCAATCAAATACAAAAAAAAAACATCCGTTTCACTGTTTCACTTGTTGATAGTACAATGCTATTTATTTATTTTATAGCTTAGCAAAATATAGGGCAGGTAAATACAGGTCAGGTCAGGTCAGGTAATGTAAGTTAAAGTAAGCTCGGGTGACGAAAAGTGCTCCCCGCAAAAACTTTATTCCTGCATTTTTCCTAGGGGGGGAAGGAATACTGGGAAACAGATATTTGGTGGGGGGACGGAGACTGTCGGTTAATCTGTCTCAGTAACAATTAAGAAAATGTAGTTTTTCCATATTTAGTTAGTTAATGGAACAAGAAGACGCCATGGAACTAATTTATGAACTACACATAACCAATTACAAGATGTTGTTAAATATGAAGTATTCACCTACATTGCCTTTACCAAGAAGCGATTTCTATTATTCAAATGCCAAAAACTTTTTGAACTAATTTATTTTTATTTTAGAAACTCTATAAAATTTGAACAATGGCTCCATTATTTAAGGGTTAAAGTCGATCACGGAATACGTCATGAAAGTGGTGGAGGTAGCTAATTAATAGTAAGGATAGACTTGCTTTCTCCCTCTTTTCTTTTTAAGATTTATATGTATGCAGTACTTTTCTGAAAATTTTACAGTGAAACAGAACAGATTATGGCAAAAAAAAGAAACAACTCACAGAAGATGCATATATTCATTTACTCCATTCTATGTTTTTATATTCTATGGATTGCGGGTTACTAATGAAAAACTGGATTGAGTATTGTAGTATATGCTGTCATATATATCACATCTAGGCAAGATTTCAAGATCTATAATTAATCACATCAGAGATACATATTAATATGTAGGTTTGATAAAAAGAAAGGTGAAAAAAATATTATATTTTCCAACCTTGCTTCAAATAAGAAAACTTGCCGCAGGTGATCGATCTATCGGTCTCACGTACTAGCCAATCCAGGCCAGGCCGGCCGGACGAGACAGGCCTGCAACGATGTCTGACCTGCTTGCGTTCCCCCTTTTTTATCCCTATCTTCTTCGTGTTATATATGTAAATTCTTGCATGTGCTTTTTTTACCTTGAAGATAGCTGTATTAACTCTTTAATCGGACCATTAAATCAAATTAGATTAGATTGAATTACATTGAAACAAAAATAAATAAACAAATAAACAAAAAAAAATTAAATAGTATAATTAATAATACCTCTATAAATCATCAAATTTTCTAATTCCGTGCTCATGAGTTTGCTGGTTTTTAAACTGCTTTGTGCTCAATTTCTGTTGCCTTTTTAGTTTATTTTTTTCCTTCCGAGTTAACTTCCTCTTCTTGGCAGTGTGATCATTATTTCTATCATCAGTTGGCTTTATCTTTTGCGTAATCTCCTCTTTTGCATCTGCAGCCACAAAGTTTTGCTCTGCCTCCTCTTCTGAATCCTCTAGATCGGCAAGTAGTTTATCTCTGATACTCTCCAATTTAACGTACATGACACCATCCCTCTCAACTGGTTTATCGTCTATCTTCTCATCGTGATCATGCTCATGATCATGATCGTCATCAGAGTCCGAGATCTCGCTACCATCAAACTGGGAATCTGAAGCTGATCCTGAATATGGTTCACTCTGTTCTCTTTTATTTAATTGAACATGATCATTGTCAAAATCACTGCCTTCTAATTTAGTGACATCTATATTGGCAAATCGTTTCTTCATACGATCTCTTGGGAGATCTAATGTAGTATCTAGATTATCAACATCTATTTTTTCCTTCTCTTGATCATCTTCAAATCCAGTCCATTCTTCTTCTTCTTCTTCTTCTTCTTCTCCACTCTCATCGTTAGAATCGTCCCCAGAATCAGATGAATTCTTGTGGAATGCATCATCATCATCATCATCATCGTCTTCGTCGTCTTCGTCATTATCATTATCATCATCTTCGCCATTATTGGTCCAAAGCCTCAATTTTTCCATACCTGCACTCACTAGTCTGTAATTGTAATCCAAATCTAAAATACCAACGTCATCCTGGGAATCATGTAATCTGTTCTCAATAACCTTACCAGATTTGGTATCCAACTTACTAATAACTCCATTGGAACAGCCAGCATACATGTACCTACTCTCATTATCCATTGCACTGATAAGAGAATCAATTGATTCGTTCCTATCAATCTTAATTCTCGATATCTGATCTGTATACTCATTAATTGGTTTCCATAATGTAGCTATTCCATCACCCATACCACAGAGCAGGTCCGTAGGGTTTGATTGGTCAATAAAGGAACAGCACATGATCTCATCTTCCTGGTCTTCACTAGTAATTTGAACAGTATCCTTTCTAATGTCAAACTTGGATAGAGTGGTGGAACCAACGGTGATAAATTGGTAGTCTGATTTTGGAGACAAATGGGCGATACTATTCACTGCATCATCATGAACTTTGTTGATTCTGTATATAGAGTCCTTGGAAAAATCTCTAGCATCATAACAAACTATTGCCCCGTCTTCTGTTCCAACCAACAAGAAGTTCTTGTTTGAAGGTGGACTAAGGATCTTTGTGATGTTGGAAACATTCTTCAGTTTATACTTTGACAACACTTGTCCCGTTTCAGTTTGTGCCACCTTGATAGTCTTATCTAACCCTGCAGAGAATATTTTCTCACCAGTTTGATCAAAAACAATTGATCTACAACTTCCTTTGTGTCTCTTTGTTTGCCAACCGACAGTGACGATATCACTTGCTAAATCCTGTTCATCATAATCATCAAAGTCAACAGCCTTAGTTCCAACCCTTCCGATTAACTGTGTTATTTTAGAAGTCGATGTCGCCGTTTGCTTTACTTCATCACCAACCACGGAATCTGTTTTCACCACCCTTGATGCTCTACTCTCTAATTTCTCTGCATCATATTTGAATAATTTAACATGTCCAGTTGCTGAACCAGTGACAAATAAATTTGAAGTTGGATGGAAATTAGTAGTAAATAATAGATCATCACTGAAATCCATCTCTAAAATCGGCAAACTTTCGGATGTAATAACTGTAGAGCTCTTTTTAGACTTTTTTCCCATTCTTTATTAATGTTATTATGTTGTAGTTATTTGATTTTTATAGGTTTGTTTCAGTATATATCTAATTAACCTATACATGATAACCTCTTTAATTTTTTTCAGTGTTTTTAAAAATATTTTTTTAAAAAAAATTATGCACAGCCATCAAACAGTGAAAAATTTCCAGATCTTCTGCACATGTTTAATTACGTATATAGTGTTACTATAATAAACAATAGTTATATTTACAAAAAGGATGGGTTATAAACAAAATAGAAATGTGAGGGAGGGAAACAAGACAAAAAAGGACAGAAATGTATATACATAATATGGGGGGTGGAAAAGGACTTCATTAAATTTTCAAGTAAGATCTATTGGCAATGGCCAACTTGTGATTCAAGTTTCTTTTTTCCATTAACTTAGACTTACCACCAATGACATTTAAGATTTCTTCGGATAATCTAACTGAAAAGTCATTTGATGTTCTGGAAGAAGATGCATCTAATATCCACACAAAAGCGGTTCTATTTCTTTGTCTAGGGGTTAATGGAACTGGGACGGTAAAATTCTTAGCAAAACCAGTCTTAACAGTCTTGGTGACAACTAATGGGGCAACAGTATCCAAAGCTTGCTTTAAAATATCAACTGGATTAACTCTGGTTTCCAAAAAGATCAAATAAAGGGCACGATTCAATTGCTTTCTAGCCTTCTGCTTCAAACCATCTCTCATTATCAAGTTAACACAAAGTTCCAAAACTTCATCTTTGTAGTTTGGCATAAACTTGGTCTTCAGTTCTCTAAATTGTGTTAATTGTTCTTCAGTTGGGTTGAAACCTAACAATTGAGAGACCTGTTGGGAAACAGATCTAGAGTGTCTTTCAAGTTCATCGTTTTCTAAATCACGTTGCATTTCCCCAAGTGCTTCGATGGTCAAATCATAAGCCTTGTTAACTTGAGCGACATCTGCAGATAATTTAGATTGATCTTCTTCTTTAATTTCCTGTAATAAACGTTGCAATGGGGACAATGTAGCAGGCAGTTGAGTCTCCTCTGATTGTGTTTGTAATTCTGTAGTCTGTGCTTGTATTTCACCCTGGGATTCTTGGTGCTCATGCTCATGATCGTGCTCTGGAGTTCTTAAAAGGGAGATCAATTCTTTGTAAGTTTCAGACTCAGTGTTGTTCAAAGCTTCATAGATTTTAGAAGATTCATCGTTGGCAACTTCATCTAATTGCTTGGCAAATTCAGCAGCTTGTTCATTATTTATTTGACCACTAGTTAATTGTTCTAGAATAGAGGTGAATTTGGTGTCAAGCTCCTTCAAAGCAGCAAATACTGGTGTTTCAATTCCATGTTCAATGACGTGTTCAAATATTTCTGGAATGGTTATTAATTGAGACAATCTTTCCTGTTCCACTTCTAATGCAGCTCTCAACTTCTTGAAATCCTCAGAATTGGTGTCACCTAGGGCAATGGCAATAGGGGAAGAGGAGTCATTCAAACGAGTTTGAACTTCCTGGTTCTTAGCATCAAGTTGTTCACCTTCTGGTAAGGTTTCTAATGATTTCAATAATTCAGCAAACACGGGATCGATTTCTTGCACAATACCAAATAAATCTGAACTAAAGTAATCCTTGTAACCTTGGAAACCTTCATACAATTCCAACAAGTCAATTGGTTGGGGTTCGTTTAAAATTTCTTGTAATCTAGTGAATTCTGATGAGTTCACATCATCAAAGGCCCTAAATAATTTAGACTCCTTATTGCTGGCAAATTCAACCAATTCCCTCATCTTGGATTCAAACACAGAATCATCTGCAGATTCCAATTGCTCGTATTCTTTCAATTTGGCGGCAAACTCTGGTTCAATTTCTTTTAATAATTGGTAAACCTTAGAATTGTCCAAGTTGTTGTACAAGTTGAAATGGTCAAACAAAGTTTGTAAAAACAATTCCGCATTAAAGGCACCCTCCGTGTTAGCTAACTCAACATTTTCTGCACCATCAACAACGGCAGATGCATCAGAAGTGGAGGTCGAAGAATGCTTTGGGGATGTGATTTTCTTTGATGGAAGAGATCCTGAACCTTGTATTAAGTCAGCTAATGTGGTTATTTGTGCATCTTTAATCTTGGATATATTACCAGTGTTCAAGTGATTATAGATTGGTTCAACAGTTTCTTTTGTGTAACCTTCAAATAATGCAATCTCTAACAAGTCAGTGAAATCTGAATCAATATTATGTAAGAATTGGTACACTGGAGCAGATGACAAGTTAGTGGATTTGTATTGCTCCAAGTTCAATAAAATGTCATGAACTAAATCAATGTTACTGAAAGGTTTATTCAATTGGGCCTCAAACGAGGAAATGGTAGAGTCAACTGCGGATGCCTGTGACTTCAACTGAGATAATTTGGTATCGAGTTTAGCATTCAAACTAGCCTTTAATTCATCAACTGGGACACCATTCACTTCAGCCAATAGTTCTAATTTTTGATCAATTAATTGGTTCTTATCCTTACTGGCCTTCTTCAAATATTGAGCATAGTTGGAGTTTGCAAAGTGTTTACCGTTGTATTCATCCGACTTGACGATATAACCTTGTTCATTTATGTCGGCTTGTTTTAAGAATTTGACTAATTTTTTGTCAATGTCCTTATCCTTGGAATTAGTGGCATACTGTCTAACCATTGAAGAGGAGACAATCAAACTGGAACAACAGCTTGATTTAATGATTTCATTTGAAGCTCTAGGTCTAGCCTGAAGACATAGTTTTGCGTATCTGGACAACATAATGGATAGCTGAACTCTCTACTGAAAAAGAACGAATAGATAGGCTTGACTGGAGTCTCTTGAAGTTGTATGTTATTTACTCCAGTTTTACATATTGTATTTAGTTAAAAGATGAAAAATTGTCGATTTTTTTTTTCTCGTCGTGAAAAACTTAGTAGTGTGAAACTCAAACCGAGTTTTTCTTAACTAGAGACTATATGTTATAGAGCATTTATTTGGCATTACAAAAAGATAATATACACGTAAAAATTACAACAAAAGAAGTAAAAAAGAAGGGATTTGGGGGGTATGGAAGTAAAGAACTAAGTGGGGGAGGGGAATAGAGCACATGAAAGTTACGTGACATGGAATGGGTGCATGTATATGTAAAAGCATTTTTATTTTCTTTTCATGGTTCCACAGATGTTCTCTTATTAATCAAATCAACCTGTGGCTCTAGATCTGGAAACTCCTTCTTAATAGAATCAGAAAGCACATTCTTAAACTGATCAAATGCTAGTGACTTACCATTGAGGTACTGGTTGATCTTTCTGACAACCTCGATGAACTCTCTCGTGTAAATATCAGGGTTTCTTCCATCTTCAATGTAATTGATAATCTCCAATGGAATCGACACATCCCGCAAATCATCCTTATTTGACAGTGTTTGCAATTGAGTGACAACTTTGTTAATGTTATTAGTCAGTCCTAATTTAGCCTCTTCTGTACCTTGGAAATCGTGAACTTGAACTCCCAAATGGATGAATGTCTCAATGATACTACTTAGCTCTTCTTGCAATGAACCCAAGGGAGTCGTCAAATCAACATAAGCAGCATCAGTAGTCATTATTTATTGAATTATTTATATATCGTAGTGAATTATGTATCTAGTAATACAAAGCCTTGTGATTATTGAATAGGATATTATTAAGCTAAAAGCTATTATATACCTATCTATCTCTCTATCTATCGGTTTTTTTCAAAATGAATCTGCTATTATACAAACACGGGTATGGAAAATATATCGTCGCCTACTAAGGGTTGATCGGCGTATAGAAGGGAAAATACCGAAAACTTTTCAACATCACGTGACTTGTAACCATTTCTTGGCGGATTAAAATGAAAAAAATTTCAAAAAATAATATGAAAATCCAGCCACAGTTTAATCCCATCTCCCATTTTGCTACATTTCTACCACCTTATGGATATCAAGTATCTCTGGAATTGGTAATAAATATCCATTTGGAAAGGTTTTCAACCTTACCAATACGGTTTTGTGTTTCCGGAATTGTTTGATTCGATTAAGAGTAGTCATTTTTTTCTTTTTTTTTCTTTCCAATACATTCCTTTTTCTTTTTGATTTGTAATATATATCTAACTTTTAACAGTTTCATAGATTTGTAATTACTACAAATAACTTATAAACATACGTTGAAAAAATTGAAATAACATATTGAAATCAGATAACTATATCAGATAACTATATATATACTATATACCCATCATTTATCATTTAATTATTTCTCTTTGATAAATCTATCATCTCATCTCTATCATAACATAAATTTATACCCATATTTTCATAATATCATATCACATCACACACACACACACATACACAAAATGACTATAGAAAACATTAGTAAACCTGTGCAAAAGCCATCTATTGAATTGACTGATTTACAAATATCCCACTGGAACAAAACATTGGCTACATTGACACCTCAGGAGGTGCTAAGATGGGCCATCTTGACCATTCCAAACTTGTTCCAAACCACTGCATTTGGATTGACGGGGTTGTGTATTTTAGATATGTTGGACAAGTTGGACCTTCCAGTGGAGTTGTTGAATGAAGAGGGATTGTTCCCTATTGAGCTGGTGTTTATTGATACTTTATACCACTTCCCACAGACGCTTGAATTGATCGATAAGATCCAAAACAAGTACAAAAAGTTCAAGTTGCACATTTACAAGCCTGAAGGTTGTTCCAACGAGGAGCAATTCAGAGCAAAATACGGTGATGAATTGTGGTTGAAGGATGACTTGAAGTATGATTATCTGGTCAAGGTGCAACCATTAGACAGAGCATACAAAGAGTTGAACATTGTTGCTGTTCTAACTGGCCGTAGAAGATCACAAGGTGGTGCCAGATCCTCATTACCAATGGTGGAATTGGACAAGGAATTAAACGTGTTGAAGATTAATCCATTAGCCTCGTGGAACTTTGACGATGTGTACAAATACATCAAGCAAAATGATGTTCCATACAATGAATTGTTGGATTTGGGTTATAAGTCCATTGGTGATTGGCATTCCACTGAACCAATCAAGGAAGGTGAGGATGAGAGAAGTGGTAGATGGAAGGGTAAGGCTAAGACCGAATGTGGTATTCATGTTGCCTCTAACTATTCCCATTTCTTATCTGAAGGTGTTACGAATTAAGGTTTTTTTTCTCTTGTTGTTTGTTATTAGTCTTAAATTTTAATATTCTAGTTGTGTTAGTATATTTACAATTATTTATTTATTTATATAGAATAGGATTAATTATAACTTATATATTACCTATGTACGATATTTATATATATGAAAATATCTATAACATCCTAACACCATAAAGGGGAGATTCTAGAATTCCCTTCTGACACGCGGGCGCGCATGTAGCGTACATCTCTCTCTCGCTCTCTTTACAAATATATAATACAGATCTTTTCTTACCCTTCTCTCCTTTTCCATGATTCATAGTCATTTAAAACCCACGCTGTATATATATATTATTGACATAACAGATTAGATTCAGATAAGTCACATCAGAATCGTTTTTCATTCTAGGTATGTATTAAACAAACACACAGCTGCCAATTGATAACTTGAATTGTTGTTGTTGTTGTTTTCTTTTTTCCTATTCATATGCACACAAGCAAGTGAGATATTTTGACTACTATTTTTAAACTCTTCTGTGATTTTGATCTTTGAATATTCCATTACACATAACAGGCAAACAAATAAACAAATTAATAAACAAATAAACATAGAATCAATATATATATATATCTTGATTATATATCTATCGCATCATGAAAGATATGATCAGTTATAAGATAAATGACATGTTGAATTGAAAAATATTGTTGTCTATCTAATAATCTATAGAAAAGTGAGAGATCCTTATCCATAGGAGGGTGTGGAGTGGTGTGGGATGAGAGGGAGGCTGGCTGGTCTCCCTTTGACATTTATACGACGACGCGCAGTGGGTTTCAGGGGAAAAGAGGTGAAATTCTCCCTGTCTCCTCCCCCCCCCCTTGCTTGCCTCTGTCCATGCCTGCCTCGCCTCTCCTCTCGTGTCCTCTGCCTTCCTTCCCATGCGTTTTCTCAGTAGAGACCGCGAACCGCAAGGGACAGCGCACCCGTCCAAGCAGCTCCGCTCAGCTCAGAACCGCAGCACCAGCACCAGCTCCAGCACCAGCACAGCACACTTTATTTGTTTTTTTTTCTCTCAATCTTTTTTGGCGAGAAAAATGAAGGTTGAAATCGTTTATTTGTAAAAAGTTTTTGTGGTTTGCCCTTTGTAATGGTGTTTTCTTATCCAACTTCAGTCCCTTTTCCTATCACAGATCATCAACAAGAAACTATTTCATCAACTTATTTGACTTTGACTTGTGTGTATTCAACACTGATTCATTGATTTTATTCCTGTTCCGTTTTTCTTTTTACTAACTGCTCTCTGTTTTCTTTTGGGTTCTTTTATAGAAACTATACACACTCTCTACTATCCTTTACTCCTCTCATCCATACTTGTCACATTTATACTTATATCATATATATATATTACAGTTATAAACATAAAGAAGTACTATATATATATACAATCTACATATTGACAAAACAAATAAATCACATATCTTTTCTCACAGTTTAAACATAGATCAAATCAATTATTTCTATATATAAATATAAATATATAGATCGATTAAACTATCCAACATCAATATCAAATAATTAACACAATATATTAATTATCATTAATAATTTAATATAAAAATAAGTTCCATACATTCATTCATCAAATATATTCTGATAACTTTCAATAAACAAATTCAATAAAAAAAAAGTTATATCAATCCACCCCTTCCCCCCCACAAACACAACGCATTCACATCCCCCACACACACATATATATAATACACACATACAAAAATGGCTCCATTAGCAGAAATTAGAAAGAAACTAGTCATTGTCGGTGATGGTGCCTGTGGTAAGACTTGTTTATTAATTGTCTTCTCCAAGGGTGCCTTCCCAGAAGTTTACGTTCCAACTGTTTTCGAAAACTATGTCGCTGATGTCGAAGTTGACGGCAGAAGAGTTGAATTGGCTTTATGGGATACCGCCGGTC
The DNA here is from genome assembly GCA_003705225.2 of Ambrosiozyma vanderkliftii. Taxonomy (NCBI): domain Eukaryota; kingdom Fungi; phylum Ascomycota; class Pichiomycetes; order Pichiales; family Pichiaceae; genus Ambrosiozyma; species Ambrosiozyma vanderkliftii. Next base: position 23,152 of record PPHW02000022.1, read on the forward strand.
AAGAAGATTATGATAGATTAAGACCTCTATCATACCCAGACTCCAATGTTATCTTGATTTGTTTCTCCGTTGATGCTCCAGATACCTTGGATAACGTTCAAGAAAAGTGGATTTCTGAAGTTTTACATTTCTGTCAGGGTGTCCCTATCATCTTGGTTGGTTGTAAGGTTGATTTAAGAAACGACCCAAAGACTATTGAAAAGTTGAGACAATTTGATCAACAACCTGTCTCCTCTGCGGAGGGTCAAGATGTTGCTGAAAAGATAAAAGCCTTTAACTACTTGGAATGTTCAGCTAAATTGAACCAAGGTGTCAGAGAAGTTTTCGAAACTGCCACAAGAGCTGCTTTGGATACAACCGTTAGAAAAGAAAAGAAGAGAAAGAGTGGAAGTAAAAAATGTACTGTCTTATAGATTTAATATGTGTTTTCTCACCATCCCACTTACCTTCCCTTCCTTCATTACTTACTTACTACTATTAATTTTCTTTTCCTTTTTTTAATGTTTTTGTTTCTATATCTTAACTATTCTTCCTCTCTATCACTTTCTTTCCATTCATAACATCCTATTCACCATTCATCATCACCTCACCTCATCACCACAATTTCAATTTTTATTTTACTTTTACTCTTTTACTTTTTACCTCTTTATTTTTTTTATTTTTATTATTTAATTATCACTACATTACTACTACTACTACTACTACTAAACTACTACACTACTACTACATTTTCCATGATCATTGTTAGTAATTATCTTTTTCTCCTTCAAATATCCACGACTGATTATACTAGGATTTGATTATGCCACTATTCTTCTGATTCTTCTACTACTCTTCTTCTGTACTCGTATTGTTATTTCAGTCATGTTCTCTGGCCTTCCTATTTTATGTTTTTTTTACTCTTTCTCTTTCCATCTATATCCTGCCACTTTATTCTAAAATGTTTATGCAGAATATGTTATATATATACCAGTATACGTCATTATACATAGCAGATAAGGAAATTTTAAAAGTCCCCGGGCTGAGCGAGTGTAAAGTGCGAATATAATTTTATTTGATTATATATGTTAAATAAATAACAACAAGTAATTCTGTAATTCTGTTTGATGTTATCCTTATTCCCCGCCAACTACTTAGATATATCAATTCTTCTATACTCTTACAATCATATATAAATTATACTAAAATATCGTCAACATGGTTCTTCATTTAACTTGTATGTACTACTGATTTGTTTACACGTTTTACATCCATATGCCTATTTGAAGCAAAATTCGCCCCTTTGCCACCTACTTGTTACTTCTCCGCCTCTTATTTCTGTCTGAACCCCCCATTCCTAGTAATACTAACTTTAAACGTTGATATATTTATAAATTGATGTTTCAAATAGTGCCCATAGTACTTGGTGTAACTGCCGGGATAGCAATTACTGCCATTGTCATTGCAAATAAGGATGAGATTGCCGATTTCATTGAGGATAAAACTATTGATTTCCTGGAGGCGTTGACTGAGAAAAGAAGAAGAAGAGCAGCAGCGGCTGGTGCCAGAAATAATAGAAGTCATAGATCATCGTCTCCCTCGTCCTACACTACTAGTAATGCAAGCAGCAATAGTGATGATGATGAAGTTACTTTGAATGAAAAGGATGGCGGTGCTGAAAAGACTAAGAATAAGACAGAGCAGGATGAGGATGTTGAAGAGATTCTTTATCAGAATATAATGAATTTGAGAAAGAGAAACAACAACAATCTCAAAATCAACAAGTGGATTGAGGACCAAGAACGCGTTTCCAATAAGGAAGATGAGTCGAAACGGGAGGAGGAAGACAGAGCTGGAGCTGATGCTGGAGAAGATGGTTGTAGCCAGATATCATCCGCAACTGGTGATAACCATCGTCGTCATCGTGGCGTTGTGAACAGAAGAGAGTCGAGTGGTTCATCTGCTGGTGCTTCTGAATCTTCAATCTCTACACCATCCCTTGTTTCAACATCTACCGACAGTTATGTTAGATTATAAGTGGTGTTTTCATGATTTTCCTTCTTATTGTTCTTGGTTGTTAGGTTTTCTTGTTGTTTGTTTAAATTATTTTACTCTTATTTGTTAGTGGTACATGATATGTGGTAATTATCGCTTTATTCTGTTATAAAGTGTGCTTATCTGGCTTTATATCATCTTTTTTTTTCTCTCTCTCCTTCTACATATATATATATATATATATTGCTTATACCCTGGTGGGTTTTAATTGGTCTCTTTTTTTTATGTCGTCTTTATCTTTCTATATATATGCCTTATTGTTAACTATGGCTATATTTCTTTTCACATTGTATTATTATGTATTGTATGTATGTATACGTATATATATTAATATTTACACGGTCCCGATATCCCGATCACGCATTATGAAATTTATAGCCAGCCAGTAACAATGCAATGCAATTTATGGAAATTTCCATTGATTTCCCCCACTGCTTTCTTCCAATTAAATTAACAGCAGCAGGCAACAGTTACATGAGTCCTATATTTATGTGATAAATAGATGAATACAACTGGAAAGTATTTATAATCACTGTGTATATAATATATATCCTAACCTTTACCCCGTATTATATTAAATATAGTTTTAAAGTGTTTAAATAATAAAATTGAATAGCTATCGGATCCCATTAACGTTCTTAAGCGAGCGAGCCTTCATGTCACGTGACTCTATTGTTTTCACTCCGGAAATTTTTTTCATCTTTTCCAGCTGGGGGATCTCCAGGACAAATTAGAGGTAAATAAATGGTTTATGCATGGCATATTGAAAATCGTATATATATGTATAGAGTCCTCCCTCCTTTTGCCCCTTGTGTTTCTGCCTTTCATATAAAGATAGCTCTTCTTATAATCTTAGTTTTTTTTTAATTTTGTTGTTGTTTCTTATTTCTCCTTCTTCTTCTTCATTTATAAAAAAACCAACGAGCTTGAAATAAAAAAAACATGTTAGCAGGAAGATCTTTACTATCAATAAGGCCAACACTATTATCTCCGTGCTCTTTATTATCCAAGCCACAGCACTTGAGAGCGCTATCCTTCTTCAAGAAACCAGACTTTTCTAAATTCAGATTGAAGGATGACCCACCAGGAAACATTATCGGTACAGTGAACGATGCCTATGCTCCTCCTCCTCCTGACCATTACCATGGTTCTTACCATTGGACTTTTGAAAAGATTATCACATTAACCATGATCCCATTGATGACTGCCCCAATCGTTGTTGGAATCGATGTGCCGCCTGTGATTGATGCATTGTTTGGTGCTGCGGTGCTTTTCCATTGTAAAACTGGTTTCCAAAGTTGTATCATTGATTATATTCCAGCTAGACGTTTCGGTGTGTGGCACAAAATGGCCATGTGGTTGTTAAGTCTTGGTACTTGGATTTCCTTTTATGGTTTATACCTCATTGAAACAGAGGATAATGGTATTTATAACATTCTCTACAGACTATGGCGTGCTTAATCGCAGTGTACAATGCTAATTTGCTTGTCTGCTTGCTTGCTTTGGGTAGCTGGAGAAATATGTACTGCTCAATTCTATAGATATATTCCTTTTTAAGTGTTTTTTTTTTGTTATTATGCCCGTTTAAATCTTATGCCATATATATGAATATAATATGTATCTTTTTACGACCAATTTCATTATTTACTATAGTTAATACTGACAGAGTAAGAAAAACAAGCCAAAAATTGTTTAAAAGTACATAAAAGAAGTAATAAAAAAGGTGCACAAGAAAAATGATAGAGTGAAAGAAAAGAAGAGAAAAGAGACTAAATAAATGATGTAAAATAAAACAACGAAGAAAAACAAACACAGATGTTAGAATAAACAAATGAAAGAGATATAAGAAAAAGGGAATAACCTTTAATCAGCCCATTCTGGAGATCTGTTCTGAGGTGGTGATCTGGAACCGTATCCACGATCACTATCGCCTCCTCTAGCTGGAGATCTTTCTCTTCTGTAAACAACAGTGTCTAGCCCATCATCTTCACGTTGTGATTGCTCTTGTTGTTGCTGTTGCTGTTGTTGATTGTTTCTTCTATAATTGTAACTTCTACCTCTGTTATAGCCACCTCTTGGATATGGTTGATATCTATACCCACTTTGCTGTCCTTGGTATTTCTGTTGTAGAGGCTCCTCAGCAGGATAACCTCCATTGTAGTAATCATATGCTGGCTGAGATGGATAGCTGCTGTATCCTCCTCTGTCAGATTGTGGTTCCGCTGGATAACGGCCATATGATCTTTGCTGTTGTTGTTGTTGTAGTTGGGATGGAGAACGAGAGCTTCCTCTGTAACGACCACCGCCACGGCGAGAGTAACGGTAACTGCCTCTACCACCATAACGCTGATTAGATCTTGATGATGTGGATGATTTGTAACCCGATGATCTGTTTGGGTAGTTTAACATTTTATGAGTGGCCACCAAGAAATCAGAATCCTTTTGCTCCTTAGATGGTTGTCTGGAATAATCAATCTTCCAAATAGCATCCTTTGGGCCTCTATTCTCTTGATCAATCCAAAGCTGAGTGGCCTTGACAGGGATGAAGTCGATGAACATCTGCAATCTTTGAATAGGCAAGCCCTCGTCGTTGTATCCAGGTTCTGGTTCAGCATTGTCTGCGGTCAATGGGAAATAACGACCGTTCAAATTCTTTTGGATCTCCACTGCGCCATCGATTTCAGATACTATAACTATGCAGTGAGATCTTCTTTCGTTTAACCATGCTCTTTCAATGGAGGAGCCAGCCTTCGAGGCTTGTTCATTTAACATTTCTTGGAAATCCTGGTTATCAAATGGAGCTCTCAAGTTAGCTATCAACAGAGCTCTAGTGTGATTATAACGTGGGGTTTCAGAGATTTCATAGGTGACATCATCAGTGATAGACTTATCGTAATAGTCATCAGATGCCTCCGCCGCCTGTGGGATTAAGTCTCCGTGTCCATAATGTTGTTTCTCTTCTGGGTGTTCTTCCTCTTTCCCCCCTTGATCTTGGTCTTGGTCTTGGTGATGATGATTGTGTTCCTGTTCTTCAGCTTCATCCTGGTGTGGTTGTTGTTCGCCTATATTCTCTTCCATAGGACCGTCTGAGTGTTCCATTTTGTAACGAATAGATTAGATATTTGGGATATTAAATAAATCAATTAAATAAATAAAGAAAATTAAAAGTAAAAAGTAGTAGTAACACATACGTAACTAACTTTCCTCTTAAAAACTAATCTTTTCATTAATTCATCCATTCAATAATATCTAATTCGTTCAAAATTTTCAAAACATCGATGGGGGGGGGGTCAAAGTCGTGCGATGCACAATTTCATTTTTGGGGCAGAAACAGAGATTTGACCTGTGTAAATACAGGATAGTTATGATAATAATAATAATAATTATACAACTCTAATTGCTGAATTACATATGGGTATATATATATATAGATAGTAGATACATTTGCTTTATAGATATAAGGATAGAAAAAATTAAATTAATAGAAAGAAAAAAAAAAAACCAGGAATAGCACACACAACATCTGGTGATGATAAAATGATCTTCTTCTAATCCCAAATAACAGCACGTTCGGCTTCATTATCATCACTAAAAGGATTATCATCGTCTTCTTCTTCTTCTTGTGTTGTACTCTTGCTCTTTGTTTGTTTGTTGACTCTTAAAGTAGGTGATTTCACAGGGATTGGAGGAGCCTTCTTTTTAGAGGCAGTGACTAATGGAAAATTTGAAGTATGAACAACAGAGGGTTGTCTATTGGTTCTACCTGGAACACGGTACTCATCATCGTTGGTTCTCACCGATTCAACATATGAAGATGCATCGTCGGTTTCATAATTAGCCAATGAATTGTCGTCGTCGTCTTCTTCGCCAGCATCAGGGAACTCACTCTTGGTTTCATATAGTTTCAAAGCTGCCACCAAATCATCATTACATTTCAACAAGGCACCGAGAAGTTCCTCTCTGTCAACCAATTGTAAATATGTCAATATTCTTCTTCTAATTTGACGACAGTCATCAAATTCATCATTTGCCTTTGCAGAGTGGATGGAGAGTTCCTCTGGTTCAAGAGAATGCAAGGTGTTTGTCAAGTTTGTAGCCAAAATGTTAGCCTTTGCAATGGTTTCATAAATCTTTGGAGTTTCCTTGTCATAATTGATCTTTGGAATACGGAACTTTCTATCCAATTCTTTGTTAGTCAATGCTCTTGACCCTGGAGCACCAGTGCCAGGAAGTGGAGGAGGTGATCTCAAGTCATCATAGTTGGTAGAGCTAGCCAACGAGTCAGCATCTTCGTAATTATCTAAACTGTCTTCATCGTCATCATCATCGCCAAAACGATCTCTACGACCATTGTATGTTTCCTCGAATGGTGTATCGTTCATGAAATCAGGAACAGCTGAACTACGGGCAGCACCTCTTCTTTTCTTGTATTTGAATCCAACTGAATTGGACAAATCCACTAACCCCTGTCTGTCCCTACTACCATCGTATTCATCATGCCATCCGATAACCATGTTTTGAGCTTGTCTTTTAATTTTAGGATCTGAATTGACACCATTATCACCAGTGACTATGATCTTCATTCTGTCTAATAATTTGGAATCATTGTAAAACAGTTTCAATTGTACCCCACCGTTCGCAACTAAAAGCTCATACAACTTCAAGGCATTGTACTGCTGTTTAGAATTACCATACTTCAACTTCTTTCTGATTGCACGGGCAGCCTCCACTGGACCTGGTTCTGAGAGATCTTTTTGTGCTCTGATTGCAGAAAGTAGTTCAGGTAGTTCCATCTCGATCAACCCATCATCAGCTGAGGGCGAGGCATTATCAATTGCTCTATTGATGATCGAAGTGACTGCAGTATATGGGTGGTTGTCCAGTAATCCCATTGTCTTTGTAAATTGATTATCTAATTGAATATATACAATCTTTAAAGTTCTTTTATCCAGAAATACATATTACAAACAGTCATCAAAAGAAGCAATTGTGGTAGATTCAGACATATGTATGTTAATTAAAACAGCGGCCTGGCGGCCTTATCGAGACCTGCCATTTTCATAAAGCGTGTCAATTATCCATGTGTTGATTGGAAGGTTACTACTAACTTTGTCGTAATAGATATACTATATAGATATGGAATATACTTAATTCATTTCACAGTTATACAATTTAAAAAGAATGGATGAAACAATCAGAAAGAACGAAAAGAACGAAGAATTACAGCAAAGAAAAACAGTGAATTGTATAAATAAATATATGTATAAAAAAAAGCTTTCTTTTACTACATTCTTTCCTGGTTGGTGTTGTGGAATATTAAAATGGTACTTCAGAAATATATATATATATATGTTAGTGAACAATTGATGTATAGTGTGGTTCTTAAGACTACTTACATCTTCTTATAACTTAGCAGCTGTGATTTTTTCAGTGATAGCCTTCTTACCTAAGGATTGTAAGTCAGAGTTACCACCAATGTGCTTACCACCAATAAAGATGTTAGGAACGGTTCTTTGACCAGTGATTTGGTATAAAGCATCTTGGATCTCACCACCTTCTGTGATTTCATCTAACTCTAACACATATGCATCTGCTTTGATGTCTTTTAATAGCTTCTTGGATGCAGAGCAGTAAGGACAATAACTCTTGGATGCGACAAACACTGGTTTGGATTGAATCAACTTCTCAACTTTTTCGATAGATTGCTTAGACATGATTGGCTTGGTGTAGGATAGTGATCTCTTGAATACGGAAAACAACTTGATAGCTATGAATACTAGGATAACTAGAATTAAAAGACTCATTAAAAAAATGAGTCGGGCAAAACTTAAACCTTTTTATAAGAAAACAAACCACACTGATAAACGGGAACAAAAAATTGTGTGAAATCTCTCTCTCGTTGCCTTACTAAATATTCCTTCATATTTTTATAGTGCTGTGCTCGGCCACACTTTTCGGCTTATTAATTAATTAGTTAATTAAAATCTGACAAATGATCTTATCTTATGCTTTCTTATGATATGTGCTTTTATATGTGTATGAGTATGTGTTCATGTCCAGGGCCATATACTCATTATATTTATATAGATATATTGATTATTAATTAGATTTGCAAACAGAACAACAAAGGAAGTAGAACGGGTTATATAACACTATAAAAAAACAATCAAGTCAAAGACAAGTTAAAACAATCCACTCTTTTTCAAACTATTTTGAATAATGATATCAGTCACTGCGGTCAATACAAACTTCATCGATTCTGTATCAGTGGCACACGTTCTATGAACGTATATCGGTTTGTTGGTTCTGTTCAAACTCAAAAAAAGATCTTCAAAGTACTTCAATGCATCTTCCACATCGTTGGTCTTTCCCTTGTAGTCGGGGAAGTATTTGCGCACGGGAGACTTTCTAACCTTATCTTTCATTAAATCAACCTTATTAAAGAATAAAATGAATGGAGTGTCGATGAACCACCTGGAGTTGCACAATGAATCAAACAATAGTATAGCCTCGTGCATTCTGTTGACCCTATCGTCTTCGAACAACGTTTGATCGTACTCAGACACTGCAACGACAAAGCAAGCACAGGTAACGTCTTGGAAACAATGGATCCATTTACGTCTCTCTGATCTCTGACCACCTGCATCCAGAATCTTGAATTTGGTATTTTTAATATTAAAGCTGGTTTCAGTGATACCTGTAGTTTTGATTCTTCCCTTTAAGATGTCCTCATCATTGCAGAGGTAATCATCCTGGGCATATAAATTCACCCTGCTGAAGAAATAAGGAGATGACACTTCAAGATGGAACAAATTCGATTTGTTGAAACATGCCTGCACACCTGTGTCTGTTTGCCACAACAGTAGAATGGCATCAGCTATCTCATCCTTGGTATATTTCTTTGTACTTGGTTTTGTAGCATCCTCTAATAGACCTTTAATTTTATCCCCCTCAATTGCATGTTCTTCATCAGCATTAGTGGTAGTTGTGGTGTTAGTGTCGTGGGTACTTCCAGAAGTGCCCTCTGTGGCGAGTGTACCATTAGCCCAAACTGTACTGTTGGTAGTGTTATCGTTAGGGTTCATTATTTTTCTTCTGGTTTCTGGATCATCAGTGTACTTCAACAAGTAGTCTTTCAAGAAGGATGCACCTCCTGCGGCATGGGCATCGATACCAATCAACGGTTTATAATCCAACAACTTTTGCTTACACCTGAAGAGTTCAGCGTTCTGAGGATTGTCGCAATCTAATGGAATTCCAAGCTTTCTGGCTTGCATGACCAATGTTTGCATCGATGCAACTGTATTGGCCCAAATGACATTACTGTATTGAACTCTTTCTTGGTTGGTGAATCCACCCTTGTGTAAGAGTCTCATTTGTTTCAACACGGTGGACTTACCACTTTCACCTGCACCCAACAACAGCATCTTGACTTTATTTTTCTCCTGCTGTTGATACTGTAATAACACCTGTTCCACTTGACTATTTTGTAGCTTTTGATAATAATCCGTACCTCTGTACTCAATTTCAGTGCTTGTTGTACAACCCATATTCAATAACAGTGATTTACTAATTTGATTGTATTGTGTTAATGATTGATGTATTTGACTTCGTGTATAAACTAAGTTATAATTTATTGGGAAAATAAATGTAACACTGTATATACATAATCACATAGCTTTCATAATGTCATCCTAATCAAATAGTTCTGTCTTTACAATTTTCATAGAGATAAAATATATTCATTGGTCAAATTACATTAATTAAAATGTTTCATAATGGATGATTTTGATGCCGGAGAAAGAGCCGCACGAAGTGTCTCAGAAATTATGAAACACTCCTCGTTTCACTAAAAACTCCTTAATTGGGAATTTCCGTATCTTTCATCTTTCCGTTCTAATAAATGTATATATTTTATAGTTTATGAACTTAATAAATAATAGAAGTTCTAAGTTTGAGCTTAGCTTCCATGTTTGTTACGCAAATACTTAGAAGTATTTTAAAATTCTTTACTCTCTCTTCATGGGGTCATTTTCAATAAAATCAGAGAGAAATTTAAAAAAACTAAACATATAATCCTTACTAAAATAAACAATAACTATAGTTTCATCACTAAAACCTTATTAAAGATCTTGATATGACGAAATAATATCGTGTTCATATCCAATGGTGTAATCTTCCCTCAGAGAATGATTTTCACTGTCAGCATGGGTTTCCTCTACTGTTAGTTCGGGTGTATTAAAGAAACATATTTTTGGTTTGAATGGTTGTCTAATAACTGGATCAAATCGATCAGCAGGTGGTAGACGAAGATCTGAATCTACAGATCTGTGGAATTCCTTTCTTTTCTTTTCAATTTTGAGGGTGGCCCCACGTTGTAAGTCCTGCTCACCTTTATTTAGAAAATTGTTATATCTGTAGTCAATTCCAGTATAGTTATTCAATCGCTCAAAGCCTGGATCAACTGTGTATAAAGTTTTAGTGTTGTAGCTGGTACCATTAGCCTTAAGTGCAGCTTGTAAAGACATATCATTTATGACTTCTCCAATGAATTTCTTCTTGGTTTTATTGCTTTTTGGCTCAGCTCCAGGATGATCATCTCTGGTAGTAGGTCTTGACCTAAACTCTGAAGCAGAGATTGCTCTATTAATTCCTTTCTTTAATTCTCTTTTTGATTGGACATATGTTGATTGATTGTTGGTTATATCTGAAAAGATTCTGTCCGCAGCAAAGAAAATATGGTTTTTCCAGTTAAGACTAAATGGTAAAGAGGCATCCTCTCTTGACACAGGAAATTCCATAGGTTGTTCTTGAGGTTTATCTTGAATTTGATAATTAATGAATAGATCCCTTTGTTTTGATTTAGGAACCACTACGACACTGTCAATTTCATTATTCTTCTGAACATCTAATCCAAAAAAGTCTTTAACATTGATTGGTGAATGTGCAAAAATGCTATTCTTCTGATCATTGTTTAGGATATTAATCCCAGGCTTATTTGGGTTAATTACAGTATCTTGTGGTTCTGGTTTATTTATATGCACAATTGGAACTATGGGAGCACTATGAATTTCTTCATCATTCTGCTCATTATCTTCTTCCTCCTCCTCAATTGTTCTCTCAACTGTTTCTTCAAGTGACGCTTCAATTGATTCTTTTGGTTCTTTATCCTTCTTATTAGAAGTAAACCAATTTCTTAAACCTTTAAAATTATCTAGCATCCCATAACTTGCTCTCTTTAATTCATGATCAACATTGTTATGATTATAATAAACATATAGCTGATTTCTTGCATCCAATGCATCTCTACTCAGTAACTCATTAACAGTTGAATCTTTAGGAGGTAACAGATTATTTCTTTCTTGTGCATCATGCTTAGATAGCTCTTCTTTGATTGAACCTTGTAAATTGATATTAGTAGTGTTTTGGGGCTGTTCCCTTTTAGGGGTTTGCGGACTCAAATTTGTTGGTGCTTTTTGTTGGTTGTTATCCAAGTTTTCAACGACCTTTAAATGTATTGTATTTTCAGTATATTCGTTGGTATCTAATCCTGATGGTTCATATCGCTCTGGTGATTTATAAGGGAACTGTGGACAATTTAAAGTTGGTATATTTGGCTTAGATGGACTCCCTTTAGGTTTAAAGAACCCATTCATTTTGAGACCAGCAATGTTTTCACTATACTCCGTATTTCGAAGTGAGATCAAAGGAATATTCTTCATTCTTCTGGTCACAATAATAGAACTCTTCGATGGGTCACCATCGCCTTGATAGTTGTTCCACCAGTGGTAAAAATGGATCCTTGCTCTTCTCAGCTTGAATTCTAAATCCGACATCCTGTTTTGGTGTTTTAGTTAAATAGCAGGCAGATTTCAAAGATCACCAATGGCTGAAGGCAGAGCTACTTTAAAGAAATTATTGTAAGCTATATATATTTAAACTACCATTATTGAAAAATAGGTTTAAAAGGAATATACAAAGAAATTTACACATGGACAAAGGGGTGGGAGAGAAGAGGTTTATATAGGGCCAAAAAACATCAAAAAGGGAGGGAGCGTTTTTTTTTAAAAAATCTTTGCTTTAAATTATTGTCTACGTAGTAATTGCTTAAAACTCTTTTCAACTAGCTCCTTCAAATTTCTATAACTCATAATTAAACAAGTCATCTCATCAGGACTGACTAGCAAGATGTTCTCATCAACACCTGCGTCTAACTTGTTTAAGCAGTTAATTACGTGTGTTAAATCAATTATTGGGTTTCCTCTATCATCAACTTGATGGAATATGTAATCTTTGAACAGTTTAATAGGGTATCTTTCCCCTGTTTCAGACCAGGAACCATCTTTGACAAATTCTGGTCGTTCACTGATGAAATCTAACTTGGCAAACAAACGAACTAATCTGGCATTTTCCACTTCCTTACTTAAACATGCCTCCATATAGTCCTTCGAGTCCAGTAACCCATTCATGAATCTTAAAACTTGTGGGGCAATCAGCTGTTGTAACGTATCCAAGTTTGCATCCTCTTCAAATAAATATTCAATGGTCTTCTTAAGCTCATCAGAAAAGGTTAGCTGTGATATGATTTCTTTTGGTTCAGTGGTTTGTGGATTTTTCAACATAACTGTAGATCTTGAGAAGTTTAACATCAATGCACCTAACTCCTTGATATCATTCTTCTGTCTTTGATTAATTTCATCCTCGGTTTCCTTTTGCTCCTCTTCCTTCTTTTTAACATTTCTCACGATATCATACAAGCCACATGCAGACAATCTGATCACACCCTTATTAGTGACAATGATTTTTGTTGGATCACAGGAGTTTGTCACCAATCCAGCCTTATGGACACAAACTAGAGCGTTAGTCAATTGGACAAGGTAACTCCATAGGCAATCCTCAGTGATCAATTCCAGAGAATTATTGTTCGTTTTAAAAAAATGGGTTTCCATTAATGTTAGGGACATAGGGTAGTAATCATATATTAGAACCAAGGAATTGTCACCAAATGATCTTGTAGTAAACACTTCACGCAAATTGACAATATTTGAGCACTTAAGATTTTGCCATTTTTTCACACTGTTAAATACTTTAGTAGTTGTAATTGGAACACCTTCGATTCTTCTCATTGTATACAATTTTCCATCATCATTGGACATACACTTGTACACCGAGGACACATAACCAAATGCATTAGCAGTTCTTTCAAAATTCTGGTCAATTGGGTACAAGGAATGGTATTGGTTAACATGGAATGGTAAACCAGATTGTGTGTTTGAAATGGATTTGAGGCTTTCGTCATTTTTCCTTTGAATGTATTCTCTTAATTTGTCAGGTATGAACAAATCAGCAGCAGTTTTTTCATGAGTTTGTTTATTTAAATCTATATGCGGAGGAGCTTGTGGAGCATATAAATGAAAATTTGGAGGGTATAAATTAGTATGCAAGTAGAATGGATCCTCAGGTTGGTGCTGGTGTTGTTGTGCCAGTGGGGGTTGTTGTTGCTGTGGAAGTTGTTGTTGCTGAATAGCAGCAGAGTCAAATGGATTGACACTAACCATACCAGATGGTGTGAACACAGGAGCAGTTTCTGGGTTGAATGATGGATTGGCTGAAATATCAACCGATGAGACATTATTCAACTGTTGAACTGGGTGGATTTGTTGTTGTTGAGGGGAATTACTCTGCGATTGATCGGCAATCCCACCACCTGGAACAAATGTTGGAACGTCACTTAGACTTGGTGATAACATTGATAATTTAGAGGTTATAGCTCTCACTGGAGTGAATGAAGGAGTGTCAAAATTAAATCTTTTCTTTGTATCAGGAGTTTCCTTTACAGCACTATTATAAGGAGCAGAATTATTACTAGTTGCAGTAGCTGGCGGCACGATATCTAATTGAGAAGAAGATTTGGATGAAAGTTCAGAGAGATTGACAGGGACATTTGGATTTGACTTCGATGTGATCACTAACCCTTGATTTGAAGTAGTAGCTGGTTTATTATTTTCATCATTCACAACAACTTCTGTTGGAGTAATCTGTTGTTGTTGTTGTTGCTGGCTTACATTTTGCGACTGTGTTGCCGGTGCTTGCCCTCCCTGGGTCTGTTTATGTTGTTGAGCTCTAGCCTGTTCATGATTGAATGAACAGCCCTTATTTTCCCATTTACAAAACCCATGAATCTCAATGTTTCGACATGGAATATTTTTAGCCCAATCAAATTGAGCACCTGAATTACTCATATTGTAGATATTTTATTTTTATTATTGATTTGTTTGAGCTTTTAGACCTAGATCGAATAGAATTCTAATCCATTAATATCACTTGTTTTGGGAGGGGGAAAAGAGCTTTTTTGAATTGAATTAAATTGAATTGAGCAAAGATGTATAGATGAATCAAATGATGTTATCTTCTATGAATTTCTCTCTTTTTGTTTTGTTTTGTTTTATACTATTGAAGTATCAATGGCACTAGAAGTAAAGAGAATACAGTATATTTATATTTGCTTAGTTTTCTAATAAAAACATGTTTCAATAAAAAAAAACATTTGGCGACGATGCTGCCATCAATTAAACGCGGGCAATTAATTATCGTTTATTTTTCTTACATGTTAAATTATTTATCTAAAACTCCCATTTATTAACCTAGTTAAAGACTCCAGCACTCTTAATGAACTTCTCTATGGACTCAATTGGGAAAAGCGATCATGTCTAAAGTAATTATTATCACAGGTGCATCTCGTGGTATAGGATCAGCCATTGCTACGATCATTTTATCAAAATCTACGACAGCTAAACTTGTCCTAGTTGCCAGATCCGAAGATAAGTTAAAAGAGTTCAGAAATTTACACAATTCACAGAAGGGTAGAATACTAACCATTGCAGGTGATGTGTCTGATCCAACAACAGTGGATACTATCATTACTGAAACCATTGAGAAATTTGGAGCCATTGACTCTATCATATTTAATGCTGGTGTTCTTGAACCTGTTCAGCATATCGCTGATATGGATATAGATCAGTTAAAGACCCTATTCGACATCAATTTCTTTTCCATTGTGCAGTTGACACAGAAGGCAATTCCATATTTGAGAAAATCTTCATCAGGATCATGCATTTTTGTTTCATCTGGTGCTTCTGTGAGCCCAGCAGATGCATGGACAGCGTATGGTGCGTCCAAAGCAGCAGTGAACCTGTTCTGTTCTAGCTTGGATAAGGAGGAGTCACCAGCGATCAAGACCATCAGTGTAGCACCGGGTGTTGTTAATACTGAGATGCAAACTGATATTAGAAACAAATTTGGAGCTGGAATGAATCCTGATTCCTTGAAGAGGTTTATAGATTTACACAAGGAGGGAAAACTATTGGACCCAAGAATACCGGGCTCCATATATGCAAATCTTGCAATGTCCGGTATACCAAGTGAACTAAGCGGCCAGTATTTAAGATATAACAACGATGCGTTGAAGCCGTTTTTGGACCAGATACCAGAAACTCTTTGTTAGTTTGTGAATGACTTCTATGAATGAATGGCATTAGTTTTTCTAATTAAAATTAAATACACTTTTCATTCCGTTGGCTATATAGATGATGTTTGCTTTTGCTTTTCCGTGAGTTATTTTTCTAAAATTTTCTTATTAATAGAACAATAATTTAATAACGTACAATATAAACATATTTGATTTCTGTGTAAATAGTAAATACTGCATGAAAGAAAGAATTGTATCAATGTATCATTAGAACGAGCAATTAAACAATTTGGGCTTGCGTTTGGGCTTGCTACATTTAACCGGATTAGTGACGTTCACTAGTCGGATGTCGCATTATTATTTATGGGGTAATTCCTTCCAAAAATCGTGAAAAAAGTCACGATACAGCGATGGTTCGAGTAAAATTACCTTTCGGACAATCCGGCTAGTATATTTGGGTATGTTTTTCTAATGGAATCTTTTCAACCGACTTGTATAGAAGGGCAGGAACCCTTTGTAGTCCCATAATGTAAGTTGTCATTGTATTATTGCCTATATATAGTATATAAAATTAGTAAAACAGACCGAGAGTTTTTTAAGAAAAAGCTTAGTTAATGGTAGCTAACTTTCGAGAATCGCAACACGCAATAGCATAATGCATATATAAATCGGTGTTTAGATTTATCTGATAATTATTTAGAGGTAAGGTAAACTTTATTTTAGCTTTTTAAGATTGTTAGGCTTAGCAACCATGTTTAATTCGCAGGTGCAGCCAATAATGATCTGATAATCTCAAATTATTTTTTATAGGGCCCCCATTTAACGAGTATTTATATCTGCTCAATATATATATATAAATCATATTTAAGATGTGCCCTTTCTTCTTCTGGTGTGTAATAGGCTCTTTATCTAGTCATTACTATAACACGATACTATGTAACTACATATTGAGTCAATTAAAACAACTGCGAAATCCACCCTTTTAGTGTATGTTGATCCCGATTGACTGCTGATTGAATAGATAGCGTTATGAGGGGTGCGAGGAGGAGCGAGTTTTTTTTTTGCCTGAGACCACGACATACTCTCGGCTGCACAGAAAAAAGGGCGGTTTTTTCTTGCACCTTGCAGTTCGCAGTTCGCAGTTTTTGTTGTTTTCAGCGTATACTCCGAGACAGAGCTCGGTGAATGCATATATATGGTACAGTAACATGCATTGTAGAATAAGCTATTGTCTTGAACCCTAACGTACTCTAGCCTGTATCCTTAGCTTCACTCTATCTCAGCCCACTTGGTTGATCAAAAAGATAAATAAAAAGGCCGCTACGAAGGAGAGATGTAGATTAAAAAGACGAGAAAGAGTAGAAGGGGGCTCAAAGAAGCAGGTCAAACAAAGCACAGTACATATACAGGTATATATATATATAGATTATGTCAATGAAGATCGATGCCGAATATCGTCCCATTACTAATAGGATGTTATCATATTATTAATTTAATAAGCTAGGCTAACACAATAAAGTACCCTAAC
Source organism: Ambrosiozyma vanderkliftii (assembly GCA_003705225.2). NCBI lineage: Eukaryota > Fungi > Ascomycota > Pichiomycetes > Pichiales > Pichiaceae > Ambrosiozyma > Ambrosiozyma vanderkliftii. The sequence continues at coordinate 40,182 of PPHW02000022.1, forward strand.
TTGATTGTTTATTTTTTTCTTCTTCATTTCTGCGCAAAAAAAGTTTAAAAGAGTTTAAAGTACAGGAGAGGGAGAGAGAGGGGGAATCACGTTCGCACATTAATGCAGCGCGGTGCCCTCCCCCCTCCACGAAGAAAAAAAAAGAATATTTCTTGCCGAAAACTCCCTAATGCGGACACCCCGTCGCCAAATTTGAGTATCCTGATGAAGATTGTAAAAGTGAATGTAGATTGTAATAAATGTACTATTTCATGATATTCTCGGTGTTCTATCTAAATTGGGATATTATGATAGTGCTATTCAACGAACTAATGCATATGATAGTTATACTTCAATTATATTGCGCAAGTTAATTACTTCCACCCCAATCCACCCAACTCCACTTGGTCCTCCTCACCCTTACCAGATTAGCAAAGCAAAGCTATCAACTTATTATACCTTAAAATTGTTCAAATCATATACACATCCTTGATGATCTAACGGAGATTAAAATGGATTATCGACTTACCTCGGTCAATTTCAAAAGATCTTCATCTCACGTCAAAAAAAAAAGAATCGACGTAACGACAAATAAATTAAAAAAATATTATATTAAAAAAAAAAGGAAACTAACGAATAATAAGTAAATGAGTGTTGATTACAATTTAATAGTGCCGGGCAGAAGAGTGGTCTGGGGACAGGGAAAGCAATCTGTCTCCCCCGTAGAGGTTCTCTCGCCCCAGGTTAATTAACCTTATAATACGATAATTCAAGGGTATTTCTCCCCGTGAAAACCTTAAAAAACTTAAAATGCATGCTGCATTCTCGTAGGACCCATTCTTCCTGAATTTCCTTTGTAGTTTCCTGCGCCCCCAATGCCTGTAGACCCTATAGTGTATCTATATGAATAGGGATATACGTTTAATAATTGAAATGCAAAAGTTCTATATGTTTCATATTTGAACAATTACTTGTCCATTCAAAACATACATGTTTGGTACAAATTTCTTTTCTAGGCAGAAACTATAAAAGAAAAAGAAATGTTGAAGAATAAAAATATCCGAATGCCGCTGAGCCGCTCTATCTACCGGGTATTCACCGACGATGGAATTTAAAGAAAAACAGCTGCGGATAATAGAAATGAAATCTAAAATTATGTGCTTGTTCAGTCCCTTTAAATCAGTATATATGAGGATTTCTATTATGTTTTATTAATTACAGTTGGTTCTATTTAAAGAGAAACCTCGTAAAGCTATGTTTTATCTGCGGAAGGAGGAAAAATAAACTACTACATCTCAGTTTAACCCTGAACCGAAATTGTAAAAAGGTCGCTGCTACCCAGTGACGGTGTATATCTATCTAATTTCTTCCTTTCCATTAGGAAGTACAAACAGTAAAAGTATAGATACCTACATACATACATACATACATACATACATACCTACATTCATTCATAGTATTAGTATAACTACATTGAGATTCACTGGCTTGAAAGGGGGAATGAGCCCTAGAGTATCATTATCTCTAGTTAATTCATTTTTTTCTGTACGTTAACCAATTAGTGTACCCCACTGGTACCCAGTGGGCCTGGTATTACATTATTACTGGTCCAAATTTTATATTAGATAGATAAAGATTTAATGACAATATTATATTATTGAATATGAAACGTATAATGGTATATGATAATGTAGGGGTAGTGAAGTATACAATCCGGTAACCCAAGGGAAACAAATACAATGCATGCGCGTTTCCCTTAGCCTCACCCCATGTTCGGTCTTATACCCAAATTTGATCAAGAGAACACCGAGATTTTCCAAATATGTCAAACCCATTTTCACTTAAAATGTTTAATTTATTTTAATTGTGCTTATTTCTTTCCTTAGCTTTTCTCTTATTCCAGCTGGGGTTTTCTACTTCCCTTCCTGTTAGTTTATTATTTATCATTTATTATTTATTCTTATTAATTATTGTTGTAATGTTGTTATATAATATTATTAAAATGTGTATTTACAAACGATTGCATTGTGAGGATATACTTACATGCGATAAATGTCTTGGTACTTTTCTTTTTTTTGCCAATAAAGTTCTTAGTCACTATTTAGTGTTTTAGTTATTAATAAATTAATCTACTCATACACGTATCGGCATTCAATATAGGAATGGCATGTTTGCCCACCAGTAAATATAAAACCATTTCTATTTGCTCTATACCTACTTCCCTGGATTTTAATTATTTGTTTTTCATATATTTGAATTGAATCCCATGAAAACAGATCCTTATATTTCCTTCCTTCCTATTATATATATAAATTATATTTAATATAATATAATATAACACTACTCGTTACACTAATCCGATATACATAGGTCGGTCCATTCCATACTATTACCCACAACCCTCTTTTCTACTACAGCATATATTCTTCTCCGTTGTCTCCCCCCCCCACAGTATCAGTCTTTTTTTTTGATTTGATTTGATCTCAGACGCCTCCCACACCATACAACGCCCAATTTATTCAGTCAGTCATGGAATCATATCACGGGATCATCGTGACACCAAAGGATGCCATAATACTACTAGAAGCAGCAAGACAGAAGCGCATACCTAAGGTGCCCAGAAGACTCACAGAATATGAGCGTGCTAAACTAGTGAAAAGCGGCGCTATTTTCATATGGGACGAGCACACGTCAAAAATGAAGCGTTGGACAGACGGCAAGGACTGGAGTGCTTCCAGAGTAAACGGCGTCTTTCTAAGTTACAAAGAAATCGAACAGACAGATAAAAGCACCAAATTGTTCAATTACAAATCAGGCGGATTGATCAAACAATCATTCTCAATGAAAACGAAAAGCGGATCAAAGTTACATTTGGTGTCATATGTGACGAATGATTTTGACTCCGACGAAGTGCTGATGAGACCAACAGACGATGAATCATTCAATGCTTTGACCATTGACAAGTCACAGTACCCTGCTTCGATGCTTGACGATGAATCCGAAGTTGAAGCCTTAGAAATTGAACAGGCTAAAAAGAGATCATTACCTGCTAATACAACTTCAACCATCAAAGCATCCGTTGGTGCCAGCACCTCTACCACCAATTCAATAGGGTCACCTACGATCAATGATCATACTAATATCAACATGGAATCTCAGAAAAGACACAAAACCTCGTCTCCAACAGGATCCTTATTGTCCTTAAGAAGTCCAACCGAAACTCTTTTTGCTATGCACGATAGTAGTAGTAGCGTCTCATCTGCATCATCACACCTTTTGAGAACACGCCCAATGGCTAGTTCTGCAGCTACTTCTATAACTGCACCAACTCCAGCTGCGATCTCGGCGCCTTTGAAATATACATTCCCAAACGGCACTTCAATCAACACCATTGAACAAATTAATACATCAACTCCTAGATTCAATAATCCGGTTCCTGCAGCATCAGCAACAACCGCATCTTCTTCATATCCACCTCATCAACAACATATGCATCAGCATCTTCACCATCCACTTCCTATACCAACATCAATGGACCAAAAGGCGCCATCGCCATTAAGCTTTTCACAGGGTCAGTATATCCCGCAACTGTCTACAACATACCAGCTACCGAGCCTTTCAGAGTTAGGTATCCATGGTAGTAGTCTTGCCCCAATAAGTGCATCACTTCCTCAATATCGTTTCCCTCAACAGCAACAACAACAACAACAACTAACACCATCATCTGCTGAAACAAGCAGAAGCTCATCAATGGCAAAGACTAATCAATCGCCCTCTATACAAGCAACTGGTAGGGGAACCACACCTCCTGAAGTTGGCTTACCCCCAATCCACGACTTTTCCCATTCTTCGCTTTCATCATCACCATCATCCACTCGTGTTACATCCCCCGCTCACCAACCTATGTCTTCTATTGTTACTATCACCCCTACGACTGCTCCTGCTTCTGCCTCTACATCACTTCACACCGTTCTAAATAATACCCAAAAATACAGTTGATGAAAAGGATTTATATAATATTGTACATAATCTACTTCTTTGCTTTTTGCTCTTGTTCTTTTTACTGCTCTTCATCATTATCTCTCTTGTTCTTTTTACTGCTCTTCATCATTGTCTCTTTATGAACTTGTATTATCATCTCCCATTATTACATATTAATTATAATGTTGTGTATGTTGTGTATCCTTTTTAATATACCCTTCCTAGTAGCGTAGTAATGAGCCATCCCTTTAACAGTCGATCGACGCAACAATTATGCCGACGCGCTTTATGCAATTATTTTGCTTTTTTTTTGGCGAAAGTGAACAATTGTTTAGTTTATACGTCTACTTTTATTGTTTTTGTGTGAAGTATTAACACTCTGTATACAATCTAAAGCATCAATCAATTGTACTAGAAATACCAATCTGCATCCAATCAATATGGATTTTGTGTTTGATGCATCGTATGGTGAGGAAAACTACTCTAAAAATGAAGAATCATCACTATCATTGCCAATACCATCGGCACCATTGAAAATTCCAAATTTCCAACTACAAAATGATCTAACCAAGAAATTCTCTAATTTGAAGATATTAAGAAACATCAGTGGTACAATGGCAAGATCGCCATTTGGGTCTGGTGATCAGGATGAGGATGAGCAGGAGCAGGAAGAAGATGAGGTGACCAACACAGACACTTTGGCTTTCAAGTATGCCAAAAATTCGCTAGATTTGATATCCTACACCTCCCCTGCTTCAGATTCAGCAGCAGCTGTTGTCCAAATCCTACACAATCCGCATCTTAGACACGGTGGTGGAAGTTCATCGGCAGATAATAATATTCTAGGTAATAGACTATCTCGTGTGTTGAATCAAACAAACTATGATTCTTCAATTAGAGACTCCTTACAAATTCTACAATCGAAGATATCTGAAGCCGAAGTGAAAGGCACCAATAACAATAATAACAATATCAACTCCAATATTACGAATAACAGTAAGATACATGGTGACATTGATGTGCATATCAACTACAAATATATAAGTAGTCCATCCATTCTTGGATCAATTTCCAGAAGAAAGTTAAGAGGTGACGTTGAAGCTGATTTGTTGAAACAACACTTTTCCAGTTTGAAAAGATTCCAAATTATAGTTAAGAAACTAAACTATGTCAAACAGGACTTGTGTGATTTGAATTCTTGCTTTGATGAAATTGATAAGAAGTTGAATGATAACATCAAAGAAAATGAAGCAATTGAAGCGGGCGTTAAGGGTTTAATAGAAGATCGTGATTCGTTAAAGGTTAAAATTGCCCTGTTAAACAGTTTTAAAAGCAATTTCACTTTAAATCATTATGAAGAACACTATTTGACCAGCGAAAATATAGATGATGAATACTTTGCTATTCTTGATAAAGTTAACAAGATCTATCAGAACTGTGATATTCTGTTGAGTATGAACAATGATAAATTAGGTGTTGCCATTATGACTCAGATGTCACGTTTGATAGATCTGGCTACAGAGAGAATCTCTATGGGATTAAAGAAACAATTGAGTTTGATTTACTTACAGAACACATTTAGCAAGGATCAAGAGTCCATTGATATTTTCCAAAAATCATTGATCTTCATTCTACAAAGAAATAAGGACAAGTTTGATGGCATTGTTGCTGAGATTATTGAAAGTAGATCCAGAATCATCACTGAGGAGTTTATAAACCAATTGAATGGCTATACCAAAGAGATCAACCAAAATACCCCTAAGAAGGGTACCTTGTTTATGTCCTCGTATGATTCCAAAAGATTTATTTCTGATTTACTCGCATATTTACACAATGTCATTGTCAATGAACTAGAATTATCAGAATCATTGTTTAATTTTGATCAAGGTGAGCTTATTAACAAGGATTTGGGTCTAGTTATTCAGTCTGTTGTGAACAAGGTTATTGGATCCTTATCAACTACGTTGAAAGGATCATTTGAAGGTATTCTACGGCAAGAATCCAAACCCGCTGTTATTACTGATTTGTACCAATTGGTTGACTTGTACTGCATGATGTACAGTAAATTGATAGATAATTCAAACAGTGATTTACTGAAAACTTTAGAAGGATTGAAGAACGATATTATCGAAAAGCTATTCAATTTAATAAAATTAAAATTAAAGGAACTGAAATTGGAGGCTGATGCAGAAGATGTGGATGAAGACCTATTGAACCTACCTGATTGGCTCATTGACTTTTATTCTAGATTCTTGATTATATTTGATAAGGCAAATTCCTCAGAAAGATTCCTTGGATTAGATGAGGAAAAATTACAGTCGTTGTTGAAATTAATAGTTGATGAACCCATCGATTTACTGTTGTCTGTTACTAAGAAGTTAGATATTTCTAAAAAATCAAAGGAAATTTACAAAATCAACTGTGTCGACTTTATCAAGTCCCAAATTGAAGTTGTGCCATTACTTTCAGGTAAAAAACAAAATGTCACTGATATGCTGACTCAATTAGTTGACAATTTGACCGAGGGTGAATTCACTCAATTGTTACAAAATGCTGGTTTATTTGACATCTATAACTTGGTTAATATGATCTTTAAATTGGAGGATGATTTCTTCGAAGTGACTGTGTATCAACCAATTACTGAAAATAAGATGTTTACATTGCATACATTCCAGGCTGCGGATTATAAATTACAGGAATTTTTAATCACTTATATCGTTTCCAATGAATTGAACAAACTTCTTTCCCCAATTATTTTGAATAACGTTTCCGTTGATTCATCTATTCAATTTGTGAATTTCTACTATAAACTGTTGTTAATATTAAGAGAATACTTGAAGGACGAGAATGGACTTCCTGTTCCAGTTTTCAAATGGGACGACTTTCACGTTGCTACATTATTAGGTATTGAAAATTCATATATGAGTCAAAAAATTGAACATGAAGAAGAACAAGAAGATCAATTTGAAGCTGAAGTTCTGCATGAAACCAAGGGAATTTGATTTCCACCTTTTTACTTCTGTGTACAATAACAATCAAACAATAAATAATTGATTAAATAAATAATAATTTACAATAAACATTGTAATGTATATATGTTTATATAATTTCCTAAACATACCTATAGCACATCTTTATGATCCGGCACCTTACCCCTACCATAACCTTCCTTATAGTAATAATCCATTGGATAGTAGTCCTCAGTGAAGGCCCTGTCCTGTTCTAATAAAACCATAGCCTCATATGGAGTTAATAAGGGTTTATTGAATGCATACCCCCAATCAATTGATAATCTAGGACATGCAACTTGGACAAAGCAATCAATATCATCAAACATGGATAACTTGCCAGGAAATATTTCTGACAAGATGATTTTCACCACTGTTCTACCACTCTTAGTCAATTGTTCCTCTAGATTCTGCACAGTTATTGGATTTCCCTGTCTACCCAAGGCACCCAACACTAAACCAATCTTCTTTGAGTCTTTAGCAGTATTAATTGCATCTTGCCGCACTTTAACCATCTCCTTATGGTCGTATCCTTCCCTAGTGAACTTTCTCGAGTAAGGGTCATATCTATAAGCTGGAATTTTTGGATTATGGATCATTGCCGATTCCAAATGGAAACGCCCATCCCCAATGTATATCATTGCATCATACTGTTGAGGATCCAGTCTAGCTGATGTACATCCCAACACCTCACCCTTGGACAATGGCATAATCTGTGGAGGTATCACATACACCAGTTTGTCATTGTCACTAGGATTCTCTAGTTTGTTTTTAATGGAGTGGATGGTTGGATTAAATTGAATGGTACCAAAAACAGCCAATCTTGCACCATTGTCAAAGTTCTTAGTTATAGTATTGAGTAAATGTCTTTCATCAATGTTTATAGTAACAAAGACATACAACACTTTAATCAAAGTGATATCAATTGGAACCAAGCATGAATGTGCATAATGAACGATGAAATCGCAATCCAATGATCTAGCAGTGTAATCATCAATACAGCATGCACCATATGAGACATCTCCCATCACTAGCACTTCACATTGACAGAATTGTTCAAGGATATCTGATATCACTAGTGAGTATATAAGTAAACCTTCAGGCATCTGTAAACACACCCTCTTCGCATTTTGTTTTCTGATGTTCCAGACTGTTTTATGGATTTCAAAATTATAATTTGATGGTAGTAATTTAATTGCTTCATTCAACTCCTTATCCTCCAAAATATCTTGTGGTATCTGGTTCATTAAACGACCGATTGTTCTTGGCTTTCTTGGTTTGATGGTAATTGAACCATTCCCAGCATCAGTTGACTCGTTCTTCTTAGATTTTGATCCAACAAACCTCCGACGAGGTTTCTTTTCAACCATCGTCTCGTTAATTGTTAAATCAGGCATAATGTTAAGTCTGTTGCTTGTATGTGTAGTTCTGCCTATAATTTATAGTAATCTAGGGGGTAAGAAAAGAGAAGAAAAAAACAGTTAAAATGATAATAAAAATACATTTTTTTCTTATTTTTTTTAAACAAAAATTTTCAAAAAAAAAAAACAAGCCGCACGAGCCAAATTTTTCAGTTATCTTATATCTTATATCTCTCTTACTTATAATTAAAATTACTTTTTAACTGATATATTATAATGTCAATTAACCTGCCTGTTCTCTCTTTTTCTACTCTATTATCTTTTTCGAAAATAGCATACATAAAGTAATTTCTCGATGATAACACCACAATTTACAGTTTCACAGGATGATCAGTTTGTTTATATCAATATAAAGATCTCCAATATCAGATTCTCCTCCCAGGCGATAGAGATGGTTATCGATGAGAACCTGTTTGTGTTTTCATTACCTCCTTACTATCTTCGTTTGAGATTTCCATGTTCTCTTATAGAGGATGAGGGATCACATTCTGAATTTGTTTCAAAAGAGGAGGTTATCAAGATAAGGGTTTCTAAATTGAATAAGGGTGAGAGCTTTCCTGACTTGGATTTAACCGCCAAATTACTAGCTAGAATGAATGAACCCACTTCCACTCCAAATATAACGCTTAAACAACAACAAAACAGAGGTCCATTGATTCAGGAGTTAGAAACTAATACCCCAGGACCTAGAACCGATCTACAAATGATTGAACAAGAAGCCAATGATTATAACTGGGAAGTTGAACAGAAATTACCAGACTTGATGGTTAATGATCCCTCCAACCCGATATCGTTGAATAAACATAAATATGGATTCAATGATCAATATTCTGAGATGATCGAGGTTTCATTGTCTAATGGTAATGATATAAATGATCTTTCCTCTCCGGAGACCATGACGAGAGATGAGAGAGTGATGGAAAGACTGATTAAAGAAAATATCAAGTTTGACCCTGAATATTATGCTAACGATTATCTAACGCTCAAATATTCACCAGATGATTCAGCATTACCAGGCATTCTATCATGGAAATCAGAGTATAAGAAGATATTTCTCAAGTTTCAAAGGGAACAAAGGGAAATGAAACAACAACAGCAACAGGACCAAGCAACAGAACAGACACAGCAACCTATCCTTCTCCCTAGTATTTCTTTCTCATCTGAAGAGCAAACTAGAATGGCAGACTTACCTAAGAAATCATACTTAATAGACGATCCTAGACCACTTTACTACACAATTATCTGTTTTTTGTATGCTTATTGTTATGAACTAAGATCTAATGAGGGTGATTTGACAGTCGAGAGTGGATGGACAGTTGGAAAGCTAACCCCTCAGATCAGTTGTCTTGATAACCTGCTAATACAATCTAATAATGAAACAGAGAAAAATGCATTGAGTATAATAGTACTTACAATGGCCAGAAGATCGTTAAGTTATCCTCTATATAGAAGCTATCAACTTGTGAGGCAGGTGTTTGAAGATGTGTACTTTATATTAAGATGTGGCAAACGAGCTGTTTTGAAGGCATTGATGGCTGGTCGTGAACTATTCCGTTATCATGATGTCTACTATGTTTATTGTAAGGTTTTGCTGGATGACCTATGTAGTTGGGTGTTACGTGAAGATGGCTGCAATGAAAAAGTTTTAAGAAATTTATCACATGAGTTTAAGAAGTATTACGAAAGTCTGCAGAAGAAAGATATTGTCTTTGAAAAGATATTAGGTGAACCTACTGAAGAACTGCAGGAAAATGTTGAATCTGAAACTCAAAATGAGCCCGAACTAGAGTTTGTTAATTTATCAGATATAGAAGAATTAGCGGAACATGCATATCATATGCAACAGTGATAATATTATTAGTTAGATATATATAGAGAGAGATAATAGTAATACATGATTAGTTAATTGAAAAGAAAAACGAGGGACTTGAAGTAAGGAAAAAAAAAAGAGGATAACATTGACTGGGAGGAGTCTCTAGATTAGTGTATTATTTTAGTAGAATGCAATTCTATTCATGAGTTTAGCTTAGAATGTCATTAGGAAATTTTGGAAGACTGTAAGTTCTCTTTTTATGAACATTATTTTCATTTTTAATTTGTTCTGTTGTTGTTGCAGAACCTGATTCGTCTTCATCACTTGAGATGGATGCAAGACTAACATCAGCATCAGCATTTGGATTAATTTCTTCTTTAACGGGAGTATCATAAACGAGAAGAGAGCTTGATGGACCCCTATGATGACCTCTTATTGGGGTACAGTAAGATGAATCAATCTTTCTCTTCTTTGGAGTTTCTGGTTCCAAATCTGGAATCACAATTTCTTCTGTTCGAGATGTGATTGTCACGTTGGACTTGTTAAATTGAAGTTCTTTAGCTTCTGGAATAGAAACAGAGGAAGGTAAAGATGTGGTTCTATTATGCGATGATCCATGTCTTAGGTTAGACAGATTAGACAAAGATGGTCTTTCCGCAGCAGCTGCCAAAGATGAAAGAATTGCCTGTGCTCCAATCCTTGATGGAGACAATTGGTGTTTCACTGGCAGACTTGTTTTTCTTGGGGCAGGCAGAGAAGAAGAGCCTGAACCAAACTTGAAACTTAGCATAGGGTTATCCTTTCTAGCTTCTTCTGCAGTAGCAACAGTATTTGTTCTTTCATGGTGTGGTGTCCACTGTCTGAGTTCAGCATGTCTTCTCTCAGGTGATTGTGGTCTTTGTGGATGTTGTTGTTGTTGTTGTTGTTGTTGTTGTTGTTGTTGTTGTAGGTGCTGTTTCTGGATCAGTTCTTGCTGGGCTTGATTAAGTTTCATTAACACATCCTCAGAGACATTAAATAGCGTAGGTATTAAGTGACTTGGGACTTTAGCATGAAGAGCCATTTTCATTAGCTCTGTAGACCTATTAATAGCTTCAGCTTTATAATACTCTTGCTTGGTTTTTTCCTGTTGTATTCTGACATCCAGGGCAAGTTTTAAAGTTTCTTCAGAATACGGCCAGTTAGTGACTTGTTGACCAAATAGCATCTGTAAAGCAGACAAATCTGATGGGCTTGGTTGTCTTGGGGTTCCTTGTTTTCCTGTCATTTTAGAAGGTGGCTTTGGCGAAGAATAGTTTAAGCGGACATTTGCATAAATACCTTCGAATTGACTTTTGGATGGGGTAGAGATAGCAGCGGCAGACATATATGTATTATATATATGTTAAATGTAATTGATAAACGGTATACAGAAATGGATTAGACAAGTTAAGAAAAAAAAAGGGAAAAGAAAAGCAGGGAACTATGTTCAACGAATGAATGAATGTGTCTCTATGTGTAGTATTTGATGAACCTTTTTTTTTTTAGATCAGGAACATTAAATTTTTAAGCTCCTTAAAGACAAGAAACCGTTAGTATAATATATAGAAGTTTTTCTCTGTCTCATTAGGTGCATCATAGCCGTATAGATCAAATACAAACAAGCCATCTTTAGGAGGGCCCTTGATGATGATCTATTCCAATCTGGATACCATATTTCCTAATTAAGCAATATGGTAAACACTGCTGATGATTCTTTAGTCACGTGATGTATCAACTTTTTTTCATGAAATCTGCCAATTTTTAAATCATGTGTCAGTAACACTTTGGATTAACGCGAGCCATTAAGCTTGATGAAGTGTGTGTGTGTGCGTTAAGTGAACGCGTTTAACTGATTACTGGTTTATGTACAATTCTTTTTTCTATCATCACTCTATTTATTTAATTGATTATATTTACGGTTGAAATATCATATATAGAGCAATAGGAAAACAAGAAGAAGAAAATGTCAATCGTTTCGTTACTAGGTATTAATGTGTTAAACAATCCTACGAGATTCACAGATCCATACCAATTTGAAATCACTTTTGAATGTCTAGAGCCACTAAAAGAAGATTTGGAATGGAAGCTCACGTATGTCGGTTCTTCCAGATCATTGGAGCATGATCAAGAATTAGATTCTATATTAGTTGGACCAGTTCCTGTGGGGATAAATAAATTCATTCTAACAGCAGATGCTCCATCCCCTGAATTGATTCCAGCTAGTGAGTTGGTTTCAGTGACTGTTATATTGTTAAGTTGTTCGTATAAAGAAAGAGAGTTTGTTAGAGTTGGATACTATGTTAATAATGAATATGACTCAGAGGAATTGAGGGAAAATCCTCCTTCCAAAGTGCAAGTTGATCATATAGTGAGAAATATTCTAGCTGAAAAGCCAAGAGTTACCAGATTCAACATTGTGTGGGATAATGAAAATGATAATAATGATGAATATCCACCTGAGCAACCAGAAGATGAAGACATTGAAGAGGAGGAAGAAGAGGAAGAGGAAGAAGAGGAAGATGAAGATGAAGATGAACAACCCGAGGCTGAACAAGAAGCTACATCTGAGACTAAAGATGATGATATAGAAGCAGCAGAGCCTGCTGCAAAGAAGAGAAAAGTGGAAGATGCTGAACCAGTTGAAGAAGAAGAAGAAGAAGAAGAAGAAGTGGATGAAGAGGAGGATGTTGAAGAGGATTTAGATGCATTGGAAGAGGAAGATGAGGCTCAAGAGGACAGAGAAGCTGAGGAGGAAGAACAAGAAGAAGCGGAAGCTGAAGCTGAAGCTGACGAGGAAGTTGATGAAGAAGATGCAGCTGATGGCGATGAAGGAGAAGAAGATGTAGCTGATGAAGAAGAAGGTGATAATGCAGATTCTGGTATTCCAACCCCGGCTGATTCTGTGACTGTAACAGAGGATACAAAAGAAGAAAAATAGATCTAACTACAAAATAATCTTTTCAAACATGTATATTAATTTTTATATAGTTTTCTTTACTTTTTTTCTTTTTTTTTTAATTTATTTTCTATGTTATCTATAATGGATTTATACAAGTACAGATGAAAAGCAAAGCAGACCCACACCAATTGTAAAATACTCCCTATGTCACTTCTCATGAACCTCATTAACTATCTGAAAAACTGTGGTTACAAGCTTTTCAATGCTTTCGGGGGAAACCTCATAATTCAAATTCATGTTCTTCACTCTATTTATCATATGATCTGGATGCCACCTGATTCTTTCCTGCTTTATGGCATCCTTAGTGTCCAAGAATTCACTTACATTAATGATATCAAGGTCCTTAATGGAGTTAGAAAATGTTGGAAGAGGTATTTGATCAATTTTCTCTGAACCATCCTTAATAGTGTCCCATAATTTGCAGTATGTGTTGTAATTGTATATATGATTTCCCGCTTTCTCATCCCCTTGGTATTTTGGATTATTATAGTAAGGATCAGAAATTTCAGATTGAACTTTTTCATAATTATCACCATTATCACCATTAATAATTGTTTCTCTGTATCCAATATCAGGATTGGGTTTAATAGTGTGTTTGGTATAGTTTATATCAGAAATATCTGGTACTTCATTTGCATCAAAGGAAATAAAACGATATCCACCGATTGAGTGACCAAATTCATTTATTGTGGGTTTTTTACCTCTATCACCAGTAGCTGTAGCTTGAGCAGAAGTGTTTTGAAAGTTCTGCTTCCGAAATGTCTCAATATTAATCTGGTTATTACTATCATTGTCATCATCATTGGATATCTCTCTATACTCACCTATAATTACAGGCGTAGTTTTCTCAGTTATTATAGATTGTCGTTCTTTGAAAACCAATTTTTTCTTCTCATTCTTCTTTTGACTTGGTTTTTTATTGTTCTTACTTAGCTTTGGAGAAGAATCCTGACTAAGAAGTTCCTTCACAGATAACAGTGGTGCAGATTCATCTCGCTTAGCCTGCTGTTTCCTTGCAATTCGGGCACTTTTTCTTATATATCTGATTTGATCATGTGTTGTATTTGTCATTCATCTAATGGTTTATTCTCATTATAGGTTGAACAATGTTAATTAATAACTGGTAAGTGATAACACACAGACGAATACCCTATATATATATACTTTATTACATTTATTCATATTTATCATCTCCAGTAATTTTAATGTCAGCACAGCCGTAATAAAAAAAATTTTCAAAACTTTTTTTTTTTTCATGTGGTGGTGAAGTGAAAGATAAAGAAAAATACCTACAATTGAATTAGACTATAGCTTACTTGTTCTGGAGATAAATGTTCTATTATAAATAGCAGTTTCATCGAATATGTTGAGATATTACAGACCATTACAGACGGTCTCCAAATGCTCAAGAAATATACGGAGTTTTCAGACTCTTTCCAAGGTCTGTTCTCCGCATTCTCACATCGGTAGACCACTTATCACAACAGAAGAACCTGACGAGATTCCACCATTGAATCCTGATGAATCTCCTTCCACTCATACATCTTCATTACATTTTGGATACAGACGGGATGGAGAAACATTTGGACAACTCGTCAATGAAGCACTCCATGATGTTGACCCTTTGTTAAACACCAGAGTGATTAGTCAAGAAGAGGCATTATTGGGAGTTGATCCAAGATTCAGAGATGAAGAAACAGGACAACTTCTAGAAGGTGCAACCAGTCAGGAAGCAAGATTGCATCCAGAAACATTAGCTGCTAGAGTCAATAGAAAAAGAATAGAAATTCCCAACGTCTTAGCAGAAACAATCGACCATAATATGTTGATGCGATATCATCCTAAATTATTAAAGAAGCATTCCGCTCAATACTATGCCAAATTACAAGATGATTTATTACACACTAGAACAGAAACAGAATTAGATGCAGATGTCAACATTGCTACAACTTTTATTCAAAATTATGCCACAGCTTACCAAGTTTTACATGAACTAAGAAAAAAAATAGGTGAAGAAAAGTTTAATCCTAAAAGTGTCTTGGACTATGGTTATGGCCCAGGTACAGGTATGATTGCATTAAATGATTTGCTGGGCGATGAATTCAACCCGGAAGTTAAGGATGTGATTGTGAATGGTACATTTCACATGGAAAGAAGAGCAAAAATATTGTTAAGTAGACAACTTAATGAATATTTGCCTAGGGGAGAGCATGAAGAACAATTAGCCGACGAGATAACAGAAGAAGAAGGAATGACACCTGAAGAAGAAATATTTGATGATGGGAATGAGTCGTCAGTTAAGGCTTCAAATGACAGAAATGGGTATGTTGGTAGAGTTAAAACGAAAGATATTAAAATCAAATCTATTATAATGGACAAGTTAAGACCTTCTGATAGAAAATATGACTTAATTATCGCACAACATCAACTATTAATCAAAAAGGAGACTTTTCCTCATCAAGTGGATGAGCGTTTAGACGAATTAATACAGAGACTAGCTCCAGGTGGACGTTTGGTGTTAATCGAAAGAGGTAATTCATTGGGATTTGAAACAATTGCTAGAGCTAGACAGGTTATTTTAAGACCTGAAAATTATGAAGGTAAAGTGGCAAAGATTGCTAGACCCTATAAAAGTTCCGTTGCTATTGCTGCAGCAAGACAAACTGATTCATTTTATACAAATAATAATCTCGATCCATTGGAAGACGATGGGGTAATTGAAAAAGAATTGTTGGAGGAATTTGATATCGTTGATGAATTTAAATCGGTGCCACAGGAACCAATTAATTTAAAAGTTGTTGCTCCATGCTCACATCATGGTAAATGTCCATTACAATATTCAAATCCAGAGTATTACAAATTTGGTCAACTTGGTAAAAAACTAAAGTTTTGCAGTTTTTCCATTGAAGTTAAAAGACCAGAATTCATAATGGAATTAAAGAGAGGTTCCCAGTTAGCAACTAAATGGACTGAAGCCAACAGTGGTGTTGGTATTAAAGGATTGGCTAAACCTGGTAGGGGAAGGTCATATTGTACAGATTATGAAACTGCACATTTCTCATACATGGTTGTGGAAAGATCCACAGAGGACTCTAAAGTTTTGGACCAATTGAGAGATCAGGAGCAAGAACAGAGAAAAATAGGATATAGAAGCAAGAACAGAGATGAATACCCAAGAGTGTTGACGACTAAGAAGAAGAAAGGATTTGTCATTGCTGATGTTTGTGCACCATCCGGGCACGCTGAAAAGATGCATATTTCTAAATCTATTGGTAAGGTTGAGTATCATGATGCAAGAAAGCTGGGAGATGGAGATTGCTGGGCTCTTGGTTTTAAATCTTCTGTTCAATCAACGAAGGAAAACACGTTCTACCTTGAAAAATTAGAAAAGATGGATGAAGAATTTAAACAGCGTAAAAAGAAGAGTGAAGAAAGAATAAGAAGAAGCATTAACAACTCTTATAAAAAGGCTTTGAAGATCGAACCTAAGGATCTAAGGGAAAGCATAACTCAAATGGCTGACCTTGAGGCATATCGTCACCTATCAAAACCAAAGGAGCAACGGAGATTAAGGGGAAAACCTAAATATAAGTACTAGAATCCTAACAATAAATTGTTTTGGTATCAGTTTCAAATGTCACTTCCTGTATATAGTATATAATACAATAACATGTATATTTTAAATACCATTTATTTATTTATTTGAGAAATGAGTTGGTTTCTAAGATTAGCCATGTGCTTCCTCTTTTTTTTGGGGCAGAAGCGAAATAACCGTTTGACAAAGGGAGGGATGTTGTCAAAAACCAGTTTATCTTTTCCCTTCTTATCCTCCTTTTTTCCTTTATCTGCCTAAAAGGTCCAATCAATTGGGCATTTCAGCTACTGCTACAATAGATAGATATATATATACATGAGCTCGTATAAGATTCTCAGTTGTATGGATAGGCTCTTATGATATTCTTTCATATATTTTTCACTTGGCTTACTAACATGAACTATTAACGAAGTTGGCGATTCTGCTGCCTGCAGTTATCTTCCCTGGAGGCTATCCACCTTGGAGAAACATGAAATAATTATAGTAGCATCTGATTGTGTTAACAGCAAAGATAATTCAATAGTATGGGAATCAGATAAGTATGAAGAGAAGAAGTTCCACCCCACCGCAGTTGTTAAAGGATGGAAGGAATTAAACACAATCAAACAACAATTTCCAATATTTGATATAGTATTCTTAGGAGGAGACACAAGAGAAGAATTACATAATTTTACAAAGTCCATTATTAACTTTATTGATAGCCATACTGTGGTACTTGTTGATTCTAGTACCTGTATTGGCTTGGAAGAAGAAATTCAACCATCGATTCCAGGAGTGGCAATATTTGCTATTGTTTGTGATGTTGATATAAGAATTGTCAAAGAATCAATTCCAGCAAAGTACTATAGCAAAGGTAGATCTACAACTACAATTATAGGATCCACAGAACCACAGAATTTGGTTGTTTCCAATGCTCTAAAAGGAGAAGGACCATTAGGTGAAAAGTTGAGTGTACTTGCAGAAGATTTAAAAGCATCAGAAGTTCATCCCTGTTACATTATCCCAAACGGTATTAATCCTACGCTCAATAGCTTTTCTTGGAAAAAAATCATTCCTTTTACTTGTTTTGAAATTTTGTTACTCATATATCACAGAATTGATATGACCAATGAATTGATGATAGAGATTATCAGGGGAACATTCAGTGATCTTTTAATACTATCACGAAGGGCAGGAGCTTTGGATCTACCAGATCCAATTAAAGATTATTCAAAGGCCGATAGGCTATTTACACAATATTTAAGGGAGCATAATCAGAAATACCCTTATAATTATATAAAATCTAATCAAAATACCGGGCAGAGACCAGAACTGAGTGAGCTTATTTTCACCAGGGATTCATCAGTATGTATTTACAGCTTTGCAAGGGATTCCAGAACATTTGTTTCTCTAACGTTATATCAATTAAGAAATCTTGCTTCTAGATACAAAATAAGGCTCTCATATCTAAGCACTATTGAAGCTTTCTTTAATGAAATCAATAAAATTAGACAGAATAAGATTTTTAATTGGTCTACAAAGAAGGTTATTGCTTCCAACAACAATATACAACATGGTCCCCCTCAACAACAACCACAAGTGGCATTCTTACAGAATCCAATACAGCAAACAACTGGTCCTATGCCTATGAGAGGAAGTATGTTTGTTCCAATGGGTAGCTGTCAAAAACCCGTTCCTACTATATGTGGCTACCCTCTGATGGGACAGAATGGTTATATTACTTCACCCACTTTTATGAATATCCATCCTAGATTTGGTATGGCAGATCCCATTCGCAATTTTTCAAATACATCAGATAAATCTCAGTCCTCTGATCGTTCTGAGAAGAACAGACAAATGCAAGCACAGCAGCAGCAGCAGCAACAACAACAATCGGAATATATGTACATTGAACAAGTTAAAAGCAGTCTATACAGAAATGTTTCCAACGGTAGCTCGGTGTCTGCCGAAGACTTGACTAGGGCTCAGAGACATGTTTTAGGGCATGCAAATGTGAAGAACTTCTTTGATAATGGCACCAAGAATGGAGAATTTGATGACTTTTCTCGAATGAGCATTGCTCGTATTAGGCCACCGGTTGGGACTGTTACAAGTAGAAGTGGAAGTCTCAGGAACTCGATATATGAAGAGACACCTACTGGCAGTTAGAATGATTTTGTTGCTAATAGATAATTATTAATTATATAGACATACTGCTTTCCATTCTTTTTTTTTTTTTCACTTAAAAAAGTCATATAATAAAGCTATTTCCATTTGCTTCTTTGTACCTTTTAGTATACCTTATATATTTTTATATATTAGTTTTATCTTTGAAAATTGATCTGCTTCCATCTGTCTTACTTAGCAACTAAACTGTTCACGTGAATGAAAAATGAAAAATAAAAAAGTGTACGCGTTATTTTTATTATTATGATACAAGTTTGCCTTTAAAATATACAAACTAGGTTAGTAGAATGTATCTTTTCTTACCATTGCTGACGATAAACTATATACTCAAACTACAATAAGTATGGCACCAACTCAATTACAGATCAAGACAAGTGCTCTTCAGAGATTGTTGAAGGACAAGAAATTGTACCAAGAAGAGATCAAGGAACATGAATCTAAGATTAAGGTTTCAGAAGATGCTTTGAAAAAGTCCACTGAATCAGATGAGAAGAAGGAAGAAGAAGAATACAATTTGAAGAATTTAAAGAGAATCAAAGATGAGACTATTAGATTAATTCCAAGCTTAGACTCCAAGATCAAGGAAATCTTGGAGGATTTAAAGAGTTACTTGAGTTCAAACGAATCTGAATCTACCGATGATGTCAAAAAGTTGGTTTCAGAAGCTGAATCACAGTTGGCTTAGATTATCATCTTTATTTTTTTCATATGTCTATATATGATGAATCAATAATCAATTGGTTACATAGAGGTTTAAGTTTTTTTATCTCTTTTTTCTATTATAATTATATACCCAAAAAATATCTATATCTATTAATGTATTTTTACAACTGCTTAGTAATTGATCTTTTATTGGTATCTTCCCAGTCTTTTAATGCAGTCTCCCATTCTTCCTCAGCGTTCATAGTTTTCTTGTCACTGGTACTTTCAAAATACTCTTGTAGCTCTTTTCTCTTTTCCTCTTCTAACTCGTCCCATTTCTCCTTTTCATCGATCCATCTTTCTTGAATGTCTATATCCTCCATGAAACCCATTGAAGATTGTCTGATGGCATCAGACCAAATAGAATCACCGCCCAATTCATTAGTCCCAAAACAATAACCATTTGACTTGTCTATAATCGATAATAAATTAATCATTGAATTCTTATCCTCAATCGCCAATACCTGATATGAAATTAACCCAAAATCTTCAATTAGGTCAGCAATCAAAGTTGTCAATTTTTCATATTTAGCATTAAAGTATTCTGTTCCCACTCTTTGGTTATTTTCTGTCCTTATATATGGTGTCAAATAGTGCAAGTCTTGAACTTCAGTGTAATATTGTAAACTAAATGGTAAACCACCTTCTTTATTTAAATTATTAATATCGTCCTTATCATCGTTGTTCCTTTCCTTGTTACTACCAATCTTATCAAGTTTATCTGCATCAATGTAACCCTTCAAGAGATCAATTTTTGAAATGACATTCACCTGTGGTAAATCCATCTGTAACATTGATCTTAGTGTAAGTAGTAAAGATGATATATAGAGTGATGGTATGGTTAAATTTATGGAATCTATAAGAGACACAACACATAATCTAAAATCAAGTTCCTTCACTAGTCTTTTAAATATAATATGAAATATAGGATTGTCTGTGAATAATTCAATTTGTCCAGGACAATCAAATATCACATATGTTGATTCACCATCTAGACTTACTTTAATCAATTCCTTTATCTTATTGATAAAATAACCTAAGGAATCTTCAAATATCTCCATGGCATAGATCAATCCTCCATTGGGGCCTAATTTCAAATGTTCATCGTTCATAATTTCTTCCAAAGTGACAAAATCTCTTATATCTATTGTACAGTCATATGGCAAGTTATCATTTGCTGGGTCCAGATTAACGATGAGTGAGTTTCTTCCGATGGAGTTCAAAAATTGGTTCATACCATAACAGTAGGTGGATTTTCCTGAACCCGGTGGTCCTATCACAACTTGTCCATATGGAGGCATTCTGAATTTATATCGATTATTCTTAAGAAGTGAATATACTACGCCAACTAGTATATATATATATATATATATACAACGAATTTAATGAAGGAAATGGGGGTACATCTATCTACCTATCTATAGATGATATTTAGTTTTTCAAAGCCATCAATTTTTTTTTTTGCCCGTTTGAGAGAGAAAAAAAATTAATTAAGAAAAAAAAAGGTTAATTTAGTTTTTGTACAAGTTCTACATATATACAGGTATATATATAAAGGGATGGATAGATTCAATACACCCTTTTATAGCATTTAGTAACAGCTGAAGAAGATATTAAACATATAAGCTCATATGGATAAAGAATTATCGATTATAGATGCCATAGTGTACAACCTAGTGGCGACGAAACAGTACTATGAATTTCAATTACAGCAGATCTCTACCGTTCTCAATTTACTCAAACAATTCAAAGCAGAGAAGGCATCTGAGCTAAGGGATGAC
Organism: Ambrosiozyma vanderkliftii; assembly: GCA_003705225.2. NCBI lineage: Eukaryota > Fungi > Ascomycota > Pichiomycetes > Pichiales > Pichiaceae > Ambrosiozyma > Ambrosiozyma vanderkliftii. Next base: position 61,608 of record PPHW02000022.1, read on the forward strand.
ACAGATATATTTAATAATGAAACTACCAAGGATCTCAAGTTCTACTCTGATAAGCTTGTTGATTTGAGCAAGAAAATTGAAATCCTAGATGCCGATATTAAACAACGGAAAGAATCCAAAAAGAAACTAATAACGTTATTTGAAAATTTGAAAATAGTTAATGATTTAGATTCAAAGCAACAGAGAGAATCTTCTATTCAACATCCGAACGGGACCTCTGATTCTGAAGAATTGCAAATGATGGAAATTAGAGAAGAGTTGGATGATGATGGTAATATTTTAAACAGTGAAGTGAAGCCGTATGGTCAATCTGATGATCTGTCTAAGCAACTTCCAACTGTTGTCAAGAATACCACAAAGAATAAAAATGTCAATATTGGTCCTGCTAAGGATTCCAACACCAAAGTTTCTCCTATAAGTGAAATAGAGGCAAAAATGGTGAGTACCAAATCCCCTATTAAACAATCATCCAAGGAAAGGGGTTCTACTTCTTTCGATCATTCCTTCAATGATTCTCCTACTTCCTTTAATCACGTTAATATAAGAGAAGACTTGGATGAAGATGGAAATGTCATTAATAGGTCATTGGAACAAAATCCTGATTATTTTGAAGATGAGCACAAGCAAGATGATGACTTGGATGAGGATCAGATAAATGAACTATTAGAGGATATGGAATTAATCCCAAAAAGATCTGATCAAAAAGTCAATAAAATTGAAGAGATAAAAGACGCTAGCCAAGGCAAGGATATCAGAAAAAATAAGGAACACAAAGTTGTACCAGAACTAGATGCTGATCAAATAGACAAACTCAAATCATCCTACAAACCTGCAATTGATCCCAATGATTTGTTGACGCTTGAATTAATAGCAGATGAAGTTGAGCAAGAGAGTACAGCTGATAATGATGACGAATATCCTGAATTTGGTGATGATGAAGAATGGGAGTTTGAAGATGACGATGATGATGATGATGAGGAGGAGGAGGAGGAGGATGGAACTGAAGGACTTGATATTTCTAATGCGTCCGCTAAGATGATTCCCTTTGGCCAAAGTATGTTTTGGAAACAAATTCAGGAAATGAGAGCAAAAAAGCAAACAGAGAAGGCAAATATAGAAAAACAACAAAAGAGTGAGTTGTCTAAAAACGACAATGGTTCCTCATCTAGCGTTGATTCTAAAGGGAAGAAAAATGTCTCATTTGCTGAAACAGTTGATGTTAAAGAGGTTGAAAACATTTGGGATGACTTGAGAAAATCAGAAGCTGAAAATTCTAGAAAGGTTTCAAAGTTCAAGCAATCTAGACAGCTTAACAAAGGGTCTGAATCAGACAAAATATTCTCTGTTGCCCAAGAAATTCAAGAGGATGATAATGTTATGAATGAGGTTATTGAAAGAGTGATTATCAGTGATGTCATAGAAAATTCCACGGGTTCTACTTCTAAAGTCCAGCAACATAATGATAATTACACTGTTAAGACTCTTCCAAAATTGAAATTTGAAGATAAAAAAATAGAAGATGACTTGATTAAAATTAGTAAGCCTAATAAAACTTCTAGATTCAAAATGAGCAGAACAGGATTGCCAACGACTCTGAAAAGTCATGTGATTAATAAAAAATCCAAGTCCACAGATGGTATGACTGTTAAATCTGCTTCTGTTTCCACTTCTACAAATTCAAAGGAAATTGCATCAACTGAATTTAAGAAATCTGACTTCAAGTCCCTGAGGCCAATGAAAAAGAAAACAACTTCAAAATCAAATTATATATCTGTTCCGAAGGAGGTAAACCCTATTGTTGCCAATCCTGAATATCATGATGAAGATTATGCAACAATTCGTAATGAAATATTTGATGAAGATGATGAGCAAGATGAAAACAATCATCTAGTTGAATCTAATGATATTATCATAGAAGATAATGATGATGGTGAAAATTATGGCCGGTCGAGTATTTCAACTGCATCTTTTTCAACTAAGAAAGCTTCCTTGAGTTCTCCTTCTGTTGCTAATTCTGCTACGTCTGGTTATCATGATTTCGAAGTCGTTGATACCACCTTAGATTATGAGAGCTTAAATTCAGACATGGATACAATGGCTAAAGCATATGTGTTGGGACTCTATGACGATGATATTGAAACACAAGGTGAAGTCATTGAGGAGCTAAGTGATTTTTCAAAACATAATGATATCGTCGAGGCTAATGAGCCAAAGATAGAGATACCAATAGACGACACCCAACAAAAGGAAGATGAAAAGGATGATGGAAAGGTGATGGAAGATATCATCATTGAACATAATCTAACTTCAGATAGTGGTTCTGTCATACCTGACTCGGATTTAGATATCCAACTGTCGGATGAGGCTCTTACCGCCAGTGTTGGATTAGATTACGTAAAGCTAAGAAACAAGATGATTTATAAGTACAATGGCTCCTATAATAAGACTGATAAAGAAAAGGAGTTTGAACCACTAGAAGAAGTTCAGGTTAGTAGATTCAAAAGTGCCAGATTAGGAATCAAAGAAATCAGTCAATTAAATAATAATGATACAACTAACGATACAAGTTAGAATTTGTATTCAATTCCCACCCCCCAAATATTTTGCTAAGTACTTTTTGTTTACTATTAATTTAATAATAAAGGATAACTAATATATAAATATCAAAATAAAAAATTGGTAAATAAAATTTTAAAGAAATAAAAAAAAAGAAAACTAGAAATAAATTAATAAAGCAGCAGAAACATATATATCTTTATATATACGTAAAGGATATTTTTTTTTGAAAACCCACAAGACCCAAACAATATTTGTAAACATAAAAACTGAAAAGCAAAATTGACATTCTAAAATACAACTAGTTGATAACCTTCAGTGTTGAAAAGTCTTGGTAGCCCCCCAGCATGAATGGCTCTATGCCGACGCTCTGTAAGTACTGTAGCGAAGCTGATCTCTGTTCCTCCTCAGTTTTTCTATGGATGTCATTATTAGATTCAAGATTACCATATTTGTTCTTTTTCTTCTTCGCCTCTTGATCTTCTAGCTTGATTATTCTGGTAGGCTTTCTAGTGAACACATCTGTGTCCTGAGGAATTTCGATTTTCTTAGCCTTTGGTTCAGGTATATTATCTAGCTTATCAATGAAGTACATGTTAATCAGCGAGTCGTTCATATCATTCAAATCCCTTTGGAAAGTACCCTCCTCGTGTCTAGGTAATCTTGGTGGAATTGAATTGTCGATGATCTGAACTTTTGTGGATTTATCAAACACTCTGACGCTTTTATTGTTTAGCTTCTTGATAGGTGACCCACTTAAAGGTTTTGATGTATTGTTAAATGTTTGATTTAGTTGAACGTTGACAGAAGAATTTTGAATGGAGCGGAGATCATCTGATCCTTCATAATTATTTAATCCATAGTATTCTGATTGATCAGAACGAACAGATGTTCTTGCCTCCGATGATGTCTTATAAGAGAATAGAGAAGCTGACTTTTGTGGAGATGAATTTGTGGAAATTCTATCCAATTCAACAACCACAGATGCTTCATCCTGAATTTGCTGTTGCTCCTCATAATTGTTCTTAGAATAAGAATTTATAATTCTAGTGAGCAATGAAGAAGTTGATGTCGATGCGATGGAAGAGGTAGATGATTCAGATTGGGTAGTCTTTTGATTTGGTAATGTTGATGAATAAACAGGATTGGCGAGTGTTTTAAATGTTGGGATAGAGGCTGGTGTCGACTCAGTTGGAGAAACACCACCAGTAACAGTTTCATCACTTGAAGAGCGAGAAAATTGTTCTCTGGAAGTTTGTATATATTCGGTTCTAGAAGGGGCTTGTGAGCAAACATGCGGTGTTTGTGCATGCTTAGCCATTGGGACCATAAATTGATTATCTTTTGGAGGAACATCAGGTTTAGCATAGTCTGATTCAATTATATCTAGATATCCAAAGTCTATGGAGCTGTTGAATGTGGTGGTTGATGAATTTGTGTGATTCATCATTATCGAACCAGAAGATGAATTATGGGAAGTGTCGGCATCATCTGAAATAGGGATAGGAGGTAATGTGCTGAATGATTTTTCGGCCATAGTCAGTGATTCCCTAGTTTGAGAGAAGTTCTTAAAACTAAATTTAGGTATTCCTGTGGTAGTATTAGTAGTGACTGGAGATGGTTGCTTACGAGTTTCGGTGTATATGCTGCTTGTATTATAATAGTTGTTGTTGTATGGGGATGTTTTGGTAGATAATTTAGTTTCTATAGCTAATGAGGTGCTAGACGAATTGTTGAACGAGAAAGCCTGTTGAGATTCAATCTTGCGTGTTGCAGATGGAATCTCAAAGACATAGTCATCAGATTGTGAACTGATATTTGAAATATCCATGTCAACGATATCATCCTCTTTGAAGCTGTCTTCCTTATCATCTGAGAAAGACATAGTGGTGACTCTTTTGGCGAATTGCTTCGTCATAGTCGTTAAGGATCTATGTTTTTCCTTCTTTTGCTTCGCTTTATCTACGACAGCATCAAACTGCTTCTGCCTTTTTTCATACTTAGCTATTCTTTGCTGCTCTTTCTCTAGCTGTTGTTGCAGGTTGTGAGACGAGTTTGAGTTTGATTTTGATTTTGATTTGGTGATTTCAGGATCAGACGGAATGGTTGGTACAATGAAGTCAACTGGTACCCGTGATCTTCTTCTGTGGTGAGTTTGCATAATCTCATTTGATAATTGTCGACTTCTTCTTTGGATCTGTTTCTTTTGACCATCAGATATCTTACTGGTTGGAAGGGCAGGGATATAGTTATCGGTTGTTTCGTTGTCGATGCTGCTGGTGAAGTCAACAGACTTATTGATCTTTTGGCCCTTGAATTTAGCCATATTACAGAGAATGTTTCTTTGAATGAACTTAAAAAGCTGAAGAGCTGTAGTGAAAAAAAAAACAAAAAGATTTGACTGTATTGGTTTGTTGGTTTAGTTGTCCTTATGTTCCGAAATCAAGAGTAAAAGCTGGAAACAATTGGATAGATGATCTGATCTGATCTGATATAAAATGCTCTAGTTATTGGTTTTGGTTTTGTTTATAATAGAGACACAATTTTGACAATGATCTAAAAAGAACGATGTAATAAGAATATGTAAAGAACTAGAATGTATAATCAAAAGATGGGCATACTGGGGTAGATCACCTTTGAATCCCCTTTGATGAGACTAAAAATATGACTGACACTTTTTTGTATTGTCAAATAACAGAAAAGCTCCTAAAAGGGTTATTTTTTACAATCACGCCTCCCTATCTATAAGTAAAGGCATTAAACCTGAGCCATTATATAGAAATTTATTCAATTGTCAATGGTTGGAAAAGAACGGTAAAAGCAATTATAATAATATCAGTGAAAAATGGAAAAGAAAAAGAAAAAGATGGCTGACTTCTCCGAATTACCTGTTTAGTACAAATGTGCGTGTAACTTAAAACATCTCTGCACCCTAACTGTTATTTTTGATCTTGCACAGCCTGCTTGGACCGGAACTTTTTTTTTTTTCTTTTTTTTCTTTTTTCAGCCTGCTCTGGAAAATTTTAGACCGTTTTAAGAAATAGGATTGTAGGTTTGATAGTATGGATTGGATTGATTTGAGTAAATCAAGGAAAGTATATAAGTTCATTACAATGAATGGAGAGAAACAAGAACAAATAATGAATCAGGAAAAAGTTCCAATAGCTCTAACAACAGAAAAGGTTGAGAAACCGGCATTAGAATCAAGATTGGGTAGAGACTCACCTTTTGACTTTGGACAAAGATATTTAACCGATGAGAAAAAAGTCTTTGAATTCAATGCATGGGATAATGTTGACTGGGATGAAGACCAAGTGGAGCAATTTGAAAAACAAATAGAGATGCAACAGGAAAATGCGGTGTCTGAATTTAACAAAAAGCAATACAACTCCAATCCTGCCAAATATTGGAATCATTTCTACAAGAATAATAAATTGAATTTCTTTAAGGATAGAAAATGGCTACAAATCGAATTCCCATCTATCTTTGAACTTACAAAACAGGATTCGGGAGAATCTGTCATATTAGAGATCGGGTGTGGTGTTGGAAACACTATGTTCCCTATTATCGAGAATAATGAAAATGAGAAACTAACGATTCATGGATGTGATTATTCCAAGGTGGCTATTGATTTAATCAAGGAGAAGCCAGAGTATCAAAAGCAGGACTTCAAGGGAAAATGTCATGCCTCTGTGTGGGATTTAAGCAATGAAGCAGGTGAGTTGCCCGAAGATGTCCAACCAAACAGTGTAGATATCGCAGTGATGGTGTTTGTGTTCAGTGCTTTATCTCCAGACCAATGGAAGCAGGCTGTGTTGAATTTGAGTAAAGTTATGAAGCCTGGTGGAATAATATTGTTCAGAGACTATGGTAGATATGATTTGGCACAGGTTAGATTCAAAAAGGATAGATATTTACAGGAAAACTTTTACGTTAGAGGTGACGGTACCAGAGTGTACTTCTTCACCGAAGAAGAGTTGAATGATATATTCAAGGAGAAATTCGAAATTGTCAGAATAGCAAGTGATAAGAGATTATTAGTGAATAGAAAGAAACAATTAAAGATGTATAGATGTTGGCTTCAGGCTGTGTTTAAGTTCCCTGAAGCCACAGAAGTGGAGGAGCCAGAAAGAAGTTAAATGAATCTTGGCTTTGAGTTTGATATCATTTTTATAGAGATGTGTAAGAAGCCATCAAAGTACTTTAATAATAAATACAATTCCACTATTGGTGCATTCAAGGGTAGTATCACCCCGTGGCATATCGGATATGCTATAGTGTACATTAAATTTGAGGGAAACAAGTCGGGTATCAGAATTTGTAGTAATTTCCCTAGTGTAAGTTCCGTCCAATTCTTTGATAATGACTTTAATGATGGCTGAATGATTCTGTTTAATAGTGGCAAATAGATCTTAATTGGTATGTTTTTCAAGTCATTAATATTTACAGGAACTAGTTTTTGGAACCGTTTTTCAAATTGTTTCATTGACACCGCTGTTGTACAATTGTGGAAACTCATATAGAAAGCATCTGTTTCAATGTTTGAAAAGCTGAGAAACTTGTTTGATGAGCCATTTATTATGAAACACGATTCCTTCAGCTGATTCACCCAATACTGTTTTAGGAATGAATCGATGCGCTTTGTCAATTGATCGTCGCCATTGTCATAGCCATAGCCATCACCATTATCTTGTGTGCCACTGTTTATTTCTATTGGAATAATATAGTCGATAGGATATGATTGATATCGTATCGTCACCTCCCATAGTGATGAGCTTCTGTCTCTTAGTTCCTGGTTATCGTTTTCAATGCCGATAGTTGTCGTATCAAACAAGACTCCAATGGGTAAGTTCCATCTTAATGGAACACCGTCAACTTCGAACCAAATATCATTGACATTGATACTCTTCAGTAGTGACAATATGGCTGATTTACTTGTATTGCTGTTGTTTGTAGCAAAGTATTTCAAAATTAACGGGAGTTCGTAATGCAAGTATGAGTTCCTGTTCAAAACCGTGTGGAAGTCGGTATCGTTGTTTGGAAACAATGATTGGTCCAATTTGAACACTGTCGGTATAAAACCATCCCATATTCTGGAAACTATATTGGATGATACTGACATATTGTATGAATATTGCTGCTCTTTATCGTCAGCATAGATACCGTACGTAAATACTAATAGATGAAATGTGTTGTGTGATATTAAAAAGCTGTATATTTGTAGAACTTGCAGATAAACATGTAACAGCACAGCCGTTTGGTTTGATTATCTGCGTCGATCGACCTTACTTGTTTCCGTCGATTAAAAATACCGATGCCGAGTCTCGGAGAAAGCTTATTTGTTTTGGATTTCTGCGCCGATCGACTTGTGCTGCTTCTTTTTTTTTCGCTTTCTCTTCTCGGAGCCGGACTTGCAAAAACACGTACAGATCATGACAATTCACTGAAATAATGAAATCAAATCGAATCGAATTAAATTGAATCGAATCGAATTAGAGACGACCTACAATAATACAAGTGGGTGGAAAGCAAGGAAGTATTAATAGTGCATTTGATGAGTATATTTATTTTATAAATATTATAAGCATAGAGGCTAAAGAAAAAAAAAGTAGATATATATACGTAAAAAAAAAAGACGACTAAAAAGGAATAGTAGAGAGAACATAGTACGAATAATAGTAGGCAAACACAAGTGAAGCGTTTTTGATTTTCTAAATTATATATCTATCTTGAAAAAATAATGGCATGGAATAGTATATGTATTTTTTTGGGGGGGTGGGGTGAAGAGATGGAAATGATGATAGGCGTAAAAGTTATATAGTTTTTTCATTTGAGTTTGATTTTTAAGGGGAAAGAAGGAAATTAAGCCAATCTCTTGATAACTTCGTCAGTGAAGTGGGAAGTGGAGGCAGAACCTCTCAAGTCACCAGTTCTGTTTTCAGGACCAGAGGCAATGGTATCCAAGACAGCAGATTCAATCTTGTCAGCGTAATCGTTCAACTTCATGTGTCTCAACATCATACAAGAAGACAACAACAAAGCAGTTGGGTTAGCTAAACCCTTACCAGCAATATCTGGGGCAGAACCGTGGACAGCTTCAAAGATAGCAACCTTTTCACCCATGTTACCGGATGGGGTCAAACCTAAACCACCAATCAAACCAGAGGATAAATCGGACATGATATCACCGTACAAGTTTGGCATAACCATAACCAACTTTTTGTAGTCAGCTGGGTCAGCACATAACTTCAAGGAGGTGTTATCTAGTAATTCAAATGACAACTTAATTTCTGGGTAATCCTTGGAAACTTCCTTAGCAACATGGACGAACAAACCATCGGATAACTTCATAATAGAAGCCTTGTGGACAACTAAAACTTCTGGTCTGTTGGATGACTTGGCGTATTCAAAGGCATATCTGATACATCTTTCGGAAGCCTTTCTGGTAATTAACTTGATGGATTGAACAACACCAGGGATGATTTCGTGTTCTATACCAGAGTATTCACCTTCAGTGTTTTCTCTGATCAAAACGGTATCAACACCATCGTATGGGGTCTTGTAACCTTCAACTGATTTACATGGTCTAACATTAGCGTACAAGTTGAAAGTTCTTCTCAAGGTCAAGTTCATAGATTGATGACCCTTACCAATTGGGGTAGCTAAAGGACCCTTCAAGGCAATTGTGTTCTTGTTAATTGAGTCAACAGCTGGTTGAGGCAAGGTAGTTCTACCATTGATCAAGGAAGGGGTGACATCAACTGGTTCAAAGTCGATTGGGACCTTAGCGGCAGAGTAGATTCTCTTGACAGCGTCAGCAATTTCAGGACCGATACCATCACCTTCAATCAAGGTGACATCGTATTTGCCATTGGTTTTTTTTTGACCAATGTACTGACCAGAGAACTTAGCAGCAGAAGCGTAATTTCTCACCATTGATAAATTTCTTGGAAGAGTGTTGATTTTGGTGAATTGTCTAAACATTGTAAAGAAAAGAAAAGAGAAAGAGGAAAAGGAAGAAGGAAAGAAAGAAAGAGATGAGGGGAACTGAGGGAGTTAATTAAACAGAAAGTGCAAGGACAAGTTTAGGGTAGGGGTTTCCTTTAATTGAGTTGAGGAGATTTTGTATTATATTGTGATTATAATAAAAAAAAAAGAAAGATTTGAAGTGTGTTTGTTAATAAACAATTAATTAGAGAGGAAGAGAGGAAAAAAAAAAACATCAAAAAAAGTGCCGGGGTTGGTTGGTTAGTTGGTTTGGTTTGAATTTATATGAATGTTTAGGGCGAGCGTCGCTTCATCCTGCGCTGACCCCTGGTTTTCTATGCTGCTGTCCCCCCCCCCCCTCTGGGCCTGGGCCTGGGCCTGAGCCTGCTTTGCAAAAAAAAAAAATCTCTCTCTCCCTCTCCCCCCCTTAGGGGGGATACGGGGAAAGAGCGGTGATTGTTTTTAACTACTGTATTTTACTAAATGTTATTACTCTATCACTACACTATTAGTTACTCTACAGATATTAATATATACACCGCCAGTGTGTATATATTAATATATTGTAGGTATAAATCATGGGTCTAACTAATATATAGAGAGATATCAGCTTACAACACAGGGTTATCACTGCGGAGCAGTGGTTGTTAATTGGCACCCTATATGATGATTATATGTGATCTTTCTCCGGGTCTGGAGATTTATACGTTAAACAGTCCAACTGGTTGATGGAATGTCTTTGCGTTTAAATAGATGATCCATCATCACCAAAAATAAAAATAAAAGAATGATTTATGATGAAGTTACATCTTCGTAATGCATAGAATATCATTTGCTGAAATGTGCAACCTTGACTGTTCTGTTACCAGTAGGTTTAAAAAAACTAGCTTTTTCTCCAAACAGATCATGGGTGTAGCTAGCTAACTAACTAACTAACTATATTAACTCCTACCACGTACGGGGACGGTAGGGTGGCATCTCCCGCCTGAACTTGCCGGCCGAACTCGAATCCGAAAAAAAAACTCCTGCCCGCCCTCTCAAGCTGGGTCCGTTCTCGGAAACGTGTTCCCGCCTATTTTAAATACTGTTACCTACCTACCATCATCACGTGCGCCTGCTCTCTCTTCCACGCGTCGATTGGGATGTAATATATCTACTTCCAGTAAGTCCACCATACTCATATACTAAAATAGGGACCCTTGATTTATCATACATCTTATCTAACTATCCCCGGCATTTGTGATCGGTTATATTTGGTAGTAGGAATTATACTTTGAATTGACAGGAGCTTCTATATTTTATCCTGAATGAATGGGGCCCTAACTTGCAATAAGTTTAATCCCCAGGCATAATAAAAGGGATGGCATAACCTTGTTTCAATAGGTTTGAAACCCTTATATCTCAATAATTACCCCCTTATGATTATATATATGTATGTTATATATCTAATATAATAATGTAATGTAATATGTCAATCAATAAGGGGCCTATCAGATCTTTATATACATTTAAAAACTGAATTACTTGAGAGTTTTTGACTTCTTCTCATGACTATCTCTGATTATTGGAACAGTGAAATAGATCAATCAGTAATCCGTGTTACATTTCAGTTCAAGTCTTTATGTGTAAGAAATGTTCTATTCTATCATAGGTCTTGAGACCTCTTTTCTGTCAGCGGTGAAGAAGTTGATACTAAGGGTTGTTGCGATGGGCTTAACCACGGGTGAAAAATAATATTTTCGCTCCAAAGTGGTCGGTCTACACCCTAATAGTTGCCTTGTGGTGCATATTAAACCACAGGAGTTCACATTTATACTGGGGAATTGTTATACCTTCACAATGCCTGAATGGTATTGGATGTTCTATTTACTTTCCATACTCTTTGAATAAAATAATTTCAAAGACGCCAGTTGATTGCAAACGTTTGGTGTCAGGGATAACATAAACCTTTGGGCAGTTCGGTGTTGCCTTCTGTTTTGCAGTCATAACTTCCCTGTTAGGAAATATTGTTCAGTTTAAAAATGGTATGGATTACACTGAATATTATAAGAGATTTAGAAATGTAAGTTATTGTATTTTAGTATGTCCCATAATTGGTTGTATATGGTCTTTGTATATTATATTGGAAGACTTACAAGGAAAGACTTACATGGATATGCTACCAAAAAAAAGAGCAAACCTGAGGCGGCCTAATAATTACAATTCAATAATAAGTCTATACTATATTTTAAAAATATTATTCATTGGAAAAGCAATAAATAGGTATATGTAAATTGGTAATGGTCAAAAGTGAAAAATATGGAGAAAGAACATCTTCAGGCCCATTTTCCAAGTAATGCCATAATACCAGCACCAACACACATAACGGTATAGGCGATCAACATTTTTGTAAACCCATTAGGGCCCTTGAATTCATTGTTATATAGAAATTCATTGGCCATTAATTCAATCAATCCTGTGTAAATTAAAATTCCTGCAGAAATAGAATCAAAAACACCATTGACAATTAAAGATTTTCTAGATCCAGGAAGATAAGTTTTTCTGACACCTAACCCAATAGCAATGGCCAATGGAGTTGTCAGCCCATAACCCATGGCAAGGATCCAAGGAGTCCACTTTTTGTTCTTTGGCCACTTAACTAATGCAATTCTTGTTCCCAATCCTAATCCCTCAAATGTTTGATGGAAGACCAACACAATATATAGAGTGATGAACTCATCACCGGCACAGGCTAATGATAAACCAATAAACACAGAGTGGAATAAAATACCAAATTCTAAAACAAACACATTTAATAAGTTACCAAGATATTCCTTGTTAGTTTCTTCATCAAACTCTTCTGTTGCTCTTGATTCAAGATCACAATTATCGTCGCATTCTTCATCTGCGCATCCAGCACCTTCAACATTTTCGTAAGAATCAGCATGGCAGAGCTGAGTGGTAGTAGTAGTGGTTGTGCCGGCCAATTTCTGTTTATTGAAACCAATACTTTCACTACTATCACGAGAAGCATCTATTTGTTCAACATAATCATCTCCGACCATTAACTCATTGTGGCAACCACCATGAGTGCAGGGTTTTTTGCTGACATTAAACACATCTTCTCCATCGATACGTCGATAAGCAATAAGCTCCACAAAAAACATCACAAACAAGAAAATCAAGCAAATACCAAATGCCATAGGGTATTCGGCAAACACTCCTCCTAGACAATCATCAGTCAAACTTTCATCAGCTGGTTGTAGTAAATGAATAAAAGCAGTAGCAATAATAATACCTGAACCAAAGTATTTTGCGATGAAAAAGCACCACTCGGGTAACTTGATTATAGAATATCTTGAAGACATGATTGGGAAAAAAGCCCCAAATGCAGATGTAAATAAAATCACAAACACAGACGATATTCTGGCTGCCATGTGTTCATCTTTATAATCTGAATCAACTTGACACTCTAAGTTTAATGAAGACATTTCTTTTAATAAGTTTTTACCTGGATGGTTTTTGGTAAATCAAAAATTGTTCAAGCAGAACATTCATCCAAGAGTTGAAAATTCCATTACCCAGATATATTACAGAAATTGAGATATACACAGAAATATATACTAGCATCTTATATCCAAAGGCATCTTAACCTCAGTGGTTAATTTTTTTTTTTTATGGGAGGGTATAAATAACCCTTAAAGCTGAAAAGTTTTTTTTTCAATAAGGGATACATAAAGGTAATATTCTCGGTATACCTGTGCATAGACCTTGTAGGTTATTAAAAAAATTCATATATATATATATATAAAGCTGTGTGTATACAGTTTAATTGAGAACTGTTTATAGGCAGAAGCAAAATATTCTATCAATGCTTTTTTTTGTTGCCACAATGTTGAATAAACAAACAATAAAGCCCATCAAGTTAAATTTATGACTGCGTGTAGAGCAGGACACTGTAGCCACATGAAGGTATTATCTAACTATAGACACACGCAAGCACATCAGGGTTCAATATTTAGATTGGAACAAATTCATTTGCTTTTTTGTATGAATATCAACCAGCATTACCATTTCTTGTTTTAAAAGTGGAAAAAAAAGTCAAAAATTAAATTTAAGATGCATGATAAGAAACAATCCCTCCCCTCCACATGGATTAGTCTATAACATAAACATAATAAATCGTACTAGATCGCACAACCCTCCAAAAATGACAACCATTATATCGTAACTAACTAACACATTTCAAACAAAGGTGTATATATCGGTCGATTGTTGTCAAGCTTGGAGAATATATATAATGATAAGTAGAAATGAAGAATATTGGGAATTTGCCAGTATTTAAATAGTTCTCCCTCATATGGATGGATCGGAGATACTTTCAAAATAACATCTCTACACCTTATTTATAAATTTAGTAGTGCGCGTACCTGAACTCCGAGGAATTAACGAATTTCACTCAACCCAGGGCTAGATGACATGACGTCTTTCTGACTTCAGTTAAAGCAAACGAGTAGAGTGATCATCTCTAAGCGATACTTCCCCTTGTTTTTGCTGAGTTCCCCCAGACAACTACTATCTATAACTGAAACAGTATTTCTGGGCTGATGTTTATGATTTATGTGTCAATTTTTTTATGAAGTTTGATGCCAGCTACTAGGTACAACACGCGGCACGACACGCTACGATACTAATGACACATGGCCTCTGAGCCTGCCTGGGCTCTTAAGTAGTTTTTAGCGGTCTTGGTCCTTCCTTAATATGCAGTTCTCGAAGCAATGCAGGAAAGGATTTGTAGATCATATATATGTACAGGGAGGAGTTGTTTATGGTTTAATACTTAATACTCCCTCATTTCTGTTCTGAACAGCCACCACACAAGCTAAATATAGACTTAACTAATCCAGTTGGACTAGTTTCCTCATATGTCGATCAATTATTATTATATATGTAACAGTGGTGTCGTTCACTAGCATTGGGGAACGTGATTCTCCACCACTGTGACTCTCTTGCGTCTTCTTTAATTAAACACGGTTTTTATAAATACAGTCCCATTTTTCTATGATGTTGTCAGTAATTATTTGTTTGTTGTAATAAATATGTATAATTCACAATTTAACACTTTAACTCTCCAATTGACCAGATTTTTTATAACATATATATAATCTATCAATATACATACATATTCAGCAATAACAATGAAGATCACTTTAGGATTAACTACTTTATTGGCAATTGTTTCACAAATTACAATTGCAGCCGACTCTACTGATGAGTCTGCAACACTAGCTACTTTAGCTACCCTCGAATCTTCGGTTGCTGATTCTGATACAACTTCCTCAGATGCTGCTGGTTCAGCTTCTGAATCTAGTAACCCTGGGGTTGCTGCTACTACTGTTACCGATTCTTCTGCCGCAGCTGATTCTTCTGCTTCTAATGATGCTGGATCCAGTAGTGCAGAGAGTTCATCTGATGATGGTTCTGTACTAACAACTGTCTCTTCTGACTCTGCTTCAGCTTCTGCTTCTGACTCTGCTTCAGCTTCTGCTTCTGACTCTGCTTCAGCTTCTGCTTCTGACTCTGCTTCAGCTTCTGCTTCTGACTCTGCTTCAGCTTCTGCTTCTGACTCTGCTTCAGCTTCTGCTTCTGACTCTGCTTCAGCTTCTGCTTCTGACTCTGCTTCTGCTTCTGCTTCTGACTCTGACTCAGCTTCTGCTTCTGACTCTGCTTCAGCTTCTGCTTCTGATTCTGCTTCAGAATCTGGTTCCGCTTCGAAGTCTGGTTCCAGTCCTGCTTCGAAGTCTGCCTCTGAATCCAGCTCAAAATCATCTGGTGGTGCTGTTGTTCCAAGTTCTAACTCCACCTCTGGTAATGGTACTGAACCATCTGGTTCTTCCTCTGCTTCTTCTGCGGGTGTCGCCAACGGTCAATATGAAGTTTCGTTTGGTTTAAGTGTCGCTGCTTCTTTCATTGCTTACTTATTAATTTAGATCATTTACGTTAATAGTTCCCTGTGATGCTAGATTGGTGAAATACAGGGTAGCTAATATCTTACATCTCTTAATTTTAGCTTGAAATTTATTTCGTTGCTAACAAAATTAAATAAATATATATGCTTTTTTGTAAAGAAAATTTGATTCTCAATAATATTACCAGTACCAAATACTTGACGCGTAATGAATTATTATCATGTTATTATTGGACAGCTATCTCATTAAATAGATAGTACATTCATACCCCTTAGAATATTACGCTGGAACGTTGTAATTTCGTAAATACGTTGGTTGAAAGATAGGTTATATACCAAAAAAAGGACGTTTATATTCTTCCAGCAAGGTTTGGATTCGGTATCTGGCAAGTGTGGTGTTATTGGTTCCTTCTTATTGTATGCAAGATATTCTTCAATAAAACTTTCTAGACTTTCCATGAATCTCTATGTCCTTAATCTATTTCTCGTAAATATTATTTGCAGCGTATTTTACAATAAGTTCATGAAGTTGTTCATATTACACTGTATCCAGAGAGGATCGTCGATTTAATTTAATAAAACCATGATATGCATTTTGTCGACAAGGTGTTAATGAGTGGCAACTTGGTGGCATCCAAAAGAATATACGGATGGTTATATGGCTACGCGGCTGCCTGTGGGACTAAAAAAAGCTAAATAAGCCTCGGTTTGCTATTTTTTTCATGGGCATGTTCCCCGAGTCTAATATGTGCTGCTTTTTCCTCTCCTTATAATAAACCCCTTTTAGCAAAAATACCATGTTCAACTAGGTAGCAGTTAGTTATCTACTTTCCTTGCTTATTTTTGCTCTCAGTCTGTGCTTTTAACTAAATGTTAGGCTCCTTCTACTTATTGTGTATGCAAAATATGCTGTAAGTCTTAAAACGTTTTTCCCTTTATCCCTTGATTATTGGTTGTTCTAAGTACTAAATCCTATTCATTTTAAAAACCCCTTCTACAAACCCGTTTTTAGAAATTATATTTTAGTATTTCGATTACGTGACTGTTTGTTTGCTTGCTTGCTTAATGTAGAAATATTTAAAAGAAAGACGAAATTATCGTCTAATTATCTCTCTTTCTTCTTCGCTGAATATATATAATATCGTTTTGCTCTTGCAGAATTCATGTGGGAGAAAAAATAAGGGGCACTACTCTAACTTACTATAGAATTAAGCTGTCAATTAAATGATATATATGTACTTATATTTACATCTCATACTCGTTACGTAACTGTAAATTAGGCCATATATACTCAAAAAATAAAATTAGGGTGTGGAATAACGTTTGATCTCCATATTATTTATTATTATAGAGAATATGCGGCGTGAATGTTATTTTTTTATAGTAGGCTGTAAGGTAGGGAATAAGGTCGATTAAACACTAGGGTAAAGAAGGATACATAAAAAACATTAAATAAAACAATATATAAAAAAACAAAGAAGCAGTACAGTAATGAGATGTAACAATTGAAAAGAGTTCAAAAGAAGAAAAGGGGTAGCAATATGCTCAAATAATGAAGTGAAAGAGCATATGAGTGGGAATAAAGACAGTAGAGCATAATAGAAAAGTTTGATAAAGGTAAAAACTAAAAAGGCAATAAGAAATACAAACATATAATGTAAGTAGTAAATAAGTTAGGATAACTTTAAGAAAAAAATAAAAAATACAGCAGTTATGATAAACTAGGAAAGAAGTAAAAAAAAGCGATTGAATAATGGGCGTGTTCTATATAAAATTGTAAATGCAAACGTGTGTGTATGTGTAGAGTAAGACAACAACTTGCATTGGGATTATTTTATGAATAAAGCATTCTATTTATTGTTGATATTGGTATTGTTCATCTGGGTTCTCTTCACTGTACACCAGTCTTGGGATAAAATCAAAGTCTGGTGGGATTCCACAGTTTTTTTTGCTTCTCTTACAATTCCAATGATTAGTCATCTGATAGCTTCTATAAAACTTTCGGCCACATCCCCATTCACCACCTTGGCTATCAAATCCTTTACATATGTAGTACTTGCAATCGTGATTGATATGATATTCACGGACATGGCGTCTCAGATCAGACTGTGTGGAGTATCTTTTAGATCCACATTCTGGATGCTTGCACTTATATGGCTTCAGTTTCTTGTGAACCGAAGATATATGATTCTTCAGAGAATCATTTCTAGTTAGTTTCTTATTGCATATATGGCAAATGAATTCTCGTTTCTCCTTCAGGGGTTTGTTAGATTTTGGAATTATGGAAGCAGTTCTAACAACAGATCTGGTAGAGGAAGTTGATGAGCGAACCAATGACGGAGTTCTTGTTGTAGGAGGAGAATTTGCATTCGTTACAACATTCTTATTGTTATCATTGTTGTTAATTCTAGTATGGGATGTGGTCTGTTCCACTAGAAATCTATTGAAATCAATTAGTTCTGGTATTGGTTGCAATGGATTAACAGGAGGATTACTATTTGATGATGTAATAGAACTATAAATTTGTTCATTATTATCAGTATTAGCATTAACTGGAAATTGGTATTGGCTCCGGCTAGCTATCTGATGACCCTGTTGTAACACTTGTTGATGCACAACAAGGTGTGGCTGAGAGTTAACATTAGGTATTTGGTGATAGCTATTATAATTATTTTGGTGAACTGGGTGAGGATTCCCTTTTTGCAAGTTCATATCAGGGAATGGGAACTGTAAGAAAGCATCTTCATCAACTGAAAAGGGAGATGATTGTGGCGGTAATAACTGACCTAATTCCTGTTCTTCATGATTCTGATACTGCTGGCTACTCTGATTTGAAGAAGAAGAAGAAGAAGTCATATTAGAATTGCAAGTAACAGTACTAGTAGTATTATCAAATTGTTTAGATTGGTTAGTGGTTGAAGGAGTGATTATTGTATTAATGATAGTAGTATTTATTGAGGGGGCCAGAGTTTGAGTATCAGTGAATGAAGTAACTCTTGAATTGTTGTGAATTTCAGTGGGAGAAAACGCAGAACTAGTGGATGTGTTATCAGGAGAGATTGCGATTACTATGGAACTGTCACTGTTATATTTGCTAGGATTTATGGTGTTATCGAATATGCTGTTATTGAACAAATTCCAATTAGAATTGGTTATATTAGTATGGTAATCCTGAAATTGATCAATAGGAGTGATGTCTTTGTAAGGAGTGAGTGTATTAGGAATATAATCTTCGATTACAGTTCTAGGCATCTGATAAACAAGACCATTAACTGGGTATCTTATAGCTTGATTCGGTTTTTGTTGCTGTTGTTGTTGTTGTTCTTCTTCTTCTTCTTCCCCTGCCTCTGCAAAAACAAAATTAAGATATTTATTCTTGTTGTTGGTATTGGTATTATTGCTGCTGTAATTTATATTAGTAAGTTGTTTGTCTTCAGTTAGATCTGTATGAAGCATTGTCGTAATAGAAGAAGATGGTTGGTGAATGAATGACTGTTTTAAAAAAACAAAAAAGAGCGTGAAAAAGTTTGTTTATATAACAGAACCAATAATAGTAATTACTAGTTGTTAAATGAACAAGTATTAATAAAATAAAGTAGATAGTGAGACAAACGTAGGGGTGACAGGGTGGATAAACAATCATAGAAAGAGAGAGATATCTATTGCTATATATAGATATTTTGGGAAAAAAATGGAATAGAGAAAGAACAGTAGAAGAATTCAGAATCAATAGAAAATAATATAATATAACTTATAATATAATAATGTAATGTAATGTCAATCTTCAATAGAAACAATAATACGGTATCGTATTGATTGCACCAATATTTATTATTTCGGGCCCATTGATAGATTGTTGATGTACATATCTCATATGCAAAAAAAATATTCTCTTTTTTGGTATGCAAGGAAATGCTGAATTTATGTCTGAAGAAAAAGTAAGTAAGAACGAAAAGGTTTGCAAGTCACCAAGATACCAAGACATTAGACGCCCATTAACCATATTTAATCACCTTTCTTTATTGATTTTTTATTTTTAAAAATAATAAAATTAATATTAATTATTCATAGATATAAATATACATATATAACGTTAAATGTGCACATAATTAATTAAAAAACAATTAAACTTTATCTTTGTCTGATGATGTGATCAAAGTAAATTTAGGTTGTGTGGGCAAATATTAGTATTCTCTGTATAGTTGATACATACACTCACCAGGCACATATGCACATAGGTCAGCAGCTAAGAAGGGAAAGGTAGGGAAGGAAGCCACTGTGCAAATAAGGTTTTGCACGAGATCAAAGCACTCTTGCATCATGAGCCGCTGACAACGATCCTGTTTTGTCGACTTTTGCGTCTAAAATATCGTCATACATCTGTTTATTGGACAACCGATATTAAATTAAATGGTTTTGTACATAATTAATGTAATAATAACAATCTATATATATATATCGAAAGAATGTGGAATCTTTTTTTTTATTCAAAGTTGGCCTTGAGATGATATTTTCTTTTGGCTCAGTAAAACGGTTGCATTTGCGGCCTTATAGCTTATGATTATATGATATTGAGACATAGTCCTCTGTCATCGTGTCGTGTTTAATTGAAAGGATAATTGGAGTTCAAAAAGAAGGAAAAAAAGGGTGTGGGAGGAAATATGTAAAAGAACCTTGAGTAAGGGGTTGTATAGATGCATCTATAAATACCAGGAAAACCTATGATTATGACTATAATAAATGACAGATACACTAATTAAAACGGTAACGAGAAATATTAATTATCAGAAATTGTTTTATATTATATCCTTATCACGTAAACTTAGAAACACACGGTAGTAGTAGAAGAGGTGAGCAAAAAAATTAGTAGAGCAATAATCTCACCCGTTTCTATGGGGAAAAGGCACATATATGCATATCTGAAGTGTCGAGAGTATACATGGCCTGAGAAAACTTTAATTGCGTAGTTACACAATTTTATTGTTTAATTGTTTGCTCGCTAATTACCGGTGGGTGAATGTGTACGATAGCAGTTCTTAACCCTATTGTTTCCTTTTTTTTTTTGATTTCTAGAAAGTGTACAAGTATCTTAAGAATAAGAATCTATATATAGTATATAAACATATTCAATATGAAAAATCAGGAAGAACCTTAAAGGGAAAAAAAACTATTTTTACACTAGATATTCTGGTTTGTTCGATACCCCTTTTTAACATGCATCATGTTATTAGAAAGAGTAAAGTTTTATATTGTGACCTTCTGGAAATTAACTTTCATGCTTTAGTTCAATGCCTGAAGCCAAGCACCATAGAACTGAACCTCTATTTTGGGAATATGTGATAGAATATGGGCCGGATAAATAATTTGATATCTTTTAGTGGGATGAACTCAAAGAGAAGGAAAAGAGAGAGATAAAAATGCAAGTTGTTTACACATGCACCTACTCAAAAGTATCCATTGTCCATCAAGGCCATTTAGTCCTCCTTGGTCCTCTCTGTCCACTCAACTCATGTATAACCTCAATTTAATACACACCACATAATTTACATGAATAAGAGCTAATTATGAAGTGTTATTCAATGGGTTTTCGTGTTTTCTTCCTTCTGTCCTTTATATATTTTTCCTCGTTTAAAGAAAAGAGAAAAAATTTGAAAGAAATTCTTTCAATTTTTCTCTTTCATTCTTCTTCTCCTTACTCATTAAGATACAGTTTACCATTGATGTGTATGTGCATATGTATGTATGGAATGCAATGAGTTGAATCACGTGCTATAGATTAAGATTCCTCCATAAAAAAAAAAGAGAGAGAAAAAGCAGTAATCCCCTTACAATTACCCCTGAATAAAGTTTTGTGGCCATTAACATATGTATGTAAGGTAGTGATGTGCAAAGAACAAATTTTAATGGAAGTGTGGTGGAACTGAATGCATAGCCGTCGGCCTGATTGACTATCTGCAATCGCCGAAAGCAAAACCTCGCTGATTGAATAGATGGATGAAAAGAAAACTTTATGTGAAACGTAGTAGTGGATATTTTCTTTATCTTTTCCTGTAATTGGGGTATTGGCTATGAATGTATATCTTGTAGTACGTACGTACGTCTACATCGGAATATGGCTTTGATTTATCTTTAGCCTCGGATCTATACCTATCTATATATACTCAAGCATCTGTATTTTTATTAGTCGGATTCCATCAACCGTGAATCTGTACTAATGTACAACAGGGTTATCTAAAATCTGCATATATATTTATGTATCTATCTATCTATATCAAGTGATGATGAAATCTCAGCTTGTTATGTTTATAGTGTGAATATGATAAATATATCATACATATGTTTTCTTTTTCAGGAAAAGCAAAAAGAAAAAAAAAACACCACAGAACAAACAAATTTTAGTGAAACTAACTGACAGTAATGATAAAGAATGGGTCAGTAAGAAGGTTAGCGGTAATCAAAGAAGATTACATTAACCGCCAGTCTAGTACGATAACTTGTATCAAAAGAGTAAAGAAAGAAAGAAAGAAAAAAAAAGAGAGAGAAAAAAAAAAGTTAAATAATAATATTAATTGACCTCTCGCAGATTGATTGTTGAAGTTGTCGATAACCAAACGTAAAACTTAATAATAATTATCTCTATAAAAATTTAATTAAATAATTTTGGAGCAGCCATGCAACAGTTACAATGCTTGGCTAAGAACTTTGAATAACTCACCACAGCTACATTTTATTTTTAAGATCACAACCCTCCCTGAACATGTGTATTCCACGAATATGATACATGTATTGTATGAACAAAAAAAGAAAAAGAAAAGGATTACCACCAAAGGATGTGATTTCAAGCAAAGTGCATGTCATGTCCCGAGGACCTTTATCCTTTATGAAATTTGGGCACACAACACGGTAAAAAAAATACGGTCGGTATTAACTTTCGGGAGGTGAAGAATCGATCATCAGACAGAAAGGGAAAACCTTCCATAACATATAAGACGGTTTTCTGTACCAATTTACTGTATGGACCCATTTTTTTGTATCATATATGGATATGTCCATACAATAACTAACCATTAAGTTATATGCACGCTCTATACCTTAGATACTTCCATTCAATAGTTACAATATGATAACAATTACTCATTGTTTCTGCAATAAATACATTGATCATCACATGCTGCAGCACAGCCAACTTCGGGTTTTTTCCCCCATTTTTTTTTTAATTAATTTAAACTTTTTTTTTAGTAAAAATGTCGTCTTCTCGACGCGTCGTATAATATTCTATATATGTATATAATTCCGCGATCTCATTGAGATGTCCAAATGCGGAAAATAATCTATGGAAAAAATTGCACTATGGTTGTTTATAGCATTACATATTTAAATATATATATATATAAAGAGAGACAGAGAGAGAGGTTCTTCATATCCTACTTGCTGTTACGTCTTAAAAAAAGGAGCATTGTTACACAATATACTATTAAAAAATTAAAAACACAACACGGAATTAAAAAGAAAGGGAAAATAATGGCTGCTAATAAGAATACAGGCTTTATAAATCCAGAGATAGATAAAACCGCTCTATTAAAATTTATCAATGATAACCCTCCAGAACAAATAAGCTTAACCGCATTGCTATTAGGTATTATGATCGGGGCATCGGTGGCACTATTACCATTCCTTACATTCACACCTAGCCTTCTATACATTATTGCACTCTCAATATTCCACTTTCTGGAATTCTATATTACTTCCGTATTCCAACCATCCAAACTCTCAAGGGACTCCTTTTTGATATTTTCCAATGGCTCAGAATACTTAATATGTCACGCTTTTGCATTATTGGAAACACTTCTCGAATTGGTATTTTTCCCGAGATTTAAAAACAACAATGATAACTCAAATGTTTTGTTTATTTTGAAAATAGTTGGTTTCTCATTAGTTCTCATAGGTCAACTGCTGCGATCATTTGCAATGATAACAGCTGGTGAGTCGTTTTCACATATTATAGCCAATGATAAGAAATCGGATCATATATTAGTTACCACGGGTGTGTATTCATATTCTAGACACCCGTCTTATGTAGGGTTTTTCTATTGGGCCATTGGGACCCAACTACTACTATTAAACCCAGTGTCATCCGTGTTATTTGGTATAATATTATTCAAATTCTTCAGTCGTAGAATTGCATATGAAGAGTTCAAACTTATTCAATTTTTTGGTGATGAGTATGTGGAATACAGAAAGTCTACCCCTATTGGTATCCCTTACATAAAGTAATATATCCACCTTTTCTCTTGATTTTTATCATCATTTAATACATATATATTCCTCTATTATCTTGTAAAGTACTGATAGTGACATCACTATCCCAAGGTAAATAAAGTTTAAAAAGATTAAAATTTAATAATATTAATAATAACAATAATAATAATAATATACAAATAACTTAAAGGGCATAGAAATTAATCATAAAGCCAAAAAAAAAGATAAAATGCAATAATACAACCACTCTAACTTATTATTCTTCATCCGATACGGTTAAATCAATAACTTCAGCCTCAACTATATTGTTCTTGTTAGCAGAATTCATTGCTAATTGCTTGGATATAGCAGCAGAATCATTAAAAGTTAGACTCTCTGGATTCTGGGGAATGTTTGTATTGGGGGTAGGGTTTGCATATTTATTAGCTGGATTATCAACAGATGATTTGGGTGGTATACTTGCCGGAGGAGGAGGAGGAGGGGGAGGAGGGGGAGGAGGGGAAGGAGGTGACAGTGGTGGTGGTGGTGGTGGTGGTGGCGGCGGAGGTGAAGATGACGAATTGACAGCTTCATTACTTTTTACAGTAGAAGATGAATGAGCTAATGCACTTCCTTTAATGGCTTTACCAAATAGTTGTGCAATTTGACCAGTGGTTGTAACACCAGAACTTGGTGGATGAATTGTTTCATTGGTAACTGTAGCTGTATTATTTTTATTTGCTTCTTGTTGCTTCTTCTTTGCCTCCAACATTGTCTCCCAAATGGTCTGCCATTCTGAATGCTTCTCTGTTTCTTCTGACCCTTCAGCTTTTGAAGCCTGCCTTGATTGAGTAGCATCAGCTGGTTTATTTAATTTAGAATTCTGTGAACCATTCATTCTCTCTTCTACTCTTGCTGTCTTGTTAGGATCCATAAAAGAGTCCTTAAACGTCTCTTCGATGTGTTTCTTCTTTGCAATCTCTTGTGCCTTTCTTGCTTGCAGTAGAGCTAGATAATTCTTCTCATGTTCCACCTTAGTTCTATCTTCTACTTCATTTCTCATTTTAGACCCTTCAGCTGCCCTGGACTTTGCAGTTCTCTCTCCTTCTTGTTTTCCTATGTCTTCACTTGAATCCTGTTGTTGCTTGCTATTAGCTTCTTGTTGTTCTTTGATAGTTTTATCAAAATTCTTCTCAGAAGTTGCTATGTCACCAGGTCTTTTGTCTTGTACTGCCAAGTTTGATTTTGTAATTGGGTCTGCTTGTTGTATAGTATTTCCTTCTCTTCTCGTTTCCTCTGCTGGATGATTTTCGATATTTTCTGTTTCATTTTTATCGGCTATTGGTTGAATATTTTGTAGATCATTTTCATCTGCTTGTGGAGATGGGTTCAATAACTTAATTCTCTTCTCCCAAAACGTTTGATCTGGATGGTGGTCATTAGTTTTAGAAATAGCTTCTTTTTGTATATTTTCTTCATTATCTGAGGACATAGCATTTTGATCCTTGTCGGTCTGAATCGTCTCTGCTGCATTAGGCAGCAATCCAGTATTTTTTCGAGGAATCGGCTTTTCGTATAAAACGTCAGTATTTGCAAATGAATTAAAATCAGAAGGAGCATTATTAGTTCCAAAAGGCTGAAATAATGGTGTTATTTGGTTCTGGCTACTAGAAGCAACCATATGTTTATCCAAAGTGACAGAATTGTTTTTGCTAGTATCAGTTGTTAGTGTTGAAGTTGCTGTAGTAGCCGGAACATTTAAGTTATTTGCACTATAACGCTCCAATTCTAATAGCAATTCTTGAAGATTAATTTCTTGAACTTGAGATAAAGTCTGGTTAAGGGAGTCTTTCTCGGGTAAAAACAAATCAAATCCCATATCCATAGTAGAAAGCTTTTCGTGAATTCTCCTCAAACACAAACATTGCAAAACATTCAATTGATGAGTTGAATTGTTAGCCGTAACCTTTTGTTGTGCATATAATAAAATCTGAGTGAAAGCTAAACTGGCTTTTTCAAAGGGAATTCCCTTACCGACACCAGAACGAATTTCACTCAACCGTTTTTGAATGGCATATAAAATTGACGAAAGGGATCTATAATACAAAACATGTAATTGTAATCTTTTCAATTCCTCTTCAAATCCCCGTTCTTTTTTCTCAGCGATTATAGAATATTTTAACTTTAATGCACTTTCAATAACATCAGCTTCCCATAAATCTCTTCTTAGAATAGCATAAGTGAGGGCAACCCTGATCATAAACAACTCTTCAAAATAAGTACCAACATTGGCATTTGTATACCTTCTTTCTTTCTCAAGCATCTCGACAAATTGAGCTATTTTTGGATTTTCTTTTGTATTCATAGATTTGAAAAATTTGATCTTTTGGCTCATTGAATCAAGCTCTTTTATGTCCGTAGATGCCTTTCGAAGATATGTTTGACCCAGTTTAACAAATGCAACAAAACCTTCTCCCATTGTCCTTTGTAAAGAAGTTCTATGAAGTTTCCGTTGCTGAAAATCTTGAGTTTGCGCTGGAGGTGGTGCTGGTGCTGGTCGTGTGTGAGAATTATGATGCTGATGATGATGCAGGGTTTCTTGTGGGCCTTGTTGTTGAGCCCTTTGATTTGCCTGTTGTTGAGCCCTTTGATTTGCCTGTTGTTGAGCCCTTTGGTTTGCCTGTTGTTGGACTTGTTCGTGGGCTCTTTGCTGTTCTTCTTCCTGTGCTCTTTTATGAGCAAGTTGTTGAGCCTGTTCCTGTGTCCTTCTCTGTGCCAGTCTCTCAGCTTGAACCTGTGCCATTTGCTGGGCCATTTGCTGAGCATGTTCATGTGCCCTTTGTTGGGCTAGTCTTTCGGCCTGTTCTTGTGCCCTTTGCTGAGCTAGTCTCTCGGCCTGTTCCTGTGCCCTTTGCTGAGCTAGTCTCTCGGCCTGTTCCTGTACCCTTTGCTGAGCTAGTCTCTCGGCCTGTTCCTGTGCCCTTTGCTGAGCAAGTCGCTGAGTCTGTTCATGTGCCCTTTGCTGGGCTAGTCGCTGAGCCTGTTCTTGTACTCTTTGCTGGGTGGCCAGATGTTCATATTGCTCGTATGCTCGCTGTTTACTCTGCTGCATAGCATTATTCCAGTCCCGTTGGTGTTGAACTTGATCCCAAGCTCTTTGTGGAACCTGCTGAGGAATATATTGAATATGGGAATCGGCCTGTCCTTGCATATACGATTGGTCTTGAGGTAACACCTGAGATTGATATTGTTGCCAATTGCTTGGATTTGGTGGATGGGTAAATAGAGATGGCAAATTTGGTGAACTGCTTGCAGAAAGGGATACATTGAGTTCTTCATTTAAGGGAATTTGTGGTTCTTGTTGAACAACTGGGATATTTTGGTTCATAACATTTTGTTGTTGGTTTCGAAAGATATCTATCGGGGGAGCTATCTTCTGAATTTTTCTTCTGTCAAAAACATCTTCTACTTCAGGTCTTTTCCTATTTGTAGAAATTTCATTCTCCTTTGATATTCCGGATCGTATAGGTAAGGGAATATCGTCATCATCCATATTAGTAGTAGGTATTTGTACCGATGATGTTACAACAGCGGCATGTGATGGTTCGGAAACAGGGACCTCATTTTGAGGAGGTGTATTGTTCAGCAGAGGTATTTCTTTGATAATTTGAACATCGTCTTCCATTTCTTCTATTTCTTCAAGAAGTGGAGGTGGGGGTAGTGCTTGTGCTTGTGTTGTAGAATCCTCAGAATCTCTGGATGTAAGTATCTGGGGAGCATTCTCTGTTGATGGTGGAGGTAGAGAAGAGGGGGCATTCTCTGTTGGGGTTGGAGGTATAGGAGAGGGTGTAGATCCTAATAGTTGCGACTGTGGTTCATTAGATTGGGGGGCATTAATTGTTGGTCGCAGAAGAGGAGGAGGAGGTGGTGGTGGGGAAAAAGCCATTGTATTATTATTTGAAGACTGGTTTAGATTCTCTATGGGTGCAGTTGAGGGAGGTGATTTAGAATTTATTCTTGATAAAGCTTCTGAGCTTTTACCCCCAGAACCAGCTAAGTTTTCTGTAGGCCCTTTTGGTGAAGCGGGCTCAGAATCGGAATTTGATCTTGAGGGTATAGCTGTACCTTTACGTCTTTTTGATGGTTGGATGACTACCTCAGACTCTTCTTCATCATCTGAGAGTAAAGATATCACTTCGGGGGTACCTTCTGGAATGGCAGGCGCATCTTCTTGTTTAACAAAGAAATTCTGTTCCTGTTTCTTGTTATGAGACTCTTCAAATTCCGACACGGGACTCCAATTACCATCTCTATCCAGTTCAACGGCCTCGACATCTTCACTTGTGTTATTAATAATTTCATTGAAATAATCGTCAACTGCCAAATGTTTAACCTTTATTCTCTTGGAACACACGGGACATAACCACGTTGACGCTTGAATTTGCAAACTCAGAAACGAGTAAACATCAAAACACTGAATGTGTTCACATTTAATTGATCTACAAGGATGTTGCATCCTCAAAAAGGAGCATGGACAGTTTAATGATATAATTTCCTTTGAAGTCTCCAATCCATCGTCTGAAGCAGCGTTTCTGATCATTTTTAGGGTATCTTCCTTAGAAATATGGGGATGTTTTAGAATTTCCTTTTCCACCTTCGCCAATGGAATTAATTCAATTATGTACACATACATTAAAAAATCGTCCTGGGAATGAGCGTAAACCACATCTAAATAATTTTTACCAGTTTTCTTCACGTAATCAGTTAAATCGGCGGGTTTTGCAGAACCTATTCTACCTTTGATACCCTTGAATCTATCGCTGATTTTTGTCTGGTTAATGACCATTTCAATTGGATTAGGAAATTCTAAATATTGTTCTTGAGATGATGTTCTATTTGATTCATTAACCTTACCTGACAGTACGCAAATTCTCATTCTATCATTTTTTCCCAATAATTCACGTTCCTGGTCCGTTAAAAAGAAGTATATTCTGCAAGTACCTCTTCCACCACCATTTGCCCTTGCTAATGTTGGATTGTTTCCATCTGCAGATATCAATCTATTGACTTTATAGAATGGACTATTCTTGAAGTAAATGGTCAATGCACCCAGATTGCTTCGTACTCCTCGACTTCTTTTATCATTTTCTCCGGAAAGGACCCTTGTTTTGTATTTGGAAACGAGTGAAGTGTATTCAGGTATTTCATCTAGTTGTTTTGCCTTCATAGCAATGTCTCTCACTGCATACATTTTAGCTTGTTCATTTCTTATCTTTGCCTTGCTGAGAAACCCATCTATTCGATCGTGGAGATCACTTTTTCTTCCGGTTTGTGTCAACTCCAATGCTTTACAGACTTTCTTCAACTCTGTTAATCTAAGATCGCTTATTACCTTCATAGTGTCCTGTATAACAAATATATATATATATAATATCATAATTCTGTTAGTAAATGTGATTTCGTTTTATCATTTAAAAAATCTAAAACAAATCATATAGTGATGTACATACGTTGAAGGTATCGTCCGACATTGACGGCAATGTTTGACTACTCATTATTGAAGAAGAAGAAGAAAAAAAGGAGTAAACTTGGGATCTGTTTTGTTTTCTCGTGTTTATCTAGAGTACCTTCTTGTTAGATTATGTGCAATTGAATAATATTGAAACTATGTAAAAGATTAAAAATAACCATTCAATTTAAAACCATCCTAATCGAAACATCTTTTCCTTTTCCCTTTTCTCACTGTCCAAATTTTTTTTTATTTTTTATTCTTTTTCGACCAGACGCGTTTTTTTTTCTTTCCATCATCAAAAAGGTTTATTTTAGAATTTATTTATTTAAAAGAATATAACAAACATGTATTTAATGCATTTTTTTTATTATATAGAAAGATAAGAACAGGCTACACAGTTAAATGTCCAAATAAGATAGCATCTAGTAATTCCCCATCCTTGAGAGTTTTCTTCCCATCGACGTCACAACTTGCAGGAAGGCATAGGAACCCATTGGCATCTTTGAACGATCCAATTCTGCTACTTCTTTGGAATCCTGTTGTTTCAGCAACTAGTTCGAGCTTGCTGTTCTGGTACACCGTCACTCTTTGATATTCTGGTCTCTTCGGATCTAATCTGTAATCTCCAGAGAGTTTCACCTTCAATCTAGGTAAACCAGGGAGTAAACTGTTTGGTGAGGTAGCAGGGGCATGTTGGAACTTTAACAATGATGGTAGCACAAATAAGTAGAAACAAACCGATGCCGATGCAGGGTTTCCAGGTAGTGCAAATATAACCTTAACTTTACCCTTGTGTTCCACTGTGGCAAACGTAGTTGGCTTTCCTGGCTTCATTCTGACCCTTCCAAAGTGAATGACACCACCTAGAACTCTTTCAATTGTTGGCTTCAACAAATCCAACTCACCCATTGAGACACCACCAGTAGTGATCAAATAATCAATATCATGTTCATCAAATGCATTTTTCAATTGTTCAGCAAGATCTTGCTTTTTATCAGTTGATATTCCAAGGTCAACAGCCTTGAACTCTGTGTTTTGGATAGTTGAAATCAAGGTTGGTCTGTTACTATCATAAATTTCACCATACCGTAACTCACCATCCTGGGAAATGTCTTTCAATTCATCCCCAGTGGAAAGAACACCCAACACAGGTTTCTTGTAAACTTTCACCTTACTTATTCCTACACTGGCTAATAAACCAATTTCACCTCCACTTGCAGATATTTTTGCACCTTTACTTAAAATAAGGGTACCCTTCTTGAGGTCAGATCCCATCTCCCTGATGTTATCATTTGGTTTCACACCAGAGGCCAAGATTTTAACATCTTTTTCCTCTAGACCATCTTCTGTTTTGGACACTAGTTCTGTTTCCTCCACCATGACTACGGCATCTGCACCCAATGGAACAGGTGCACCAGTAGTGACTCTGGATATACAACCTGGTTGTAAAGAGCTCTCTTTATTTAATGAAGATGCATGGGAAATTGACACAACTGGGTATGTTCCAGGTCCATCTTTGCTAATTATAGCGTAGCCATCAACTATACTAGCTCTGAAATTAGGAACATGAACAGGTGCGTATATGTCTTCTGCAATCAAAGAGCTTGTGAAAAGTGGATCACGAATGTCAATTTCAATGATACCAGCTTCAGGTGTAAATTCTTTGATTAATTTATAGGCATCTTCCATTGATATAATAGGAAATGGAGACTCTCTAGCTCTCTGAGTAACAGGTGCATTTAGGTCATTGGAAATTAATTCATGTCTTGCAATTCCACAGCCAACTCTTCCTGAAACCTTATCAACATCTTTGCTTACATCATGGTGATGATGATGATGATGATTATGATCATGAGCATGAACATGACTATCGATTTTTGTGTTAGGTGCAGCATCATTTAGTGTTCTATTCATCTTCTTATGAAGAGCTCTTGCATCCTTGTTCTGGATTTGATGTAAGGCATGAGGTAATGTCTTGATCACAGCGTTCAGGTTCTCTTTAGCAGCTTTAGGCGATCCAGGTAATGTTATAACCAACGATTTATTGATCACACCTGCAACGGGTCTCGACATTATTGCAAATGGGGTCACTTTCAATGACTCTGCTATCATTCCATGAACTATACCTGGTGCTTCTTTCTCAAGCAGTGGTTTAACAGCCTCTGGGGTGACATCATGAATGGTAAAACCAGTGCCACCAGCAGTTAAAATCAGGTTCAATTCCTCCACTTTAGCCCATTTCTGCACCACATTCTGTATTTCGTCAATTTTATCTGGAATAATCAAGGTCTTTGTAACGTTAAACCTGTTTTCTTCGTCGGTTATACCTGAGTTTATAGTGGATATAAACTCGGTCATTGCCGGTGCGGTCTTATCTAACGAATTGTCCTTATAACAAGTATCTGATAGAATTAAAATTCCCACGCTGAATGTCATAATGTCTAATATCTCTCTGTCTCTCTAATAGCTGATTGTTTGTAAGTATTCCAATGGTTTAATTGTTAAATAGGAAATGAAAAACAACTACATGTAGAACGAGTATATAAGTAGAAATTATTATCCTCCACCTTATCTTCATTTTTGAAGTCACACAATCCAATCTTTAAATATGCACAGCCGTAAAACAAATATTTACTAAACTCTTAAATAGATGTATAGTTTTAATATATATATATATATATATAGAAGTCTTTCTTTTATGTTTGGATTATAGAACTATACAACCACTTTATAATTACTCTAATATATTGTTAATGGTTCAGGTGTATTTAAAGACTATCCCTGGTGTGGAAAATGTTACTTTGAATGTTAGTGAGTTGGGCACATACACCACGAGTGAACTTAATCAAAGTTTGAAATCCCATCTTCCATTGAAAGTCTCAAGCAGATCCATAATTGTGAACACAGATGGATCATCTATTTTAAATATTGATAACTTGCATGATCTTATCCGACAGTATGGTGGTGCTGGTGATTACTTGAATTTACATTTAAGAATTCCCATGTGTGGAGGTAAGGGTGGGTTTGGATCAGCATTGAAGAAGAGTGGGGGTAAAATGAAATCCAAGAACGCCAACAAGGACAACTATAAAACATTATCAGGAGTGAAATTAAAGACATTGAAGAAATTAGAAAGGATTGAGAATTTGAAGAAGAATATGACATCTGCTCAATTGAGTAAAGTGAATGAGAAGAGAGAGAAACTTGTGAAGATACTGGATATGGACACAGAGGCGATTGCTAAAAAGGATGCCAAGTTTGATGATTCTAAGTACTTGGAAGACCTCGATCATGCTATGGATGAAATAAGGGAATCGGTTGGATCAGCATTCGATGATGATAGTGATGATGATGATGAGGATGAGGAGGAATCCATCGATGATGGCCCAGATCATGAATCGGATGAAGTTTCGTCTGATAACAACAGTAATAATTATGTCACTGAAGGTACATCTAGTATGTTATATAGTGGTTCCAAAAGTGGTAGGATTAATGCCAACGCCGGTAAGGATGGTTACTCTACTGAAGAAGAAGACAAACCGAAAAAGATAAATAAATCCAATATTGCATCGAGAGTTGATTCCTTCTGGTGATCTTTTCTTTTCTTAACGAGTTACCTTCTTTAACATATTCCTACCTATATATATATATGCACATTATAAATCTTTCTAATCTTAATGAATTTTATGTCTTTGTACTAGCATATTATAGCAGTAGGAGTGTAGCATCATAGCGTATTCAAATGGCTGTGTTCTTACCCGCTCTTTATAAAGCGAAGACAAAAAAAAATTTGTTAAGAGAAAAAAAAAGAAATCATCATGGATATCTGGAATATATGCTGTTTTTCATCCTTTTAATTGTTTTGTTGGTAACAACATTAACCAATCCTGCTCCCTATTAATATCACATATAGACGAATAATCAATTAAAAATTAAAAGCATGTCCTTAGCATCATCTACGGCCTCTGCCCAGGCGGCGCAAAAGTTGGATATACACGTTGACACATTCATTTCAAAGCTAAAGAGAAAGCAAATTGTCGGTTCATGTAAAGTTGCAAATGAGACTTGTCAGTTCATGATGAGAGTGACATCGATCTCAAGATGGTCTACTCCAGAAGAATTCATTACCCTTATACGGGGTATTGGTAAGAGAATAGTGGAAGCATTGCCTAGGGAATTTTCAGCTGCCAATATTATCAGAAGAATTTTGTCCTTGATCAGGGATGAAGTTAATGGTACCGGTGACTCTACAGTGGGTGTCAATGGAGACAATAATACTCCAGTGGATACATCATTGTTTCAATTACTATCAACGGCGAAATCGGTTCCTAATACTACGAAGGTGAACACAAAAGCACAGAATAACGATTTAAGATCTGTTGTTATTCAAGGAATACGAGAATTGATGGATGAGATCTCCTCCGTTGACGAAAACATTGAAGCCATGACATTGGATTTAATTCATGAAAACGAGGTGTTATTAACACCAACGCCAGGTTCGAAAACTGTGTTGAATTTCCTATTAAAGGCTAGTACAAAGAGAAAATTTACTGTTTTGGTCACGGAAAGCTACCCTAATGACATTGAGTTGTCGCATCAGTTTGCAAAGACATTAGCAGAGGCAAACATCGAAACGGTTATAATACCTGACTCCACTGTTTTTGCAGTGATGTCTAGAGTTGGTAAAGTGTTGATCGGCGCCAGATCAGTGTTTGCCAATGGAGGGTGCGTCACCACTGCCGGTGTCGCAACCGTTTGTGAATGTGCTAAGGAGCATAGAACTCCAGTGTTCACTGCTGCTGGTTTATACAAGATTTCTCCAACGTACCCATTCGACAGAGACTCGCTAATTGAAGTTGGTAACTCTGGTAAAGTTTTATCATATGAAAACAGTGATCTGGTTGGTAATTGTGAAGTTACTAATCCAATATACGACTATGTCGATCCAGAACATATTGATATCTATATCACAAATATGTATGTATTTATTATTCCTTGTTACATTACTGTCATTTCATTATTCAATGGGAATTTGAACCTTTTTTTTACTAACATTTATCAAAAAAAACAAATACCGTTTTTGGCTTTCAATTTAGTGGTGGTTTCTCTCCAAATTTCATCTATCGTATAGTGTTGGATAACTATAAGAGTGAAGATGTTCATCTCTAGGTTATATATAAATGTATGGTTCTCCTCTGTTAGATTTCCCCCCCCCCCTCTTTTTAATGCATCATTTTTGTTAATATTCAACACACAACTAGACTAGAATCATTTGGTTGTTTGTATTAGATTAGTCAACAATAAATCATGCCCCTTGCCTCGCTCGGTCTATTTGCGCCATCAATTGATCTTGAGCTGGATACCTTGACTTTCCATATTTCAATTCTCTTTTATTTAGAGTCTTTAGGGATTTTCCTGTGTATGGGGCTATAATAACTTTTTAGTTTAACTTTGAGTGCGATTTCACCAAGGTTTGATATACTCATGGTGAAATTGTAATTTTTAGAACTTTACATCAGATAAATGGAAGGTAAGAACTGAAAATAAATCGGTTCTTCCTCTATTGAAGTGATACGGTATTTTGTGTGTGTGTGTGTGTGTGTGTGATGTAGTTGTAAATATTGAGCAGTACAAAGTAGTTACAGATCGGATTTATAACGATTTCCTATCGGAGATGGTGTGAGTTTGAGTGAGAGAGTCAGTAACCCTCCAAAAAAAAAAAGCAAGGCGCCTCTCGTATAAGCCAAAATTCGTGCTGGGTGGGCCCCAACTAAAAACCCGATATTAATTCTTCTTCTCTCTTCTATGTCTGTCTGTCTTTCTTTCTTTATTTATTGTTATCCACTCTAGTAGCAAACAAATAAAACTAGCAACCAATTCAATAAAAGAGAAAAAAAAAGAAATGGATTCATTGATTCTAATAGCAGTCATAGTGGTCATTGTGACATATGTTTTAAAGACAACTCTTTTCTCATCAGTTTCCACCGTTGATGTTGAACTGGAGATTGATCCAAGTAAAGACACACCAAAAAAGTCTACACTTGACGATGACGATGAGCCAACTGTTGAACAAGTATTCACTCCAAGAACCTTATACAAGTACAATGGATATGATTTGGAGAAAATTTACATTGCAGTCAAGGGTAACGTGTAT
Source organism: Ambrosiozyma vanderkliftii (assembly GCA_003705225.2). Taxonomy (NCBI): domain Eukaryota; kingdom Fungi; phylum Ascomycota; class Pichiomycetes; order Pichiales; family Pichiaceae; genus Ambrosiozyma; species Ambrosiozyma vanderkliftii. The sequence goes on from PPHW02000022.1 coordinate 97,002, forward strand.
GATGTTTCCAAAGGCAGACAGTTTTATGGACCTTCTGGCCCATACTCAAATTTTGCTGGACATGATGCATCCAGAGGTCTAGCATTAAATTCATTTGAAACAGGTATGTGTTGTTTTCTCCTTTCCTTCCCCGTTTCTTTTTCCTATTCCCTTTTTAATGGATATGAAATACGAAATATTTTCTTTATTAATTTGAATTAAATACTGACAAAAATTTTATATTTTTTGACCCAACTCGATTTGATTTAGACGTTATTAGAACTTATGGTGATCCAATCGATACATTAGAAGATCTAACTGAGCTTGATCACATGTCCTTGAATAACTGGGAGGAAACATTCCAAAGAAAATATCCAAAGGTTGGTATACTAGTTGGTGAAGATGCAGCTCCATCATCATCATCAAAGAAATAAATAATTAACACCTAGCAAGTATTCCTTTCTAGAAGGAGAGAGAAAAAAAAAAGGCCTGGGTTTCCTTTTTTTAACTATTTATTTATGAAGCTACTCTTTTATGTATTGTTTTTATGAATTAATATAATTTTTCTTGTTTTAAATAAGGCAAAATATATGAATTAAATAATATATATAATTAATTATGAATGAATGAATGAATGATCTGATCTGATCTGAAATATTTGAAAAAGAGCGCCCAGCGTTGATGAACGAAAAAAAGCTTTGAAAAAAAAGATTAAGAAAGAAAAAAAGTTGGTTATTTATATTCCTCTTAATTTCCTCCCTTCAATACAATTATATCCTACATCTACCAACTCTACATTAATCGAAATGACATCTAAAGTTGCATTGGATGACTTGACAGTCAATAATTTAGGAATTTTCAACAAAATCACAGCACCAAAGACCTACTCAGAAGCGTATATCAAGCAATGTCAGGAGTCTGGAGAATTGAGTCAATACGCATACTACAGTGAAGTCCCAGTGGGAGTGGTGGTTGCTAAGCCATTGCAGCCTACTAATTCTAAGTCTCCAATTGGATTGTTGGTGGAAATTGTGAAGGTTTTGCCTGCATACTCTAAGAAGTTTGGTATTGAGAAAAAGTTAATTGAGTACATTGAAAATTTGTCCGTTGAAAAAAGACATTTGAGCAAGGTGTTTTTATTAATCAAGGAAGATGAGGAGAAGGATGATAGTAGTCACTACAGTGAATGGATAATTGAGTTGGTCCAGAGTTTGGGTTATGCTGAAGAGGATGCTGGTGATGCTATATATAAAGGATTAGGTGTGGAGAATGGATTATTCTTGAAGAAGGAATTAAAATAAAGTTGCAAAGTGCATTCTCTCTCTCTTTCTTTCTCTTTCTTTCTCTTTCTTTGTCTCTCTCTGTTGTATTTATAGAATGAATAAAATAAAATACATTAATTGTCGTAACTTGTGGTGAGTAATTTGAGTAAGATGCTTAATGGAATTCAGCATGACCCTTGCTAGAGGACACCTTCGGAAACCACAGTAAAGTAACATGGTGTCAATTCTTTTTTTTTCTATCTATTAGATTAAGATTCCTCTTCTTCCATGTAGTATAAATAGTGAAATTGGCTATTAGTTGTGTCTTTCTCCCCTATTCTTATTTCTTTTCATGATATAAGATGTCGGTTCCATTGTTTGAAAGTGTGTATATAAGCTAACGGATTTATTATCAAATTATTTGTTTTTTGAGTCTTTATAAGTATTTCAATTTTGTTTTCTAGTTGTATCTGTGTTGCATTGTCAATATCCATGAATCTGGGTGATAGTATACACAGTTAGTTATAAGACCCCCATTTACGGTAGAAATCTCCGATGCCCGAAAGCAGAGAGGAGATAGATGAGCGCCGGGAAGCGTGTGAGAACTAGCGCGCAGCCATTCCAGTCGGAAACTGCCTAGGTGTAATGAGACATATATAATATATATATATAACGAAATGTAATGAAATATTAATATTTTCAAATAATGCTACATGCTATGTAAGTTGATAAAGAGCCTGACTATTAACAAACAATTTGAAGGGAAGTGACAGTTGTAAACTAGAAGATAATACGGAATTAATGGACAGAACAACAAGTTGCCCCAGAGAAACACCCTGCCAAGATCTGCATATCAAATTCCTGAATTTGTTAATGAGAAAACCATTCCACGCATGAAGTTATGTATATATATATATAATTATTATACTAATATTTAGTGTATATTGTGTGTATGTATCTTATATTTTGTATATATATATCTATATTATATGTATAATTGTTAAGATGATATGAGGTCCTATAATTTACTTGACAGTGTGACTTTTTTTTAAAACATTTTGACGTATTCTCCTTCCAGGCACTTGCATATTTCATTGTACGGCAGGTAGGCATAAGCCAGGCTAGGCCACCTTTGCCTGCCCTGGTTAAGGGGAATGAGAGGAAAGTACAGTTTGGGGCCATCGGCGCCATCGGCGCCCAATGGGGGCAGTGACACGGACAAACCTCTCTTCTCACTGCCCCCCCCTCCCCCCTTGGGCATACGAAGTGAAATTTCAGTTCTCTTTCTCCCCAAACAGGATGGACCGACCGTGCAGAAGCAACTTTATTTCTCAATATATAATTTTAATTATTTATAAGTTTCATATATAACTGGATCAATTGTCCATTCCATTTGTAGTTTCATCAAACTTTCTGTTCTTTCCTTTTTGAAATTTACTTTCTTTCTTGCTTTCTTTCATTATTGATATCATATAATATCTATATTTAAATCAATTTATACATTGAAAACTACAATAATGGTTAACTACGACTCTTGGTTAGGCTCCATCAACGATGACACCTACATTTCAAAATTGGCTATTCCAGGTACTCACAATGCTGCTGCTTGTTTCTCATTAGCTCCTCCTTCAGTTCAATGTCAAGGTGCTTCTGTCACTGATCAATTGAAGAATGGTGTCAGATTCTTAGATGTTAGATTATCCAAGAACTTCATTCCACTTGCCTCTGATAAGAATGATTTGATTGTTTGTCACGGTAATTTCCCAGTGAAATTGACTGGTGCTGAAAAGTTCACTAGTGTTTTGAAAGAGATTTACGACTTTTTGAACGATCATAACTCAGAAACTGTGGTCTTATCCATCAAGCAAGAAGGTAATGGTGAATGGGATAACACTAACGATGAATTCCCAAAGGTGTTTAATGAAAAATATATCTCCAAAAACAAGGATAAGTGGTACTTGAACACTTCAATTCCAAAATTGAAGGATGCTAGAGGTAAGATTGTCTTGTTTAGAAGATTTGGTGTCCAAGACCAAAACAACCAAAACAACTATGGTATTTCTGCTTCCTCATGGAGTTACAACACTACATGTGATGACAGAGGTCTGTTCTGTGTTCAAGATTTCTGTGAATTGAAATCTGGTGATGATATCTCCAAGAAGGCTAACTATGTCAAGGAGTTGATTAACAAAGCTAAGGACTACAACAACACCAACAGTGATCCAAAATTGTTCATCAACTTCTGTTCTGGTTCAAACTTTTTCGATCACGACTGCTGGCCAAGTTCTGTCTCAGATGCTATCAAGGAAAACAAGGTTGATGAATCCTATGGTAAGGGTGCAGGTATCGTTGTCTTGGATTACGCTGAAAGAGATGACTGGAAGATGGCTAAGAGATTGGTTGACAAGAACTTTTAAAAGTATATACACGGACATATAACTATTCGAGTATTGTTCATTTTATCTCTCTTTTCATATTGACTAGTGTCTTTGATATTTTTGCTTTTTTTGAACTTTTTGAACTTTAACGTTTACTTTTTTTTAAATATAACCTATTTTTTGGCACTGCTTCCCCCATATTTTGATCTACACGGTAATTTGTAATATTTCACCGCATATAAATCATATCCACTCAATGGCACAAAATTGGCCTTATATTACTTTTCACAACTGGTAACCATAGTTTATAATCAAAATATAGAAGTGGAAAAAAAAACTTATGAACAAATGAAATTCCACTTTTACATTCAAAGACCCTGCATCTGAAGTATGTTATATCCGAGAACTATATATAAAAAAAAAGTAATAATGGAAAAATAAAACGTCACAGACAGGATTCGAACCTGCGCAGGCAAAGCCCACCGCCTTAGCAGGGCGGCTCCTTAACCACTCGGACACTGGGACATTTTCGAAGCTATTATACTTTTAAGATGATTTTCATGAAATTATTTAAAGAAGAATCCCAAAACTTTATGAATTTATCAAGAGCTGGTTTTCACTTCTTCATTCCCAAACTACCCCGATAAGAGTTCGTAAACTTACATCATTTAATAGGAAAAACTCACACATAACTCAACAGTTTATCCGGGAAATTATTAGGATTGAACAACTCACAGAAGGCATCCACTGAGCAAATGAGCCGTTGTCATCTGAATCATCCCAACACACATCAAAGAGGCATCATTACGCCGCTGATTACAACTCATTTACTCATTTATATTGGATACTGGATGACCTCGACTAAAATAAGGGTTGAGCAGATTAATTCTCCTGGCTTGGCAACAAATATTCCACTCATTTACTATCTTGTCAGTGTCCAACCCTACCCATTCATATTATGATAATTACATTATTAATCGGCTCTGGGCTGTACTGTTTTATCTTATCAAAATCAGGTGGACTTCAATCCATCTTCCCTTGTACTCATTACCTCTTACTCATCTACTAACTGACTCCTCTATTAAATCACTAAGAAATCTATTTTTGATCAATCGGGTTTCTGGGTGAAACATCAGTAAGTATTTTATATTTCGTCTTTGAAAAAGAAAAACTGTATTTATCTCAATATTCCATGTTAGAAAGCTGGTGGTATCCCTGTTGAGTTCAGAAGAGCCCATATATTTAATAAAACAATATTGAATTGTAACAAAATAGGTTAATAGATATATAATTTTTTTATAGGGCTAAAGTTTCAGGGAATGATCTGTTAGGTCTGAACGACACATGAATTCATGAATAAATGAATTATTATACGAGACATAAAACAAAAATGCTCCCTGGTTATTATGACCTCCAGGTTTAAGCAAATTTTCATCTATATCTCTACCAAATTCTTTCACTGTTATACAAATTATGGTACAATAGAAATTTTGTAGGTCCATGTATTCCCCCCAATCACTGGTGTGGTATCCCGAGAGTTCGCAAATACTCAATGTCTCTTTTAATAATGATACCTTGGAATTTTAACTCAGTGAACTCACCTCCAGCGTTAAGAACACTATAAGCACAAAGAATAGCATCACGAGTGAGTAACTGCCAGTGTGAACTTTCATCATGGCATTCGATTTTGAATAAGTAACTGCGCTTAGAATCCATGTCAAATTCATACACAATTATGTCACTGAATTCTTCTCTGGTGTGCCTCAAGGGAAACCTATAGTTTCTTAATTCTCCCATCCAAACTTCGGGTAGAGCTTTATCGGTCATCGAAAGATTTATATTTAGTCTGTTAGTTGTATGGTGTTATATAAACAATTCGTTAATTACCTAATTAACTCCTTTCCTGTCTCTTTTTAGCCTTTTGCTCGACCGCTATTATATATTCTATAAAACAGAACTGGATATCTATTTATATATGTATGATTGTTCGGATTATTCCGGAGTTTAGCTGAGTCATTTACCCCTCAGTATTTGGCTTCTTCACTATAATTTTTTTCTTTTCTTGATTTTTCGAGTCATTTTTACGCCCCTCCAGTATATGAAAACTTCAAATATATTTATTTTTCGATTTAGTTAATATACAGTTTTACTATTTAATCTAGAGTTTGCAGCACATTTAGGTCCACACTTGCTATTATAAACTTATATCTCTTATCTGCATCATCCTGCAATCAATCAGGTTCTACTCTTAGGTTCAAAAGTCCATGAAATTATCAGCATGTAGCAATGCTTTTCATTAGAATTAACACACCTTTCCAATCAAATATGTCCGGAGCCTTGTTAATGAAGGGTTTGTAAAAAAGCAGTATCTCTTTTAATATTGAATCCCTGGAATTTCAACTCAGTAAACTCACCTCCGTAGTTAAGAACACTATAAGCACAGAGAATAGCATCACGTGCAAGAAACTGCCAGTATGGTCTCTCATCATAAAATTCGAGTTGGAATAAGTAATGGCGTGTACTATCGCTGTCATGCTCATACACAATCATGTTACCGTATGTGTCTCTATCTAGCGTCGACACGAATTTATAGTCCCTTATTTCATCAATTGTGACTTCAGACATAGTTTTGTGAGTTATAGAGCAAATGATACTTATGATGCAAATTTATAATTATTAATTAACTAACTGAAGTTTACTGTAATAAGTCAATGAAGAAATATGCTATAAGCTCCGTAAATCGTGTAAAGTATGGGTATATATCTAACTATTTAGTCGGTTAGTTATCTAATAACTTAGTTCTTGTAGTATATAAGTAATTCCTTAAGTCGTTGGTTAATTCGTTTTCTGTCTTCTCTTATTATCTTCCTCGAGCATAATAACATATTCTATAAAATAAAACGGCATATCTATTTTTATATATATATATATATAATGTATGTATGATTGGGGTCAATTCACGTGAGTCATTTCCCTTATTGGCTTACATTGAAAGCGCGGCGCATTTATATGAACTTCCGTGTGATACCCTTACTAGTCCTACGTATACTCTAAATATGTCATGCTGTTTTAACCGTATATTTTTAAAACTTAAAATTAAAAGAAAAACAATACTAATTGGAGATAAAATAAAAGGAGTGGAAATGCGAAATAGTGGAGGAGTAGTTATGTTGCCATTATTGTATCATCATCGGTCATCTATCATTAGACCAAATCTTTTGACAGCTGTTATTGAATTCACCAAAGACATCTGTCTTCCAATGATACATGATCAAACTCAACTTGTTGACAATCTTCGATAACTCCAAGCTACAATTCTTCTCCACGTCAATAGAGATAAACTCTACATCACTCAACAATTGATTAAAACATGGTGTTAGCTTGTCATTCAACTCTTGGCTCAATCTGATTATCTCATCATTTATTTCCAATGAATTCAACTTTGCTATAGATTTTTGATGATGTAAACTATAGTGGGTAGATGGTGAAGATGTACCTACAATAGCAGAACTCCAGTGGTGCTGTGATGATTGCATGATGCTGTTTTCGTTATTAAAGTTCTTAATGAATGTGTCCTCCTCTGTTTCAGGATCAAAATTCAATAGTGGGTCCTTAATGGTATTACTCAAATGCTTTCTCGATCTTCTTATTTTTAAATCTGTTATTGCTTTATTCAAACTTGGGGATTTGATGTCCGACTGTGACAACATTTCATTTAATCTGATGTCAGCAGACAGTTTGTCAATTATGCTCTTTAATCTTGATTGCTTTCTCAAGATGATGTCCCGCAAATAGCTCAATTGCAATTCTTTCAGCTTTCTGAACTGTAATAACTGTAGGATTGCAATTAATGTTAGTCTAATGATCATTAAGGGTTCCTTGATTTTAATAGTAATTGCTTGAACTAAAAACTCAACGTTTAAAAAGGTCAAGTCAATCTTGTTACCAAACTTTTCAATAGCTTGATGTTGATTCTCCAATATACTAAAGATATTGAAAAATCCACCAAGTTCAACCATAGCAACTCTATTTTTTTCAAAGTCTTTGATAGTCTTCTTAACAATGTTTTCCAGATTTTGAACAGTCTGTAAAATTGTTTTAATCTTCCCCTCCAAAGGCTGGAACACTTTTTTATTCAAGTCTGAATTGTACTTTTTCAACAATCCAATTGGAGGTACAGGTAAATATGCTATGTAGGGATTTGGTTTCGTTGGATCTCTAGTTGATGTCAGAAGTATTGATTTAGCAGACAATGAAGTGAATGGTGGACTGTTTAAAATTTGAGACCAGTTCTTTTCGCCAGGATCTAAAAACTTGTTCAAAATAGTGGAGTTTCTAATTTCATCATGTGAAATTAAATCGTTTAGAAAACATTCCAGCATTCTCATTCGTCTTTCAATGATTCTTGAATCTGATTTGTAATTAAATGGGTTTTTTATTAGCTTACCCAATGAATGTTTTTCTGGAATGGGAGGAATGACCTTGGTCTGAAAGAATTTTAGTAAATAGGATCTCAACGATGCAAAATCAGAATATCTTCGCAATATGGTAGTGTTTGATAACAATTGAATCTTATAGAACACCGTTTTAATATTTTTGAAGTCCCTGATGATTTCAAATCCTGGAACTTTAATCTCCTTGTCGGATGACACTCCGTTCATATCATCGGTGACATCAGTTACTGATAGTTGATGGGACTTTCTATTCTGTAATAAGGATAATGCTGGGTTCACGTACATTGTAGCCTGTTCACTCAATGATAATTCAGTAAAGTTACCAGTATCATCATAGTCTTCCTCTTCATCATCACCTTCATCATAATACCCATCAACAGCACCGTCCTTTCGACTTCTATCCTTTGGACTAGTATTATTAATGCTCAGGGGGCTGGATTGTTCAGATTCTTGTAACCCATTTTGTGGTGACGATGCATCAGATGAATTCAATTGTCCATATCCATTGCTATTTATCATACCAGAATTGGTATATTTGTTGTTTTTATTGATGCCACTATTAAGCAAGGAAGGAGATGATTTAGTAGTTGTTGTGTAATTCCCGTTAAATTGTCTTTCAGTGCCATCATCAAAGATATCTTGACTAGATCTCAGTCCATTAAGCAACCCAGATTCAAATGGACCACTGGAACTAGAGTGGTATGAGCTGTACTTTCCATTATGATCATTTAGCTTGTTATTATCGTTAGTGTTACTCAATGTCGTGCTAGCATTCAGTATTCCGTTTGAGTAGAAGTGGTTAGAACCAGCAAATGGATTGTTATCATGCACAAAATCGTCATGAAAATCTCCGAAATCCATCTCAGAGATCCTGACTATTTCTGTAATTGAAAAAAGAAAGGTTTATATTGATAATGTGGGAATTACAGTGATGGATTTCTATGAAACATGATATATTTCTCATAAATCCATCATTTTTCTTATCTTGATGGCGTTTGCCAAAAAAAAAATAGAGATAGTTGAGCACTGCCTTAATTGCAGGCTTCTCTTTTAAAACTGATAAATGAATACATATGTTTAACTTGTGTTCATTAGATACGAACCAATTGAATCATTTTCTCTTTTGTGATAACAGATAATAAGTTAAAGATTATAATATAAAATAAAAGTAAAAATAAAAAGAGAGGGAGAACGATGAGAAAAACGTAGACATTGATTAATAAAAATAAAGACAAAAAAACAAATTCAAAAATGAAAAAACAACCCAGTTTCTTCAAAAGCAAAAGAAACAACAAATCATAAAAGAAACCACCATTTTTTTTTCATTTTCATGTATAATATGCACCTTTAGTTTGTGAAAAGAAAAGAAAGAAACAGAAAACAATGTAAAAGGACTGTAAAACTAAAGGAGACCCCAAAAAAAGCAGAGATGTTGATTGGAAAGAGTATGGTACAACAAGCATCGTTATTAAAAAAAAAACGATCAATAAAGACACAGGGAGGGGGGGTAAGTGACAGTGAGAAGAAAAACGTGAAATCAGCATCAATGCATGAAAAGGTAAGAGAAAGAAGAAAGAAAGAAATCAAACTGGACAAAAAAATCAAAATCAAAATCAAAATCGGAAACATAACATGGAATAACATAACATGGCATGACAAAACATCACTGAATGAACAAAAAAAGGGAAAAGATATTAGGGATAAGAGGAAATGGTAACATAAAAAGAAAAAAATCTATTAAAGTCTGGCAAAGGACAAAACAAATAATGGTATTCATGGACTTATTTATAAGAAAGGTATTTGTGTGTGTTTGTGATGTTTTGGAAATGCTATTCTTTTGTGAATTTTGACCTATATATATATATATAACAAGTGTGCTTAAGTATGATTGAAGAATAATTAATTGATTAAAGGAAAAAAACGTTGAGTGACTGTGAGATATGTAGCTCTATTTTCTTTATTTGGCAATTTGAGCAGCGGCAGATGGTTGTGGAGATCCAATTCTCATACCAGTATGAGGGTTCACAATTTCCAAAACCTTTCTAACTCTAGGAGTATGTGATCTTGGAGATGAAGTACTAATTGGACTTTCCAAGTTTAATGCCCTGGAAGATGCAGAATGGGAATTGGAGTTCAATGTTGACATTGAAGCATCGGCTGAGACCATTTCATTTGGGGTGACAGGAACAGCGTTATTATTAGCTGAGGGAGAAGTTTGAGGGCTAAAAGTAGAGGAAGTGTATGGATTGTACTTTTTCGCTTGTTGCTGTTGTTGTTGCTGCTGTTGCTGCTGTTGTTGTTGTTGTTGTTGTTGTTGTTGTTGTTGTTGTTGTTGTTGTTGTTGTGATTGTGCTTGCTGTAATTGCTGTGCTTGTTGTTGGAGTTGATGGATCATATCAGGGCAGAATTCAATGTCATCTTCAATTTCAAATCCTTTAGACGACATGAATCTGGCTCTATGGGTGGAGAATAAAGATGCAACTGAGCTTTGGGGAGAAGATAACGCTAGTGATTGGTAACTGGATGCAGATGAGTTGGTTGATGTAGGTAAAGAGCTCGAGTAATTATTACCACCATTAGCTGACAGGGAGGCAGTGTTGTACATATCAATTGGAGAAGTACCGTTATTAGTAGCGGATGGAATACTGTTGATAATGTTACCACCACCTTGTCTTTGGCCATTTAGTATAGATTGGTAGGAAAGGGGTGAGGTTGTAGGTGGATTGATATTAACATTAGCCGCTGCAGCTGCTGCATTTGGATTTGATCCAACAGCTGAAGCTAACAGGGATGCAAATGATGTTGGCTGTTGTTGTTGTTGTTGCTGCTGTTGCTGTTGTTGTTGGATATCATTTTGATAGTTAGAAGTTGCATAATAACTCATTATTAATGTTTTATTGATATCTTTGAACTATCTGTATATTTATATATGTTATATATCGAAGTGACGTTGAAAACAAAAACAAAAAAAAACAATATGTAAGGCAGATTTAAAAGTTGAACTGTATTTTGTTGAGCAGTTGTTTTAGGAGTTTATTGATTGTATGTTTTTCTTCGTTCAAAGTGGAAAACAGACTGGTGATATGTATTGTGTTTATTGTATCTATTTTTTTTCTTCGTTTTCTGATATTTCTATAGTGGCATAAGAGTGTGTTATATATTAGTAGAGATGTGATTTGAATGTGATATAGCTATGAAATGAATATATATATTTTTTTTTTGTATGTGGAACTTGCTCTCTCGGTATAATATAGTACTGACTATCATCATGTTATTTAATTTAAAATTTAAATTAGAGAGAGAGACAGACGGACAGATAAGTGAGACAGACAGGCGGGTGGCTGGCTGACTGACTGACTGGGTGACCGACCCAGCGCTTCGCTACCTTGGAAGTGCAGCGGTGGTGAGTAGTTTTGTATGCGGCTCTGGGGCATCCAATGAAATGTTCTTTCGTTGCGGGGACTACGAACTGATTAGGGTGCGCTGTTCCCATTGCCGAACCTGGTGCAGAGATTTGTGTATTTGTATTATTTGGGGGATCTGGATCTGGATGAAAAAAAAAAGGGAAACATGTCTATCTCTCTATCAATCCATCCACATTTTTCTATCAATTGTATTGTTTGATTTGATTTCTTCATTTTTGGGTATATATAAGCGTATATGTGAAATAACTCAGCTATTGATTATGCACTGTTCTCCATCCCCTCCACGGCCAAGGAGGATCTTTAAATCTCTGTCAATTATACCTATTCATGAAGGACTTTCTCAAATCACCCCCGAGAAGTCATCATCCCCAATGTCAATTTCAGTGCCTATGTCAATGACATTTGATGAGAATCAAACTAAATTTCAAGAGATAGAAACATCCATTTTACCTAAATTTCAAAAGATATCAGAAAGATCACCGCCGCCCCCACCGGCATCTAGAGATCAAGACCATGGTAAAAATGGGAAATCGGATAATATTTGCACTCCTGTTAACGGCAATAGAGATCATAATAGAAAAAGAACCGCAAGTGAAATAGTTAAAGAGTCATTTGGTGATAATTTGACAAAAGAGCCCATGGATGAAATATTAGAAACTTCAGAGCAAGAAAAATATAGTTGTAATATTAACAGCAAGGAAATCTCGAATTCTGGCACAATGTTTGATTTAGCTGCACAATTACCAGACTCATTAAATGGTGATAAAAAAGCATATCCCAAGACTTTATTCACTAAAAATAATAAAAATAATAAAAGATTGAAGGAAAAAACTGAGGGTAAAAAACCAAAACTACAATCAAAAAGTAATAATAAGAAAAATGTAGGTAATGCTACCATCTCCAATTATAACTTTAAGGAAAGGATGACTAGATTCAAGTCGAGGCAAAAGGAGGAAAATATGTTACAACAACAACAGATCTTGAAAAATAATAAGTTGAATAAAGAAAAAGAGCAACTTAAGAATGATAATGATGGTGATGCTGCTGCGGTCAAGAGGAGAAAGAAGGGTATACAAGTTCTTGCAACGGATCCACCAGATGAGGAAGAACAGGAAGAGGAGCATTATATAACTAGTAGATATAACGGAACATTAATTAAATCGTCATCTATTCCATTAGAAGGTGCAGATACTACTACTATGTATCACAATGATTTGAACCAAACTACAATGCCAACCGAAAACACCATCATGGAGCCAAAGACAGCAGAGGTAGAAACCGATAATATCCTTCCAATGGGAAACAATTATTCAAGTCAGAAGAAACAGCAACAACAACATGAAGAAAGTATACATCTCATTGAGTCTACACCGATTAAATCCCATTATTTTGCTTCTGAGAATAACAAAAAACGTAATGACCATATTGGTTTTGCAGAAAATATCAGCAAATTTAAATCTTATATGGATGAACAAGTGGATGATATCTCTAAATTGATTGCCAGTAAGCAAATGGGTGGGGCTGACACTACTCCTACTGTTGATGTAGAAAAGACTCTTATTGGGAATCAATCCCTGGAAAAGGGATATATTCCAAACTACAAATCAATCACTGCAAATTCGGGGGTCTTTGATGTGTTAAATATCATGCTCAATGATATCACTAACCGAATGAATATGGTTGAAAATGCCATAAAAGCTAAACATGAGCAATTGAAGACGGAATTAGATAAGAAGTTCCAACAGTTGCATGATTCCCATAAGGCTAAGGTTGATTCATTTGTAAACACCACCAAGAATACTTTACAGTTACTGATTAGCAATGAAAATAAATTGATTGATAATGTCATTCAGTCGGACACCAGCAACCAATGATTTTGAACATTTGTTTGCTCTTTTTTTTGTGTGTGTGTGTTATTACAAACTATTATACCAATATATTACTTAGCATAACATGCATATGTCATGTCCTTATTTTTCTTTTCTCTATCAGTGTTTTGTTTCAAATTGTTCTATGTCTAGCCTAGTTGGTGGAGTTAATATATATTATATAGTCAGCAAGTCTGTCATGCTACCTGCAGCATGCTACGAGGGGCGCATGTTTAACAAGGCTCATCTCTTGCAAAAAAAAATAAAAAAATCCCCCACCTCCCCCCTCACCTCCCCCGGCTGGCTGTTGAAACCCTTTAATTTCTTTCTATCTGTGGGCTTAGCTGTTTTTTTTTTCTTTTTCTTATTTTTCTTTTTCCCATTTCATATATTTAAATCAATATTGTGCCTTTATTTTTTTCTTCCTCCCTTTTGATTCAAACTATACTGCTTATCTTTGATTATTCTATCTTATCTATTATTATTCTATTCCAAATACAAATTCATTATTTCTCGTATACACACAATAATGTCATATCAAGCACCAAGTGGTCCACCACCACCTTCAAGTTCAACGTACCAAGCTCCAAGCGGTCCACCACCACCCTCGGCAAACAGCTCCACAACCTATCAATCACCATCAGGTGCACCACCAGCATCTGCAACTACAACTGCAACAGATTATCATGCACCTAGTGGCCCTCCTCCAGGGTATAATTCAAAGACAGCAGAAGCACAAGCACAAGCAAGCGGCAATGGCAATGGCAGTGGCAATGGCAATGGAAAGTTTCCAACACAATTGAGAAAGGAGACTATTCTAGCTGTTCTTCCTAGAGATGAATATGCGAAACTGTTGCCATACACCTACTTGACCATCAACATCATGCAATGTCCTGAAGTGTTCAAGGAGTATTTGAGATCAATTGGTAAGAAGAAGAAGGCAATCTTTGGTTCGAATAAGGAGAATAAGGAGTTAGCTAAGAATTACTCTAATAAGATTATCAGTAAGCCAAATTCCCTCACCAAGAAGTTTTACAACAATGATGAAGATTTGATCAATTTATTTATGGAGGATAAGTGTCTTCCAAGAATCAGAAGATTGGCCAGTAGATTCAATCTAGTTGATAAGGAGTATTTGTTTTATGACTTGTGTCAGATTTGTTTGTTTGACATTTACTTTTACATTGACAATTCTGGTTCCATGGCTCAAGGTGATAGATTAAAGCAATTGCATTCCTTTTTGAGTTTATTCTTACAGGTGAATCCATCTACTCAACCACTAAAGTTAAAGATTATGAATAACCATGAACAAATTGCTGAATTGTGTTCTACTCAGTACGGTGTTGATTTGGACCAAATCACCAATGAGGATCAATTGAATGTTGTTTTTAACACTATGAGTGTCAGTGGTGTCACGCCGTTAGCGTCAAGACTTTATGATTTGATCATCAAGCCAAAGATTTTGGATAAACAGTACCTCACCAAACCTGTGTTGATTGTGTTGTTCACCGATGGTGCACCAAACAGAGATAATAGAAAATTGGAAAATGTCATTTACGATACGCAGAAACATTTGACAAAGTACCACTTGCCTAAGAAATCTGTCTGTTATCAAATCGCCCAAATCGGTAATGACAGAGAAGCTGCAGACTACTTGGATTCGTTAGATGATAATAGGATGATTGGTGATGTCATTGATTGTACCTCTCCAATTGAAGTCGAACTCAAACAAATGAGTAAGAAGTCTAATGAATTGAGTAATGAGATGAACTATGTCAAAAAGTTACTATTAGGTGCCATTGATATGACTTACGATTCAATGGATGAAACTTCTCATAAAGTGTATTGATATATATAGTATTGCCAATCTTATTTACTAATCATTGATTGAATGAATGTTTTGTTTTGATTTATTTTGATTTTTTTCTGTTTTGTTTTTGAGTTCCTTTGCTTTGTCATATTACTCTTTTGGCTTCTTCTGGTTTCTATTTGTCTGTTACTTTCTTATTGCTCTTTTTTATTGTTATTAATTAAAAACTAATGCTAATCTAATCAATTAATATGCTATATATTTAAAAGGCAGTGCGAACGTAAATATTAAATAGAGTCGATCGACCCACATGTACATCTCTGCACCATATTAGAAAGACTAATCATAATAAATTAATATTAATAATACTAAATATAGGAGAGTTGTGTGAGGTAGGTGAATTTCAGCCAATGAAAGTGCTCTAATTATCAATCGCGCGAAGTCAGCTAAGGGGCCTGCTGGGAAGGCTCTACCGGGAAAAGAGCAGGCAGGCAGAGAGGGAGACAGCGAGTGTGAGAGAGAGAATTTTTTTGCAGCGCACACATAGAGAGCAGAGAGAGAATTCATAGTCAATCAACAGCATCTTTTTTTTTTATATTTCTTAACCAATTCAACATAAATAAAAGAAAACCCCCTTTTCTTAAAGTTTTCCTTTCTACAAGTTCAATCTTCATATCATATACATATATACCATCGCGTAATGTTATCCAGATTTGCCACTAGAAACCTAAGAGGTTTAGGTATGTCATCTATTTCCATTTATGAAACTAGAAAAAGAGAATAGAGAAAAAGAGAAGGAAAAAAAAAACAGGAAAGCTCTTTTGAAAAGAATGCACCAATAAAACGAAGAAACCAATTGAGACTATAAACAAACCATCTATGTTTATCACAAATGTATTGAATGATGATTAAAGTCTCTATTCAAATGTAGTGTTTTAGTTGATTTAAAGGCATTTACAAGGGGAATATATTACAGGCACACTTTACAATTTTGGACCACTCAACAACGAGCATATACACCCATGTGTCCATTTCAATGATTACTATTATCTAATATTTCAATACCTATATAAATGATATTCAACTGGCAAAGTATCATTCACTTATATATATCACCTCTAATACACACATTGATTTGGTGGGTCTTCCCTCTGTTATTATGATTATTGTCCTTTTTTTTAAACAGCGCTTTTAGCTTCGCACTCAAATTCAAAAATTCAGCCAATCAGAGCGAGTTGAAAATTAATTTTCAATCCACAAAGTCTTTCCCATATACATACAATGTGTATTATTATACACACCAAAACTACTTTATCTCTCTGCTTTTTCCTCTTAAAATATATGAAGCAAGTGAAATTTGAAAATACTAACATGATTTAATTTAATTTGAACTTTATTTGTTTGTTTTTTTAGCCTCCCAATCTAGATTATTGTCAACTACTCCAGTTGCTTTCAAATCCTCATATGACTCTCCAGATTTCTCACACTACTTGAACAAACAAAAGGGTGACAGTGACAAGGGTAAGGCCTTCACTTACTTCATGGTTGGTTCATACGGTGTTTTGGCTGCCGCCGGTGCCAAGTCTACCGTTGAAGCTTTTTTATCCACCATGTCCGCCTCTGCTGATGTCTTGGCTATGGCTAAGGTTGAAGTTAAGTTGGGTGTCATTCCAGAAGGTAAGAACGTCATTGTTAAGTGGCAAGGTAAGCCTGTTTTCATCAGACACAGAACTGCTGCTGAAATTGAAGAAGCCAACGAAGTTGATATTTCCTCTTTGAGAGATCCACAAGCTGATTCCGACAGAGTTAAGAACCCAGAATGGTTAATCATGTTGGGTATCTGTACCCATTTGGGTTGTGTCCCTATTGGTGAAGCTGGTGATTACGGTGGATGGTTCTGCCCATGTCACGGTTCCCATTATGATATCTCTGGTAGAATTAGAAGAGGTCCAGCTCCATTGAATTTGGAAGTTCCTGAATATGAATTCGGTGATGATGGTGATACCTTAGTTGTCGGTTAGATTTAACAAGTTAAACATTTTATTCATGATGACGATTTAACGTTTTTTATTTAAAAAAAAAAATACTGCACAAAGCAGAAACCTGAAAAAAAAAATCAAATCCCCACATAACTTCTTCTATCATTAACAACTACAATTAACAATAACCAATAACCAACATTCATCTCATTTAAATTATCTTTACTTCTCATATCTATTTTTCCCTCTCCCATCCATGGATTCCCTTTAACTCCACTACTCCCCTCCCCCATAGCACACAAAATTTACGCATAGTGTCTTTATCATATATATTTTAATTTGAGTCTTTATTTAAAAGCAAAAAGAAGAAAACAAAAGGAAAGCAAAAAGAAAGCAAAAGAGGTCAAACAAGTTAAATAACCACATAAATGATTGCAAATTATACTATAATGTAGGATAGTTTTAAATCAATATAGAGTTTACGTGGGTTTTTTTTTTTTATCTTGCTTCTTAGCCCTTTTTTGAATAAAAAAAACATTCCTATTTTTTTTCTCTCCTTTCGATAATTATTTATTTTAGAATATTGTTCAGAAATTCACTGGGCTTTATAATTTATTACTCTATATATATACATAGTTCTCCCCCTCTATTTTATTCCTTTTTATTATAACTGTTTAAATATCTATTCTATTTGTAACTTAAAAAAAAACCTATCACTCTGTATAAGTTAAGTAAAGTGCCTCCAATTTTGAAGTGTATAAAATTTCCACCGCGCAGATTTCGAATTTCAATTATACTTCTATTTCTGTGAGCTGTTATATATATATATTCTACACAATTGCAACTATCTAGTACAAATACAATATATTAGACTAATTATATAGAATATACAGATACTACAATAACCATTATGAATGGGATAATAGATGACATAAATCTAGATGATACGACTTCATCACCCACAACGAATACCTCTTCATGGAGACAGACATTTGAAGAGTCCACAGATAGTGCCAAGCTAGTCAGTCGATTTAAAGATTACAGAACTGTGGATTGGATCATTGAATCAATCAAGGAAAATCAGAAACACTACTATCAGATTCATTCTAATGCTATGGGTTCTCTTGGGTATAGTTCATCAACTAGTGCGAATCCAATGGCTGCTAGATCAAGAAGTCCAACAGAGTCTGCTGGTATAGAACAATTCCAAATAGAAGAGGACGGTGACGATAATAATGGTGTCGGTGTTGACAATGACGATTATTACAGTAATGATCTAGATAATGATAATAGTTTCCAATCACTTGATGGTCGTGGGAACAACTCAATGTTATCATCTTTTTTCTACGATAATTCCAAATTAAAATTTTGGAGACGGTTTCTAGCCGATAGATTAAAAGTGTCACTACAAAGTTGGATTGCATTAACACTCATAGGTATAGTCATTGGATCGATTGCAGGATGTTTGAATATCATCACTGAGTTTCTGGGTGATTTTAAAACAGGATACTGCTCTACAAACTTGTACTTAAATCGGGACTTTTGCTGCTGGGGACAGGATGAAACATGCTCCGCTTGGCACACTTGGACTAACTTAGGGTTCATTCAATACATTGTGTTCATCGCAATCAGTGTACTCTTCGGATTCATTGCCGCATCCTTGTGTTACTTTTATGCGCCTACTGCAGCTGGGTCGGGTATCTCAGAGGTTAAATGTATCATTTCAGGTTTCATTCTAGAAGGAGGCTTTTTAGGCTGGTGGACATTGTTGATCAAGTCAATTGCATTGCCATTGGTGATTGCCTCAGGGCTAAGTGTTGGTAAAGAAGGACCAAGTGTTCATTATGCATCGTGTGTCGGTAATGTGATTCCTAAATTGTTCAGACGGTTTGATAGATCGTATGTGAATCAGTCCCAGTTTTTGACTGCTGCCGCTGCCGCTGGTGTTGCTGTGGCATTTGCATCACCAATTGGTGGTGTGTTGTTTGGGCTTGAAGAGATGACATCAACTTTTAAGTTGTCGACAATTTGGAAAAGTTATTATTGTGCATTGGTTGCCACTGGTGTTTTATCTGCTATCAACCCATTCAGAACAGGTCAAATTGTCTTATTCGAGGTTAAATATGAATCAGATTGGAAATACTTTGAGGTGCCTTTCTTTGTCATTATAGGTATCTTTGGTGGTGTGTATGGTATTCTTGTCTCCAAGTTTAACATCAAGGCTGTTGCATTCAGACAAAAATACCTCGGTAATAAGGCTATCAAGGAGGTTGTTATTTTGTGTTTGTTAACTTCCATGATTGGTTATTTCAGTGAATTTATCAGATTGGACATGACCGAGGGTATGGAGGTGCTATTCCATGAATGTGGTGATGACTATGATCATGCTCTATGTAATATCACTTCAAATGCAGTGAAATTTAAGTTTTTGTTGAGCTTACTGTATGCTACATTGCTAAGAATGGTGTTGGTTGTCATTTCATACGGTGCTAAGGTTCCATGTGGTATATTTGTGCCCTCCATGGCTGCAGGTGCTACTTTTGGTAGAGCCGTTGGATTAGTTGCTGAGATGATGTTTCCATGTACAAAGGGTTCAAATAAGTGTATCATTTCAGGTACATATGCATTTTTAGGTGCTGCGTCAGCGTTGAGTGGAATCACTCATTTGACCTTGGCTGTGGTTATCATTATGTTTGAACTCACTGGTGCAGTGAGATACATCATCCCCACTATGATATGTGTTGGTGTTACAAAGATTGTCAATGACAATTTCGGTAATGGGTGTGGTGGTATCGCTGACCAGATGATTAAGTTCAATGGTATCCCGTTCATTGACACCAAGGAGGAACATGACTTTGAAGACTATAAAGTGGAAGATGCCATGACTGGTACAGTTGTTGCGTTGCCGTATGTTGGGTTAACGTATAAGGATCTGGAAGCGCTTGTTAGTGGCACTCAGTTCAGGGTGCTGCCTGTTATAAAGAGCGAAGATAATGCCATTGTCCTAGGATACGTTGAAAGATCCAGTTTGATTGGATACTTGCATAAGTTGAAGAAAGAGTTCACTAATGGCGGTGGATTTAGTGTTGATAGCAAGGTTAGATTCATCAGTGAGACTACGATGGCTACATTGATAGATGATTACCAAACCACTGACAACGAGCACCAACTACATGCCGATACCGATGCTGATCGTTTATCGACTGATTTGTTTGACCAACACACTGATGCCAATACCAACGGAGACGAATTGCTCTTTGAACTGATTGTGAATTTTCAATTCTTCAGAGTTTCTGTCAGTGCATCATTAGATTCTGTGTTTCAAACGTTTATGAAACTGGGACCAAGAATGATGATTGTCGAAGAAGACGGTAAGCTTGCTGGTATGATTGCCAGAAAGGATTTGATCAAGTTTGAATTGTTCTTGCACCACTTGCATCACGGAAACATATTTGTCACTGATCGGGACCATGCTATTTTTCAAAGAATCTGGGAAGTGCTGCACAGCATTGAAGGGTTCTTTGGAACCGGTAAAAGAAAGTTGATCTCTCTACTCAAGGGGAAAAGAACAAGTGATGGGTTCCTGGAAATACAATGAACGGTCTTTGATCTACCTTGCATTGATTGGTATTGAAACTTTACTACATTTATATAATAGAAAATTGATTGAGTGTTTTTTTTTTTGTTTGCAACATATATTGTACAGTAATATTATAATAAAACTTTCTTTTAACAGTTTTTAAAGTGGGAGTATGTTTTGAACAAGTTATATAAAAGAGTAAAAAATAAAAAATAAAAGAACGCAAAGGGTAGTTAGGATGAAGAAAAGAAAAAAGACAGAAAACAGACAAAAAAGGGGGATATGTATAGGAGATATAGAAATGTAAGTTTTGTTGTAGATGAAAAAGAACATTAAATAAAAATAAAAACAAAAATACAAGACTATATAGTTCTATATCAACAAAAAACAAAAAAAAAGTTACGACCAGCCAAAACAAGGCACAATAAAACACGAAGAGGCTGATTACAACAACGAGAAATCAAAAGGTAAAAGAATTAATATATGAAAAAGGTGTGAGGGTAGGAGGTAAGAATGAATAATAATAATAAATGTAGGTAGGTATCAATAAACGATAAACAAAACTAAGTGTACAAGACAAACTTAGCCTTACCGCCTGTAACAGAAACGGTACAACCGTCGGTACCGTCACCATTGTAAGAACCATTTTCATACACACAGTCACCAACAACAGTAGCACTGTCATCATAAGCGACAATCTTAACGTTATAGTTAGCAGCATTCAAGTTGTTTGGGTTTGGAATCAAAGACAAGTATGAAATACCACCGGATTCACCAGCACCAAAGTTCAATGGAGCCCAGTTACCGATGGTACCAGAGGAGGTACCCCAAACACAACCATCTTCCCAACTGACACCAGCGTTATTAACGTAGTATTGGGCAGAGGTTTGAGCACCTTGCCATGTAAAGTAAGTATCTTCATCAACAACAGTTAAAATGTTTTCTCCACCAGCATCGACAACAGTTGGGATATCCATATTTTCGGTACCAGGGTAGTCAGTTCTACAGATAGCAACAGATTCAGAAAGTTCAGAAACAACTCTAGCAGTGTCTGCACCCCATTCACATAGATAGTCGGAATCACTAGATTTGTAAAGGTAACCATCTTTACAGTACAAACCACCAACAGAAACACCGTTTGCAGGTTGACTGGATGGCCATTGAGTCTTAGACATACCAGGTTGACAAGCATAAGAGCAATAGGTACCATCTTCACAAGAACCACCAGTGGATGAATCAGATGGATGGTATAAACCAGACCAACCACCGAAACCCAGATGGTCTAATGCAATAACACCTTGACCAGATGGAAATTCAGAACAGGAAACGACACCATCTTCGAATGTTTCAGTTGGATCAGAGAAGGAAGATAAATCACCGCTGATACCAGAATCAGTGAAAGTTTGGGAAGAGCTAGCACTGGCAGAAGCGGAAGAAGCACTAGAAGAAGCAGATGAGGAAGCAGCTTCAGAGGATGAAGCAGAGTAAGTAGCTTGAGCATTTCCAGATGAAGAAGAGCTTTCAGCGTATGAAGATGATGTTGAAGATGGAGTAGCTTCAGTAGAGGTACTGACAGCTTCAGTAGAAGTGCTAATTGGGTTACCGTTTCTGTCAACAGTGTTAGTAATGTAGACAGTCTCATAAGCAATAGCTCTCTTGTGCATGTGATGAACATGACGTTCATTAAGGGTAACTGTGCAATCTTCTTCTTCAGCGTTAGCATCGGCAGCTGGTTCCGCTCTTGGAGCTGGATAAGCTGAAACTAAGGCCGGTAAGGCAGCAGTAATAGCAATAAAGGTTGAAGTTGAGAGTCTCATTGGTTATATATATAATGTAAAGCTATATTAATAAAAGTTGGGAAATGAATGTTAGAATTTTCTTGTTAATATTAGTTGCGTTTTGATTTGGTAATCACTCTAAATTTCTGTAGTCTTCTTCCTCTAATATTTGTCTTTATCCCAAAAGAGGATGGATATTATATACAAAGGATAGCAACCAAAGGTGCAATTGCAAAAAAAGGGGGGGAGACAATAAATCAATATGGTTTGATGGGATGAGATATTAGATGACGAAATAAAATTGTTGTATTGGTTTCAAATGGTGTTATAATTATGATATAGTTCTCCAATTATGTTTCAATTTGATTTTAGGTATAGTTCTCCATCAATTGTAGTTTACCTAAAAGTAAGGGCCTTTTCACCATACAAAAAATGATGGTGTATGTCAATGCATGTTTGTTTTTTTTTCCTAAGGAGGTTTTAAAATAGAAACAGTTGAAAAAGAGAGACACAAACAAAAACACTCCTTTCTCCGGTGTGAGGCGCTACGCGTTCTCCTTGGAGTAGAGTTGTAGTGTAGTGGTGTCTGTGTTCCAGGCGTTGTTTGTTGTTTATGGTTTGTCTATTTAGGAAAAATATAAGCCACCAGCCGCAAAAGGCCTGTCTTCCCGCCAGCACCACGACACCCACCGGGGAGGCAGGGCAGGGCATGACATGACATGGCAGGCAGGCAAATCGCGTATGGGAAAGGAAAAAAATCCAAAGCCGCAAAAAAGAACAAATTTCCAAATTAGGCAATTGTTCAAAGGGCAGCCATCCGCGAAGGTTTTTTTTAAGTAAACAAACATTTGTTAAGCACTAAAAGGGGAAATTTGCATATTGTTTTGTTTTGGTTTGGTTGTGGTTGTTTTGGTTTGTTTACTTTAGGCAACTAGATTGGGCTAAAGAGAAGAAAAAAAGGCACCTCAACTTAAAAACCAATTCATCCCACTAAATCCCCAATCTCCATTTTTCAAAGTAGATTGGTCTATTAGAGAGAGAGGTTTATAATGTTATATGACAATGATGTTCTATACCTGTAAATAATTGAGTTTGAATGTGTGGTGAAAATTAACGTATAATATGTGTATAATGTATATCCATCTATCTCACTGGGAAGTAAAGAGGAAAAAAAAGACAAAAAAAGTGATTAATTGAGTTTTATAAATACATACCTTTCGAAGTTCTTAATAGATTGTGATATATTTAAATATAGGGATTATAATAAGGAGTGACTGGGTATTCAATTCTTCTGGATAATGGTAAATATAAAATAACGATTTGTTAATGGTTGTTTTATATTGAATATAGGATAAAAGTGAAAACGCCTGAAAGGGGAGGTTTTAATGTGTGAAAGTGAGAGTTTGTAAGTTAGTTAAGGAATGTAAGTAGTTGGAAATATAATAGTCTAAATCAAATGTAGAGAACACGATGGTCTTTAATTGATTGTAGTTGTTATGTTTTTTGTAGTTTTTTGTGAAAATATTTGGGAAACAAGTTCTTATTTAAACGGTAGAAAAGAGAAAAGGTAAGAAGAGGAAGAAAAAAGGAAAAGGGAAAACGAATATGTTTTAAAAGAAAAAGCAAAAAAGGCTTTGTTGTTTTTTTTTTAACTAAAAAAACACACATTATATGGAGGTGAGACTAGACGAGACGGAGAGCCGTAGGTGAGTGCGGTGAGTGCGGTGAGTGCGGTGAGTGCGGTGAGTGTAGGGGAAAAAGAATAAAAAAGAAAGAATAATGGAAGAAGAAGAAAAAAAAAAGAGGAAGGAGAGATGCCCGAAGGGGAGAGAATTTCACTTGGCAGAAGTGACTCCTACCAGGCAGATGGAAGCCCCCACAGGGAGTAGAAGGGGGGGTTGAAAGGAACACTGTACAACGCTGGAAGGCTTAATGTTTTACACCGTGCTGTTCTCCCTTTCCCTCCCCCTCCCTCCCTCCTGTGCTCAGGTCTTCTAACCTGTCTAAATTAAATAATTTAGAAAGGCCAGCCACCCAACCTTACTTTTTGTAAAGGAAAGTAATATTTATTAAGTTTAAATTAGTGAAGATTACTTATTAGTTGATTTTAGATAAGTAATCATCAGTTCTTCGTTTCCTTCGTTTCTTTCTTTTTCTATTTTATTCATTATGAAACAATGGTTTTATGATTTGTGGATTTAATTGATAACATGACTATCAACTAAGAGGGTCTTTCGATAGAGTTGTTGTGGTGTTTGAAGGTCAACCAACAATGTAGACAGAGAGACATACACTCTCTCAAACACGCATATATACAATAAGAAGGCTTATTCTCTAGCGTGTCTTTCTTTACACATACACACATACACACTCTCTCTCTATCTCTCTATCTCTCTATCTCTCTATCATTATCACGCTTAATTGTATATATTCTCTATTTTCTCCTTTTCTCTATGGTTTGGATCTATATATCTCCTCAGCAAAGCTAGTGCTTAGTCGGAAAAAAAGTGCGTCATAATAAGAAGTAGTAAATACCCAAAGCACACCCTTTTCAGTAAAAATACCAACAAAGCACATTAAAAGAAAAGAAACCTTCCATTGAAAAAATAATGATAATAATAATTAAGAAGAACGCTATAATGTACGTTAATCTGGACAAGATTGAAGGGAAGCTATTGAGTATTGAATCAAACCCATTATTCAACAGTTTAATCTGGAAAATCATGAAGCAAATAATCGTTGGAAATAACAAGGAGTCTTTATATAAGTACTTTTCCAGACGGAATGGGACAATTGAATTGATATCAAAGGGTGTCGGTGATTACACAGTGTTTCAAAACCACATTGGTGTTCCATCTTTGAATATTGGTTTCAAGAACAACCCTGAAAGTACATTTTCCATTTCAATTGTTTCCCTTTTTTCTCTCTTTCTTTCTTTTTGCTTTTTTCATCATCCTCTTCTTCTTATCCTTATTCTTCTTTTCAACATTTCTTCCAATTGAAATTACGTAGTATGTGGGTTTACTTTCAAAGGGTTTAAAAGGGATCTTTAATAATCATCAGTCTGCACTCGGATCTAAAAAATAAGGCGCGTCGCTATCTCTCATTATAAAAAATGGAGCTAAATTTTAAATTGCCTGGATGAATAAGATTTCTTGTCGATTGCCTAAATCAATATATTATGCATAGTCAAAGAGTGCTAATAAGAGATTCATACATATATATATATATATATATATAATAGTTGATCTGTTGTTCTTTTCATCTTACTTTGTTTTTGAAGAAAAGTGTGACAATTGAGAAATGAGATATTCTGCAAAGTTTCAGGTTCTTGATGCCCTAGTTATCGAAAAAGCTCCAATGTAAAACCTCAACTGAGTAGATTTATAAAGTCATACATCTCTTTGTCATTTCATCTCACCGTACTTTAATATAAGTAAGGATTATACAATTCGGTTCTAGATACGAGATATATCCCTCATCCGATCCTTAGACCTTTCCTTAAATATATAATATATATGCATATTGCTCCCATATTATCATATCATATATCTACATCTCTACACCAGGTAATACCATATTTCCCCAGGATAAATTAAATGTATATATATGCCCGCCCCCGGGAATGGAGGGATACGTGGCTGTCTGGTCTGTCCGCCTGTTTGGTTGTGCCCCGTAGGAGAACGGATTCCCGCAACGGATTATTTTCCTTCCCTTGCAGGTTTTTCCATGTATTTACACAGAGACAGAGAAAGTGTATAATAAATACATCGCATTACCGAAAGAAGTTGAAAAAAAAACTCCGTCATGGACTAGATGGCTGTATGTTCTCTGTCTTTTACTAATTAAACTACTTTACATTCCATCTTATCTAACAGTTTTTGTAGGAGTCACATACTCTTTCCCTGGCTCGATGTCCATGGCAAATTGCACGTGTCAAAAGCTCAATGCGATGCCATGCTGGCATATTGGCACATGTTCAAACTCACACCCTCCTTTTTTAAAAAAATTAAAAACAACAAGTCACTGCTGTGATGGAAGGGACAGAGAGAAGACAGAGAGTGTGTGGGTTCTTATTATTGGGAACAATTGAAGATTTGACTACACAGTTGTATACGATCTACGAATATGTATGTACATTCTCTGTCGGCTCTGTGTCTGTTTCTTTCTTTTTTTTTTGTACGGGTAAAAAATCTGGGGCAGAATAGAATAGAATGTGTACGTATGTATGTAAATAGAAAATGGAATTTCTAATTAAGTAAGGAGAAATTCATTCATTACATCACATATCACATACAGATACAGATACAGTCTATCTATATTAATTCATATAGTCCACATGGTCAAGAGCAAACGTATGCGAGGACGAAGTAATGTTAGAATTTTATTTATATGTGTCTGAGTATACCGTTGTTACTATACTATAATTACTCTAAACAGTTAAATTTATACTTAAGCCAGCTCCATCTATATTTAATATTTATATATGTATATATATTCTAGTCTCTAGAACATAGCATCATAATCAAAAGTTTATAGAAAAAAGAAGAAGTCAAAAAAAAAAGAGAGAGAAGTCCGGGCCGTCTTTCGGTGCCTTTATGCAGATATCCATGTGATTCAGGCGGGCGGTCGCAGGCACTAAAAGTGGCAAAACCTGGGGTAGGAGCCAGTTATTGAGAGTTATGATTCGGGTGGGGTGGGAGGTTTTTTTTTCTTTCCAGTCCCCAAGCCGGAAGGCCTCCCCCAGCCACTCTTCTCTCTCACTTTCGTACGCTCACTTTAAGTTTTCTACATAATAAACGTCCCGGCGAGATACTCCCCCCCCTTCTCCTCCTCCTCTCTCCAGGAGTTATGACATATCTATCAGTGGCTGGCAGGTTTTATCCAATTAGATGAGGGTAGGGGGAGGCTACTTCTGAAAGCTGGGCACTATCACTATCACTATCACCTACATTATCACTATCATTATACATTAACCTATATAATATATCGTATAATGGTTTTCGAAGGAGTCGTCTCGGAGTAAAAAAAAAAGAAAAGGTTAAATAGAGAGACGGATGGCTAGTAGTACTATTATGCTATACTGGGTTGGCTGGTCGGCTGTCGGGCTGGCTAGTTGGGCTGTTTAGAGAAACGCACAGCGAGTGTGTGAGTGAGAAAGAAAAAACCCACCCACTCACCCAGCTAGGGAGAGAGGGAGGGAGCGATTTTTTTGTGTGTTTTTTTTATTAAGGGAAAATTTTAATTTTAATAATAATAATAATAATAATAATAATAGCTCTAACTCTGTCTTATTAAAAAAAAAAAAGGAATGATTAAAAAAAAATTAGTTAGTTAGTTAGTTTGGATTCACAAAAACATAATTTTCCCTTTCTCTTAAGCCATCTTTCTACTCTACTAATCCTTTTCTATTTTCTTGTCTTAAACCACTAATTATCAAATAATAAAATACATAGCTATCTTATACAACAACGAACACATTACCAACTTCCATCATCTCTCCCGTTTCTTAAGAAAACAGAAAATTAATAACAAAAAAACAGTCCAAAAAGATTATTTTTTTTTTGTTTTATTATATTATTAATCCTTTTTTTTTGTGCTTTCAGTAAGGCAAACAAACCATATCTATATCCATATATATATATATATATATATATATATATTGAAAAGAAGAGAAAAAGGTGTGAATAGTATCAAAATCAACTTCTTCTATACATCACTACTATATTACATCCTTTTTACCCTCTCTAATTGAAATACATTACATCACCTCCCCCCACATATATACATATACACTTCCTCTTCTCCACTACTCCTACTACTACTCTTCCCTTTTTTTTTTTTGTATTTGCTTATATATTATCTAACATGAACTCTCAAGAAGTGTTCAATGAAGGTCCAACAACCTCTCAACATGTTGAATCCAAGGATGATGAACATTTTCAGAAAACAAGTTATAAGTTGAAGAGAACTAGATCTATGGGATTATTGGGCGACTTTATAGTGCAGACCCACTCCATGGACACAAACTCTATCAACACAGCCTCAGACAGTAGTGGCAAAATGACATCCAGAGACTTTGTCTCTGATGCTACTCTACAAAAACTTAACATCAAGCCAACATATGATGAAGCTACTGAACATGTGCCTAGTTTCTACACATCTGTGATACCCCCATCAGGTAGAAAGAAGCTGTCCAACTCACCTTCTAGCTTTCAAAGTGATGAGTTCTTTGACGAGAATTACAACTCTGAAGACTCTGTGAGTTCTATTGGCTCGGGTCATTCTGTTAACTTGATTCCAAAACACCAGTTGAGGAAACAACAACAATTGCAAGAGCAACAACAACGATATAACCAGCAACAACAGCAACAGCAAAATAATTCACAGCAAAACAATCAATCTAATTTTACTAATCAGACCACTTATGACGATGAACACGATAATGAAAATAACGATTCCAACACACAACAGGTTAACCCTCTGCTAAACCACTTACATGATGATACCGATATCCAATACTCTCCTCAGCAGCATGTTGACTACTTATCCCACAACTGGGATGAAAATGAAATTTCAAAGTCTTGGAGATATGTCATTTTAAGAAGAAATGACTTTGCCAATGCTGCGAGATTGGAAAATGCTTCTTGGAGAACTTGGGCCCAAGCTAGAAATGGACTAAAGACTATTTCCCCCGAGGAATTAAACTGGAGTAAAGATTCGGATGTCACTTGGCTTTATGGTCCTCTATACAAAGAAGATAAGACTGACTTTGACCTAGGACAGGAACTGGAAATGTCACAACACCATTGTGATCAATTTAACGGGTCTCAGCAATCAACAACCTCTAATCACCTTGAACAGCAACAACAGCAACACCAGCAACACCAGCAACAACAACAACAACAACAATTTGATCAAGAACAGCATCATCACCAACATCCTCATCAAGCTCATGATCCTAATGAACAAAACGACATTGTCTTAGGTGTGAACTCTTCTGTGTCCTCGTTATCGTCCACTGATGACCACCCTGAATCTGAACACTTGAAGTCCATCTTGAAGAAGAAAACCAATGTGGAGAAAATGATTAGTGAAGCTTCATATTCAAGACTTCAAACTTTACTAGAAGAAAGGGACCATAAATTCAAGGGTAGTCCAATCTTGGAAACGACAAATACAAATTGGAACTCTCCAGGTATTCAAAGTACTCTAACCAATGATGAAGCTTCCCATTTCTCATTGTCTGAAACAGAGGTCCCTAACAGAAGCAACAACAACAGCAACAATAATCTCATTGGTAATAACGAGAGAATGAATAGCAATAGCAGCGCTGCCAGCAATGATGATCGTTCCATTCTCACTCAATACCAAGAACAACACCCTCATAAAGTTCCTGCAGAATTTGCTCAACAACCTAAAAAGGAAAGACACATCCATTTCAATATGAGAGTTGATCAATGTATAGCTCTCGACAGCAATGTATCAGAATACTCCTCGGATGAATACGAAATTGAATCTGAAGAACAGGATAACCAAAATTCTTCACATATTCTGGCTGCTAGTTATGAGGATATGGATTACCAGTTGGATGACGATGATGAAGAGGATGAAGATGATGGGGGATTTGTGTTGAATCCTAAAAACAGATCTGTCTCACATAGACCCCCTTCCTTGACATCATCTAGAAGATCAAGTGCCGTCGATAAGTCCAATGATGTCTGTACCATTTCTCCACTGCCTGCTACTACTTTGAAAAACTGTTCAGATGATGAAGGTGACAATGACTTGTACATCGAATCGCATAATGCTAAAACCCACCGTGGTTATGATTTCTATTATGACTATAATACAGTTTATGATGAATCAAGTTATTCTACAGCTGGTTTAATGAATAATAATAGCGGTGTGCAAATGTATGATGTGCCAAAGAATTGTCAAATTGATGATGTCATGGATATCGATGAGCAAACAGCATCTTCCTCCTCATCTTCCTCTGCTCCTATCGGTGTTGATACTCATCCACTTCAGGTTCAGACTGCTCCAAGTTTGTACATTCAGCAACAACAACCACAGCAACCACAACAGCAGCAGCAGCCTATCGGTACTGCTTCGCCAATGATGTATGATATACCAAGCTCTGCTGCTGAAGATGTTCCGTTAGAGATCCAAAACCAGCTTTATCATAGTAATGAAGAAGCTGTTGACGTACCATTGGACTTACAGCCACATGGATTTAATAACAACAATGACAGTAACAGCACTATAGTTCAAGCTGGCTTCCCTGATATTAAAAGAACTCCTAGTGTGGGTGGTGGTTTACAACGTTCTGCATCCAGTAAATTCCAAGGTTCCGTCAATGCTACTGGTGGTACCTCTCCTTCTGCTGTTACTGCTGCTGCTGGTACAGGTTCAGGCACAGGCAAAGGTTCTGTGTCTACCATCAAAGTTGGTTTAAGTGGGTTGGATTTAAGCAGCTCTGGTTTAAAGAAGAGTACTGGTGCTGGCTCAAAGCCTCAACTCTTCCAATTGGCTAACCAATCAGTCACATCCCCAACTCAATCATTCTCTCAACAAGGCTCTTTCTTGAACAGATCAAATCCTTCATTGTTAGCTAATTCTCAAAGAAAGACCTTTTCATTTGATGATTCCGATGATTCATTAAGTGAAGATCATGATGAAACTGACGATGACGATGATGGAGGGTTTGTTATTAAAACTTCGGTTAATAGAGGGTCATTTGCTAATTAAATTACACTATCAATGGGTCTATGATGACAACGACAATGACATCAAATAATATATTATTATAATGTTTTTTTCTCATAGTTTTACTCTCTCCCTCTACCCCCTACACCCTACCCTGATATCATTCACATTCATCCCGTCTTTTTATTTCATCTACTGCATAACATTTGTCATTATATACTATTTTCCTGTTCCAACAACAAAAAAACAAAAAAACAAAAAAAAAGATGTTTCATCTTTTCAAATGCTTCCTTACCAATATCTATATATCTTTGCTTGGTATGTTTTAATTCCCTGTCATTATTATTACTACTACTATTATTCTTTAACGCTATCTCTATTTAACGACTTTTTTTTTCTTAAACCTCTTATATTTTTTTACTTGAAAGTTCTAACTCTTTTCTTATTTAATTTTCTATTTTTTTATATCTTTTTTTTGTTTCCAACCTGTTATTATAGATAAAATATATCTCATTCTTATTTTTTGTTATTATTCATATTTTTCATGTGTTCTTCTTATTGATTAATTCCTGTTCTTTTCTTGTATGCCTTACTACTTTCTTTTTAATGTGTTTTAATCTATGTCTCAAATTATTTTATTAAAAAAAAAGAACGTACAGATAACTAACTAATATAACAGGTCAACTGATGAATTTATACAAGAAGTAGGATTATAATGTCTTTTTAGCATCAGTTTCACTGCTGATCTTGTTTCTCAAAGAATCCCAAACTGATTTCAAATGGAACTTGCGTCTGAAAATAAACAGCATTATAAATCTAGGAATACACCTGATGGCAAGTGGAAGAATAAAACTATAAGTTCCTGCATAGAGTGAAACCTTCCATAATCTGTGTCTTTCGATTTCATTCACCACTCTGACGGCATATTTTTCAGCTGACATTGGTTTGTTTTTAGAGGACATTTTTTGTCTGTATGCGATGGAATATCTACCTTCTTCAGTGGACATGTAAACTGAGTCTGCAGGAATTGATCTCTTGTCCGCAATGTCGGTATCAACACCACCAGTGACAACATTCAACACCCTGACATCGAATGGTTCCATTTCAAAAGCTAACATGTCAGCATATTGATGGATGGCGGCCTTTGTAGACCCATACACGGAACTGAATGGGAAAAGAGCGATACCAGCAAGTGAGCCAGTGAATGCAATTGTACCCTTTGCATTGATGACTAAATCACTGAACTTCTTTGTGATCTTCATTGGTCCGAAAACATTCACTTCAAAGCATTGATTAATCGCATTGTCTGGAACATCAATGGCTGGGAAAGTACATGATTGACCGGCGTTATTGTAAAGAACATCTAGTTTTGGTGAGTCCTTGTCAACTTTGGAGAGTTCCTCCTTGATGAACTCATAGGCCTTTGTGATTTCTTCCGGTTTAGAAACATCAACCTTTAATGTGACAATATTATCTGGATACTTCTTTGTTAATGGCTCCATTGGTTCTAATCTTCTGGCGCACGCAAACACTTTGTAATCTCTAGATGCCAATTCTAGGGCCAAAGCAAATCCAATACCCGATGAACATCCGGTGATGAATGCTGTTTTCTGTCTTTGAGGAATTTCTTTTGGTGACATGATAATTTGATTTTGAATTCACAATTCTGTTATATATATATATATATATATATATATATATGCAATTATTAAATAATAAGAATGTTAGAAGAAGAGTTAAAACTCATTCCTTCTTATAAATTGATAATCATCTCATTAAAAAATAAATAACTGATATGCACGGTCCCCCACTCTAGCCATGCCAACCTTCCCCCGGTGTTTTTTTTTTGTTAGGTAGGTCAAACTATTCAACATTTTTCATGTTTTGCTAGCTACTTATATGTTTAATTTATTTGAGTTGTAGAGTAAAAGGTCATATTTTAACTGCTAGTAAACTATAAAGTACAAATAATATAAAGAACAGATCTACAATTTGAAAGTCAGTCCTGTTCCTGTCCTTTCTTTCTCAAGACATCCCAAAGTGCATCTAGTTTAAATTGAGTTCTAAAGGCACCAGTGATAGCAAATCTGGGTAAATATGACGTGACAAGGGGTGCAACCCAACTATAAGAACCTTCTGAGATTCTGACAGTGGAAATTTTACTCTGTTCTATTTGACTGATAACACTCTTAGCATAAACATCGGATGCCATTGACTTTTGGGAATTCTCCACTAAAAGCTTCTCCCTGTATTCAAATGCCTCTTTACCTTCCTTGCTTGATAAGTATATGGAACCCGTAGATAATGGCGTATTATCAGTGAAGTTTGAAATAACTCCACCTGTGGAAACGTAAATCACTTTCACATCAAGAGGTTCTAATTCGAACGCTAAGGTGGATGCATATTCAGATAGAGCAGCCTTTGATGCAGAATACACAGAACACCAGGGCATCGGTAATAATGCAGCAATTGATCCAGTGAATGCAATGGTACCCTTTGCATTGATCACTAAGTCACTGAACAACTTAGTGATACGAATTGGTGCTGCAACGTTGATATTCAAACAATCAGTAATTTGTTGATCTTGCAAGTCAATCGCAGGACCAGTGCACGCAACACCAGCGTTATTGTAAAGAATGTCTAGTTTAGGACTACTACGTTCATCCAATTTAGTCAATTCCCTTTTCACAAATTGAAAGCCTTCCTCAATGGACTCTAATGAAGCAACATCCATGTGGAAAGTGGTTATGTTCTCTGGGTATTTCTCCACCAACGGTTTCATAGCGTCGACTCTTCTAGAACATGCGTAAACTTTATAATCCCTTGATGCCAGCTCCAGCGCTAAACTGTATCCAATTCCAGAGGAGCATCCTGTAACCAATGCAGTTTTCTGTCTTTGTGAAACCATTTTAATATTGATTTATTAAATAGCAATTCTATTATATTGGGTAACCTTATCTTAAATTGAAAAAAAAAGTCTATCTCTACCTATATTCCTTTGCCATTCCAATTATGTCTCAGAAGAATTTTAAGGAGATCGGAGATCTCAATTTAATAGAGTGCGGATCTGAACGAACACTTCCCCAACCTTAAAAAACTTACAGAAGGACTATCAAAAAGGCTGATAAAATACGATAAGATATTTGGGACAAGTTAAACAAGAAGAGACGTTTAATAGTAGAATAATATAAAATGTATATAGGTCTATATATATATACTGAGATTCACTTAATTACGGACACCGAATTTCTTCTTCAATGAGTCCCAAAGAGCACCTAAATGGAATTGAGTTTTCAATCCACGGATAATCAAGAATCTTGGGAGACAAGTACTGGCAAATGCAGCAAACCAACTAGCGGTTCCTAAATAGATTCTAACGGTCTTAATGCTACATTTTTCAATATGATCAATAGCATGTTTTGCGTAATCTTCAGGTAACATCTTCTTAGTTTCTGAGCCGAAAACCTTACGTGTTTGAACAATTGCCTTAGGTCCTTCTTCGGTGGACATGTAAATAGAAGATTCAGACACTGGAGTTGGATCACTGATATTGGTCATGACACCCCCAGAGCTAAAGTAGATAACATGAACTCCAAATGGTTCTAATTCAAGAGCTAAGGTGGAAGCATATGCTTGTAGGGCAGCCTTAGAAGCAGAGTAAACAGAGATCCAAGGAACTGGGAAAAGAGCAGCAATGGATCCAGTGAATGCAATTGTACCCTTAGCATTAATGACCAGGTCACTGAATATCTTATTGATACGCATTGGAGCAATCAAGTTGACATTCAAACATTTTGTGATCTGTTGGTCTAATAGATCAATTGCAGGACCTGTGCATGCAATACCAGCATTGTTGTATAAAATATCCAATTTAGGAATACCATCTTCAGCAGACTCGGTCAATGACTTCTTGACTAGTTCATACACCTTTTGAACGGAGTCTGGTGAACTGACATCCAAGTGAAAGGTGACCATGTTATCAGGGTATAATTCCTCTAGTTCTTTAAAGGGGCCCTCGTTGATATCACCTGCAAACACTTTATAGTTTCTTGAAGCTAGTTCTATAGCCAACTTGTGGCCAATACCTGATGAACAACCAGTAACGAATGCGGTTCTTTGTCTTTTAGTGGACATTCTTTTTCTAATAATTTGTTCTTGATAACCTCAGGAAGTTTTCCAACTATTTATCAATAGAATTTGAACTGGAATCGGTTGGAGAGGGGGGTGGGGGGGATTCAATACTTTTTATAGTCTATTGTTATTCTGGGATCTGAAAACTCAAGGCCAGTGGGAGCTGCAAGTTGCCTCTGCAGGTTACACAGATACCGGAAAGTAGAAGCCGCAAGCAATGCAGTAATCAGCCCTGCTCTTGCCTATGGTCTATGGGGCCATGGGCTATGACTACAGGCAAATCGGGTGGAAGGTTCAGGGGTACAGGCAGGATCCCTGTACCTCCGGTCCCTCATAACCCTCCTCCACCCCCACTGTCGGTAAGGAAAGACTTCACCGGGTGGAGACTGTGAGAGACTGTGAGAGACACACAGCAAGCGACCAGCGCACCAAAAAAAAAAATTGGTAAAGATTTATGGTGGAGAGGGAAAGGGAGAGGACGGTTATAAAGTTATAAAGTTATAAAGTTAGTTACTTATTATAATAGGATAAATCATAATATATATAAGTGATAAAAATCACTCAATTAAACATTAAACATTATTGTATTCTATTATACAAGTGATTGAAAAAAAAATACCTCTATTCAACCACGTATAAACTCAATTCCAAATAGAATGTCTAACGATTATTCAAATTTCAATATTGATGACGATGATGATTTCATCCAACCGGATGTCAGTCAGAAGTCGTCAGCACCAATCCCTTCCACTACAATTAGAACTCAACCACAAGAGTCCTCTACATCATCTGCACAAGGAGCAAGTTCGACCAATGAAAGCACCAGTTTCTTCAATTTCACAAATTTTGTCAATCCACAGCAGTATTTCAACCCAATTCTAGAAAATAATAATATCCAGGTGAAGGAGAGACAATTCAGTGGTGGTAACACATTAGATGAATCGGTGCTAGTTACATTGCATCGTGACTTGTCCAAGATTGGAGATAAATTACTATCAATTCTATGGCCATTGAGACTGAGACAGAAACTTATATTAGTGGAAAGAATAAGTACCAGATTCTCTTCAAACGTTACAAATATATGGGGGAACGCATCATCAACTGCTGATGGACAAGCCGGTGGTTCCTCAGACCGTGGTG
This sequence comes from Ambrosiozyma vanderkliftii, assembly GCA_003705225.2. NCBI lineage: Eukaryota > Fungi > Ascomycota > Pichiomycetes > Pichiales > Pichiaceae > Ambrosiozyma > Ambrosiozyma vanderkliftii. Next base: position 133,495 of record PPHW02000022.1, read on the forward strand.
TGGAGGAAGACACAATTGAATCAGATTTAAATCATGCCTCTGCTATCAGTGGTGAAGATTACTCAAAGGATACAATTAAAAAGATACTAGATTGGGATCTTTGGGGTCCTTTGATAGTGACCTTGAGTTTCAGTTTGGTTATTACCTACTTACAAACTAGAACATTAAACTTGGCTAGTTCCGATAACCAACAGCATTCCAGTGAGATCTTCAGTGCCTCATTCGCTTTAATCTGGGGTGCCTTGGCGGTTCTATCGTTGAATATCCAATTAACTTCACCAGTGCAGCAAAAGACCGAAAATGGAGGTTTAACCTCTGGTATTATAGGATTGTCATTCTTCCAATGTGTAAGTATTTTGGCGTACACTTTGTTCCCAATTTTGCTTGGAGGTACAATCTCCATTTTTGTTCATTGGAAACTGATAAGATTGATCATAAATTCTCTCATGTTACTCTGGTCAATGCTATGTTCGTGGTTGGTTTTAGCCATTGTTAACAATTGTAAAACCCAAGGTACTCCTTCATTCATCTATGGTGGCTTTGATTCAGACGCCAATCAAGAGGCAAGTGAAGCAGATAAGAGATTGTTCTTAATGATTTATCCTATATTTTTAGTCTTTGGCTTATTCAGTTGGTTATGTACTATTGTTTAAAGGGGCGTTTTTTTTTCTTCCATTTCCATTCTTACATTTATACTTGAAAAATAAGTTTTCATTTTCATTATACAAAAATCCATTAATTGTAACAAAGCAAAATAAAACAAATGTGGGGAATAGGAGCTATTCTTCCCAATCATTAATACTAATAAACTCTTCTGGTACATCTAGTTCCTTCTTAACTATTGCGAGATCATGTCCTCCCGACAAGGCAATATAAGAAACTATATTTTCAATAGTATCCGCTAATTCATCACAACCATCAATCAATTCGTCATTCTTACTGCTTAGTAGTTGTAAATATCTGTCTGATAATTGATCCGATTGACTGATCTGTTGTTTTTTGTCCATGATCTGTTGCTTCATTAACGCCACTTTTTGAAGTAATTGATATCTTTTCACACCATTCCTTAAATTTTCCTTCCTTTCCGCCTCCAACGACTCTAGTTCCTTCTTTGATGTATTTATCCCCTCTTCTGTTTCCTTAATACGTTTCTTGTATCTTTCTGCTTCAGTATTTAATCTCAATTGAGTATCAAACTTGAACACCCAATAGATATTCTGTGTCCCACATTTTTCAACATTGACTAGTCCATCATCAAGCAAACTCTGTAGTATATCCTTTATCTGCATAGAAGATATTCCCGTTCTCTTACTTGCAATTGTTTCTATTTCTTTAATATTGTACATTGTATGTTCTGAATTGAAGAATGACAACAATCTGGAACGTTTTTCTTCCAAACTTAACCCTTTTTTAGGTGGCTAAAATGGGCAACGCCCTGTTAGTTAGTAAAGAGAAATATGGGAGGGATCAAGTGTAAGCAGATATCATAATTAGAATAATACACTTACCATAGTTATATTATTTGTTAAAGTTTATATGTATTTGATAATTAATTAAAAATTAAAGGGTCAACTATTAAGTTAGTGGAAATAGTCAAAAAAAAAAAGGTTTCACCAAAAATGCAAAAAAAAAAGGGAGGAGTATGCAAAAAAAGGATGTGGGAAAGGTACACATATATCAAGATATATATTTACCAGCCACTGAATGCACACTATTCTGAACTTCACCACCTAGCATTTTCACCAGTTTATCATCTTTCAATCTTCTTTGGTCTTTTATTCTTCTATTAGTTCTCATCATTAACTCTAGAGTGTCCTTGTCATTGTATTTATTCAGCTTCTGGAGTCTACTTGATTGCATAAGACCTCCACTTATTCTACCCTGTTGAGCAGTTAGTAAAATAGTGGACACAAAGTCAAGCATATTCTTTATTTCAGGGAATTGTTCATTTAAAGTCAATGCTGGTCTGATTGATAAGTTGGTGGAAGATGCTCTCACATGGTATCTTAGCGGGTCGGATTCAATATCTTTGCAAAGTTTATAAAATCCTTCAATATCAATATGGTTAGGCACTGGTATCACTTTACCATATATTGAGTCGGAAATACTCTTCAATGCGCTGTTGATAAATGACACTTTAGATGTACCTGCAGGCAGTCTAATAAACACTGTGTCTTCAAGCCATCTTGGTTGTTTGGGGAAAGATTTGAAGTTACGTATCAACTGAGGATCAATCCTGAGTCCCTTAATGTTTAAACTATAAAGTATTCCTCTAATGGAACACCAATGGCAAAATGCTCTTAGGGCATTGTACACATCTTTGGATTTCAAGCCATCGTATCCACATATATCGGTTATTAATTCTCTCAATGCAAATCCCTCCAATGTTGGTGACATAACATGATGGTCCGTCTGTAAAAAGTTGATTTTAGTTGCCGAAAGGATATTACACCCAAGTTCAACGTATTTCAGTCTATTTTCCGGTGAAATATTATCAATATATGTCAATGCCTCCTCTTCTATATCCAATGGATTGTACACTGAATGCTCAAGGGTACACACTTTAGTGTTTGATTCATACCATTTATTCAATTCAATTTCCCTTGATGTAAAGATTATAATGAGACACAATGCCTTGTGTTCCTTTAAAATGTTACCACATTGTTTTAAAATGGAGTAACTTGATATGATTGATAAGTTTTTCTTGAAATCTGCATAGTTATCACTTATGATTAAATGTTTCTGTTGATTCTTGATTCTGACAAAATTACCTTCATCTACCTTTTTATAAACCCTTCCATTGGAAGAATAAACACCGTCTTGTTCATTTGTTAATTTGGAGATTGATTGAGCATTGTTGATCAATTCATCACATATATTGATCAAGTTACTGGAGATATCTTGCAACATGGTTGATGGGAAATCTACTTGTTCAAGGAGCTTTTTTGTTGCTCTTTTTGACTATAGGTATCCTTTTTTTAGCTCCAATGGATAATCAAGATTTTCCAGAAAGAAACTGAATAAATACAAACCGAAATATATGACTTATCACTGAACTTTTTTTCAGTTCAATTGTTTGTTTGTTTACACTAAATTTTTTTTTGTTTACATTTCCGTTACTATATGTGAGGCGAGCATAATTGAAAAATCAGGGGCATTATTCCCAATTAGGAACACTGTGAATAAATTACATTATCATGCGAATGTTAGTTTGATTATTTGATTAGTTAATTTAATGGGGGTTTATTAATATTTATACAGTTGATACCAAAAAAAATACATAGATAAAAGGATGTTACTCGGACAGTTTATCACTCACTTATGCCTCAGTGGCAGTGGTGGTTTCACCTTCAGTAACAGTTGTCTCAGCAGCAGCAGCAGCTGTGGTTTCATTTTCTTCATCTTCAAACTCATCTTCTTCAGCACCGAATTCCATTGGATCGTAGTTGCTTCTCAACAAATCTCTATTGTTGATTTCAGCTCTGGTTGGTTCTCTGATCGATAAATAAATCTGATCGTATGTTAGTTCCTTGATCTTTGGCTCCAAGTATGGGTCAATTCTACGCTTCTTTAATTCAACTCTTCCTGATATAGGAACGTATAATGCCGTGGATGATTCTTGGTCAAATGTGATGGCTAGATGGTTCAAAGCTTCTAACTCATCATAGTTCTTTAATTGGCCATCGTAATCTCTAAGTTTTTTATAAATGTATCTCTTTTCGTCCAGCAATGGATTGGCTGCTTCTTCTTCTGAAATTGGAGCATTCTCAGTCTTATCATCAAATTGTTCTTTAATCTCAAGAGCATTTTCTTCCGTCGTTGTGTATAAGGAGACCAACTTGTTATCTTCATTGAACTGGATTTCTCTGAACATGGCAGTTAACAATCTTGGATCCCTCTCGTTCTTTAAATCTTCTTTCTTCTTATTCTTACCCTTTGTTATAGATGCTGAACTGGCGAACTTAACATCAAAGAACTTTTGATCCATCATTGATGTATCAGGTAAAAAGTTCCAAACCCTTTTGGCCTTAAGATGCTTCTTAATTGGGTGTCTTAATTTCTTAACATCATCTTCATCGATAGTGGATCCAAACATTGCTTCCACTGATCTTAATTGGACCTTTGCATCCAAGCCTTCTTCCTTCTTTAATTGTAATCTTTGTTTGATCGAAGTTTCTGTATCATTCATTGGAACTGTATCCAAACCACCCCTGTCAGATGAAATATATTGTGTTCTACGCAAGAAACTGACGGTTTCAGACTTCAAGTCTGTGGCCGTTCTTGTTGGATCTGTTAATAGGATTCTATCACTTGGGTGTAAGTTCTGGCCATTACCATACTCTGGTGTCAAGGCACATATGCTTGATATATCATTTGTCTCAATAACATCAGGAACGTCTAATAGGTTCATACGCAAACCTAAATCATCGTTCAAGGTCACAAGGTTTTTGAAATGCTCCCTTCTGAAAAATGATGATAGTAAAGTAGATGAATCTAATGACTTTGAGTCTTTAACGTCGGATGTATCTAATAATTTTGGAGGGCATGGAGGTGGAGGTAGTTCGTTTATGTACCTCACTTTGGCAATGAAGTCTTGTCTTGAAGAGGAGGATGAATTTTGACTGGACATTGTTTTTGTTTTTGTTTTTGTTTTTGTCTTTTCTAATATGTTCCTATATCTATATACCCCTAATTGATATGTGGTATCAAAGATATTCGGTTCGCTGTCTTATATATCTTCACTTCTTACTTCTTTTAAAACTACCAGAAGCAAGAAGTTTGAAAACATTTTTAGAGACACTTTCAAATTTCGTTGAATTTTGCAGAGTAAAAAATTGTGTGTTGAACGACCTCGCCAGCATACATTTTGATCTCCGTGTGTATATGTTTATATATCTATATAACATATTCACTATATAGCTCTTATTTAACAATAATATAATAATTTAAAAGACCTACTGTCTAGAGATTATAAAAAATAATAATGAAATTGATATAACAAGATACTAGAAATTTTAATATCCATATATATTGCTGAAACAAACAAGGTCATGGAATACAGAATGACACATAAATTACCACTTGAAGGTTTAAAATGCTCAAGCACTTCTATTCCTTCCAACTTAAAACGTGATTTAGCCTCAAAAATTAGATCCATGGGAGGTGAATTTGTAAGTGATTTATTAGCTGATGTCGAACTATTGATTGTTGGTGATGTTAATACTGAAAAGTACAGATTTTGTGCACAGAGAAGACCTGATATGAAATTTGTCAATGCGGAATCGGTGTCAACGGTTTATCACATGTGGGTTCAGGGGCAAAAGTTTGATGCATCGATATTTGACCAATTTAAGTTACCATTTTTCCAAGGGTTCAATATCTGCTTAGGTAGACGAACTGGTATCAGGGAACGTATCTTTCAGAAGGACTATTTAACTGCGTTAATTAAAGAGTTTGGGGGTACCACTACAGAATCATTAACTAGAGACAATTCAGCCGTTGTCACAACAGAGAGAAAGGGTAAAAGATATGATAAAGCATTAGAATGGGAAGTACCAGTTGTTCATCCCAAATGGGTCTTGGACTGTGCATGTCGAGGGGCTGTGTTAGAAACTAAAGAATATGAAATAGATAAACGTGCCGAGGCTGATATTGGCAAAGACTCTTGCTTTGTGTGGGATAAATTGAAAGATCCTACTGATTACTATGAATTCAATGAAGATATATACAATAAACATAATGAAAATAAAAGTACATCTGGTGCCCAGGACCCTGTTGAAATTCGGCCTCATCACCTTACTTCCAACAGAGAAATTGATGATGGAGATGATGATGATGATAAGGATGGTGGCAATATATTCTTAGCATGTTGTTTTTATCTACATGGTTTTAATGAGTCGCAGTCAAGTAAACTAGCAATAGCCATTAAACATAAGGGTGGAGAATTATTTGATCCAGATGAATATAACTATAATTATAGCTCAGTTACACATTTACTGATTCCATCAGATTCAAGATTGAAAACTCTACCCAGTAACTTGTTGAAATTAGTTGATAACTACGATTTGAAAGTCGTTAATGAATGGTTCATCGAGAGGTGCATATTTTATAAGAAGATAATGATGGATAGCTGGTCTATTCCAAGAAATTACTGTAACTTAAGTTTTAAATTGAAAATTAGCACCTCAGGATTTTGTGGAGTGGAGTTACTTCATATTCATAAATTAGTTCGATATTTAGGTGCTGAATACAGTGACATTTTCAATGAAGATTGTGATATGTTGGTGGTCAATTTGGCAACATTAGGATTGACAAGGAAAAATTCCCCTAAATTGTTTTCTTACAAGTACTTTGACATTGTCAACATCAAACCACCTCTCAACCTGTCAACGCAGTCTACAAAAAATAAAATAAATGCTGCAAAGAGATGGAATATACCTGTGGTGTCACTTGCTTATATATGGCAGACTTTTGAGAAGGGTGTTTTACCTAACATTCTTGATTACCAATGGTGTATTTTTGGTCCTAGAAATTCTAAGCCTGTGACAAATATCATGGAATATGCTAGAGTGGTCAGTGGAGGAGAATTTCAAACTCAAAAACGTAAATCATCCTCAGATACTACTAGTGGTACACACACAACAACTACCACTACAAATACAATAACAGAAAAAGATGATACCACTGGAGATGATGATAATGATATTGGTGCTATATTAGATAATATCGATGAAGCTGATGAAGCTAATGATGATGAAGACGATGACGATGATGACGATGATGATGAACCAACATATGAAGGAAATAGACGAATAAGAGCCCTGCAAGGAATTGATGAAGAATTAAGACACAGTAATGTCGTCACCGAGCTCCCAACAAAGCTACCGTCTCCTAAAAGAAACAAACATCTAAAGCAATGGCCAAGATTAACTGGACAAGCGATAGAATCACAATTGAAACAAACTATGGCCCCTCCTATGTCACAGTTAAATTTCACAACAAAAAAATCCACAACCAACAGGTCAACGACAAAAAGCTCTCACAAGTCTAAACGTAAAAGGCTAACGGATCAATTGGAAGAGGATATGAGTACTGATGCCTCAGATGCCAACCAGATCAGCTATGATTTTAGGGGAACTCGTCTAGCTCCCTCTTTGAAAAGAGATAAACGTTCCCGTTTATAAAATCCGAATTTTCAGCCTTTTTTAAAAGAAATTGAACATTTACTTTTCTATATATTTTATATTTAATTAATTTAATTAATCATTGTACATATTTACCGTTTTAAATTAGTTAATTGGCACAAGGAAAATAAAAATAAAAATAAAAATTGGGTACCAACATAAAAAATGTTGTTTGGTGGACGAAAAAATTAGGGTTCCCTTCTTCCGGGATCGAACCGGAGACCCTGGGATATCTTGAACAGTTACAGTCCCATGCTCTTCCAACTGAGCTAAGAAGGGGAATTCTTGAAAGATCTTTTTTTTACTTCGCTATGCTCCACGAGATGTTCAAAAGAAGGCTTTTGCATTTTTCACTTAACGGATAAATCACTTTTACCAATTATTCCAATTTTTCACTATAGAAACAGTTCAATTAAAAGGTTATATTAGATAATTGTAATCTAATATTTAATATAAAACTCTTTAAATTTTATTTTTATCACTAAAATTGTTGAAAATAAGTTAATTATTATTTTCTTTGTTTTTTTTTAACTTTTTTTCTGAGTTTTCTAAAAAACAATTCTTGATTTAATTACTATAATGACAATAATGATGTTAAATCAAAATTTTTCTTGACTTTTTCATTATCTATACCTATCATTGATAGGGTTAAAAGTAGATTTCTTTAATCATTTTAAAGAGGTTTCCAACAGTTCTCTGAAATACATTATTGGATTCAGTATGTTGTTACTGTTAAGGTTATGGAGAGGAAATAATTACTTCAATTGTATTGCTTAACGTAACTACAATTGGCTATAATTTATCTAGAAGAGAAAACATGTTATATATCTTTATTATTAAATTTCCAAAGAAAAGAAAAGAAAAAGCAAGGCAAGAAACAGCATTTTCTTCACCCCAAGGGGGCTAATAAAAAAAAAAAAGGTAAAAAGGAGTCTATAGAAATACAAAAAAATATATCAAATATCACCTATGAAATAAATAAAGCACTATAGTGACTTTTTCCATAAAATAAGCACTACTCATACCCCAGAAAGGGAAGGGAGTGTAAATGATGATACGATATTATATGATATGATATGACATAACATAAGGAGAGAGCCAAGTGGAGACACACTTAAATTAATAAGGTTTCAATCTTATCCTTGATGGCATAGATTTGGTTCTTGATGGCAGAAGAGTCATTGGTAGTGACAGAGGCAGCGATAACTGGTCTAGAGACACCACAAGCTCTACCTAAGGCAGTCTTGGAAGGAACGAAAACGTATGGGACATTCTTATCTTCACATAACAATGGCAAGTGCAACAAGATTTCAATTGGTTCGGTGTCAGCAGCCATAATGATGAATTCTGAGATACCTCTGTTCAAAGTCTTGGTGGTTTCGTTAGCACCCTTCTTCAATTGTCTCAAGTTTTGGGATTGTTGAACAACATCCAAGATTTGTTGAGATAAAGCAGAGTCAGCTAATGGGAAAGCTTTTGGGTTTGGAGTAGCAGACATGATGATG
>PPHW02000022.1:142283-162377 GCA_003705225.2 Ambrosiozyma vanderkliftii
TATAATGAATCAAGTAATTCAATAAAAGGTGGATTATATTATTTTATAGTAGGTAGTATAGGGCAAGAAGAAAGAAAATGATGTAAAAGTAGTAATTATATATATATAATATTATATATATATGTACTTAAACTAAATGAAAAAAAAAAAAAAAAAAAGAAAAAATTTTTTTTTTACAACTAAAAAAAGCTGAGACTGAAATCGACCAATCGACGCAAGGAAAAAAACGACGTAATATGGTTAGGTACCACTGATACAGAGAAAACATCATAGACGCGACGCCGACGCAACATGTTTGCCTTAAAATTAAGCAGCAGCAGCCAAATTTTTTTGATTATTTTGCAACTTGAGAGACCAACTCAACTATTTTAGGGAAAACAGAAAGAAAACCTTTTTTTCTAACTAATTAATTGGTTACCTATTACTTTTACTCCATTAGTCTATCTTTTCTTATCAATCCACATATATACACACCTATCGAATAATGTCTGATCTTTGGTATGTATCCATCTTCTTGGGTTTACTTAAAATTGCAATTGGTGATTTCCAATTGTTGTATTTCAAAAATGGAAAGAAGCTGCAAAGAAATAAATGAATGAGAGATAGGATGATATGAAATCAGAACAGGAAAATGTTAAAGGATTTTTTTGCATATCCCAAATACCTTCCTTTTATCATGTCATTGACTTTATATGAGTTGGTGATTGAATACTAGAGATCGCTTAATTGCAAGAGAGTGCGATAGAGAGAGAGAGCCCAAAGTTAAATTGCCAGCGCCTTTAACTACCATACCACATGTGTCAAGGATACTTATCACCTAGAACATGGGAAAAAAAATAGGTTAAACAATTGATCAAAACCAATTAACTTATCCTAAATGCTCTATACTTTCATTGAATATTAAAAAAGAGGCCTTTTTTTCCTACTCTTCTCTCCGTTATATTTCTTTCCTTTTTTCTTTCTTTCTTACTAGTTGAGGGATATAATACTAACGTTTAACTGATACAACTTGTGAATATAGTCCTGTTTACGCTCCATTCTTTGGTTCTATTGGTTGTGCTGCAGCCATCATCTTCACCTGTTTTGGTGCTTCTTACGGTACCGCTAAGTCAGGTGTTGGTATCTGTGCTACATGTGTTTTAAGACCAGATTTATTAATTAAGAACACTGTCCCAGTCATTATGGCTGGTATTATTGCCATTTATGGTTTAGTTGTTTCTGTTTTGATTTCATCATCCTTGAAGCAACAACAAGCCTTATACTCCGGTTTCATTCAATTAGGTGCCGGTTTATCTGTCGGTTTGTCTGGTTTAGCTGCTGGTTTCGCCATTGGTATTGTTGGTGATGCTGGTGTCAGAGGTACCGCTCAACAACCAAGATTATTCGTTGGTATGATTTTGATTTTGATTTTCGCCGAAGTTTTAGGTTTATACGGTTTGATTGTTGCTTTGTTGTTGAACTCCAGAGCTAACCAAGATGTTGTCTGTTAAGTAACTAACAATTGAGTACCAACCTCCCCCTTCCTGCAAAGAAAGAAGAAGATGATCATTCTTTTTCTAAATTGACTGGGGGGAGAGAGCAGTTCTCTCTTGCATTCCAAAAAAAGTAGATACTTTACCTATAATACACAACACTCTTACACTACCCCCCAAAAAAAAGAACTACGTATAAGCATCACTTTTCAAAAAAACAAACTTCTAAATTATTATTATTATATAAAAAAAATCATCCATCCACGTTAACTTTAATTAACTTATCAACTACTACTACTACTACCTTACATTATAACACTGTTTTTTATTTTTTTGTTTTCCATTCTCTATCTCTGTTTTTTTTTCTTGTTTCTTCTTCCTTTCTTTCTATATTTTTTTTATATTATTTTATATCATATTACTAAAATAATCATAAGTTATATTAAATAGAATAGAATTTAAGTTATACTGTTACCAATTGTTTTCTGTGTTTTCTCTTTCTTTTATATTCCGTTTTCTTTTAGCTTAATGTGTTAATATATTTCTTGAATTGATAATTTTTCACAAGTTTAATTTACAGTAGTAATAGTCAAACAAATCATATTTTTTTTATATTTATTTACTCAACTATGTATTGATTCATTCAGAATAAAAGAAAGATGCCGGCGGTGGATTGTTAAAAAGATCATCATCATCATCATCAACAACAACAACTACAACCGGCTTACTAGTTATAATTGAGCTTCTAAAATTTCAACAACCTTTTCAGCAGGAGTAGAGCTTTCGATTTGATTAGCAACGACACCATTGACAAAGACAGTTGGAGTGACATGAACACCTAAAGTTCTAGAGTATCTTGTGAAATATTTGAGATCCTTAGCAACCAAATTACCAGCATTTGAAGGTGTACCAGTGGCACTTGGCTTGATCTCAACCAATGCCAACAATTTCTTCTCATCGATACCATCCAAGTTCTCCTTGGCCAAAGCGATGATCTTTGAGTACAATTGCTTTCTTGACAATTCATATGTCTCTGTGTCGTAGAACAATTCAGGGTTATTGAAGATCAATTCAGAAAACTTCCAGAACTGATCTGGGTACAAGCTACTCAAAGCTAGAGACACTTCATGTAAAGTACCAGAGTTAATGTGATGCCATGGTTGCACAACATTAATGAACACAAAGTCAAATTTGCTCAATGAGTTTCTCTTCTGTAAGATTGGAATAACCTCATTGTTCAATTTCTTAAAGATCTTACCAGAGAATGGACAGTTGTAATCTAAAAAGAACTCCACTGTGGTTTTCCCGTTGCTACCGATTGCTGATGAGGCAGCGGTCTTGTAGACGTGTGATAATGCTAACTTTGGAGGTAAATTGACCATTTTCAAATGTATGCTTTACAAGATAGATTTGTAAACTTATCAATTGAATCAGAATTTGAACTTAGAATTTACAATTTAAAACACAGACATAAACAACAGGGAAAGATTCCACCATTCTTATATACCTCTCTCTCTTATTACCCCCACCATGACAATCGATGTCACCCGGTTTTTAGTAAGCAACCGCCACACACACCTTTTTTTTGACGCTCTGGAAATTTTCCTTTTTCGTTGAATTTTATCCCGAACTTATATTATATTCCTCTACTTATTTACATATTGCCTTCTTCCTTTTCTTTTTCTTCTACTTTCTTCTCTCTTACAACACAAACTAATATTCAATTACACACTAATAACAATGTCTAACTTAAAGATCGAAACAATTGCCCCAGGTGACGGTAAGACCTACCCACAATCAGGTGATTTAATCACTGTCCACTACACCGGTACCTTAGAAAACGGTAAGAAGTTTGACTCATCAAGAGACAGAAACAAGCCATTCCAATTCAGAATTGGTCAAGGTATGGTCATCCAAGGTTGGGAACAAGGTTTCGCCAAGTTATCTCTAGGTGAAAAGGCTAGATTAACTATCCCAGGTGCTTTGGCTTACGGCGACAGAGGTTTCCCAGGTTTAATTCCTCCAAATGCCACTTTGATCTTTGATGTTGAATTATTAAAGATCAACTAGATCTACCAACCTTCCATTTTATACACATAAGCAAAAAAAAAGAAGAAGAAAACAACAACTTTACGTTTTGTCAGTGAGTGACATCAATTGAATCTATTGTTTCTTTCTACTGTTTCATCCTTTTTTTTGTTTTAATTAACTTTGTTTTGAATGATTTCTTTTGATTGTGTTAGCTATTATTTTACTATATATACTCATATCCTTTGAATTCGAAGTTTATCGTTATTCTATACACCAACTACACAATTAGTCTTATATTAGCAAAAACATGATCAGTCAGTACCCACGTAATAAATACCATCTTTACCAACCTTGATTCCATCAGATGCGATCAAATTGTTCAAATAAACCTTGTAATTCAAGTCATACACTTTAAACTCGGGCAATTTCACCAACTTTTGCTTTTTAACTAGGCTTTGATTGATCAATTGATATTTGAACTTGAGAATCTGCTTCATATACGGCATCAATAGGAAGTTGTATTGATTCTTGTAATTGAAAATCTTAAAATTCTCAGAAGTACCCAATGATGAACTGAACTGGAAGATTCTACTAGTTGGGTTCTCCAAAATGTAATTCACCTCAAACAACTCACATCCTGGATTCTTTTCATCTTCAATCTTATCCAAGGTTACCAATAATCTTGGATCTAAGTGTGGTAAGGAACCCTTCCAAATCATCTTTTCATAGTGGTCAACAACAACTTCATGTCCTGACGATTCCTTGCTGGTGAACTCATAATCAAAGGTCAGGTAAATCTCTACATTGATCGATCTCTTCAAGTGGTTCTCCAAGCAATACGAAGAGAATTCAAACTTCACAGGATGAGAATACGATGTATCATTTAACAACACAACCTGTTCATCCAACTTATTCTTCAAATTCAACAACTTGGTTTCCGTATTTTGTGTAGTTGGCTTGATAATTAGCTTGTAGTTACCAGTTATCTTCATAGAATCCTTGGACACATTTTTAATCGCACAAACACCGTTCCAAATACGTTCATGAATAGGTAACGATGGTAATTTACCATCCTTGGATAATTCAAGATTAGCTGGCTTGGTGTTGAAAATACATGGAATGATGGAATTGGTTGTAGGAGAGATGGAAAATTGCAAGTTAAATTGTTCATAAATCGGAATGGTTAGCTTCTTCACATTTTCAATGCTCATCTGTTCATTATTGTCAATCAGATAATTATAATGTAATTCCAATTTTAAATCTTGCTTTGACACAGCTGTACCAGCCACTGGGACATCATCAAGCTTCGGAATATATACAAGCAAGGTGTTTTTACATTCTCCATCGGGTTTCAGTAAGTTCTCACTATTGTAAAACTTTGAAAATCCATCATCATTTTCATTATCAGCGTCGGTAATTTTATTATTGGTCCATCTTGTTTTGACCGGTTGTCCTTCAACATACGCTTTAACAGACATATGTAAACCAAAACTGTCTTCATCATTGTTCTTGAAATTAACAGAGATCGGATATATTTGTTTGTTATAACAACGCTCGGAATATCCTATATACTCTTCAATCTTTGGCTGTCTAGGAATAACCACAAAGCAAAAATGGGGCTTTGTACGTGGAATGACATCGTACTCAAATTGTTTGTTAAGTGAAGTGGCAGTCGAAGGCTTAATCCATTTTAGTCTTGGAGAAATCGATGGAACTAAATTCAATTGATTCCCAAACTGTAATGTTGATGTTTGTACTTTTAATTGTATGGATTGAATGGCAAAATTACCCATTTTATTAGGAAATATTTCAAATTCAAAACATTTCATTTGCTTTTGATCAAAGTTTAAATTACAATGTATGAGCATTTCACTGGAATCCTTGCTATCCTCAAATCTATTAAACATTTCATTTTCTAAAGTAGAATCATGAACAATTTTAACCTTTTTAAAGCCACCATGGAAATCAATCGTTAACTCATTGATGGTTAAATGTTTCATTAGAACATTAACCTTGGGAGTCAAGACAAGTTGTAGATTCACCTTTTCATTTAACGATAGTGATTGATCTTTGAATGCAACTAACTTATCAAAAAGAGATTCCTTGAAAAGAAGATCATCTTCGATTTTAGAGGAATCTATGTGGCTAACGTCAATGTAGCTTTTAAACGGTGATATGGTTTTTTCACTTAAAAGACTCAATTGAATAGCATATAAAAGAGCATCCTTGTAGTTTTCAGATTTAATACAGCATTGATACAATCTGAATAATATTATAGCAATGACAGAATTCCACTTTTCATTCTTGTAAACAGTTAAAGACACCAAAAAGTTTATTATGGACAATCCATAGTTTTTCATGGCGAAATACTCTTCACCCAGTTGGAAATATATAAAAGCTTCATTTCTGGTGAAGCTTGCCTTTTTAGCTCTAGAGAAATAATCTAATGCACTACTTAATAATTTGATGTTTTGAGCATGGTAATCAAATTCAAGCTCTTCATCTAATGGTAATGATAAATATGGATCTATTATAGCTTCTGGGTCTGGGTCTCCTGATTGCTCATGTTCTTGTTGTTCCTTAGCTAGTTGTTGACGTTTTCTAATCAGCGAGCAAGCCTGTAAATATAGATAGCCACCATTTGGCATAGGTAAATCACCAAATGAACCATCATTAAACCATTTTGTTTTAACCCATGGTTGCAATGGTCTGTCAATTGGAACTAATTTCTCAGGAACAAGTTCCACTAATTGAGATAGCCACGTGAATTGCAAGGAGACCCAACCCATGACAGGGTAGGTTTGTAGTATTTGAGGAGGTAAAAGAGCCATAACATTTTGAATGTGAATGTCAAATTTCTTGTAAGCCATATTCCCATCACCTAGTATAAAGTAAGCTCTAGTGATGTGCATCCCAGCAAAATCTAACCATAACCTACATTGCTGCCATAACTTTGGTTGAGCCTTCAAGCTCAATATCTTCATCACTTCAACCAGTTTTTCATAACAGTACTCCATAGATTTAGTGGAATACTCTGTAATACCTTTCATTTCTGCAAATATAGCCCCTTTAATTGCTTGTCTTGCGAACCAAAACTTTTCAGGATAATCAAGATTCAAAACTGTTCTCTTCTTCAGTTTTTTCTCCATCAAGTTATAGTAATCAACTCCCCAGGGTTTTATCACATGAGCAATCGACATTGTAAATGTTTCAAGTTCCCTTTGAGTACCAGCAGGTAAAAATAGTAAACCTGATCTAGCGGCTAGGCCAGTGATTTTTCTTAAATTTAAAATTCTACCATCTAATTCTGGATTCAAAGCATTTGACTTTGAACTTAATATTAAACTTAAAAACTTTAGATTATTTTTGGAACATTGATCCTTTAACCTTATAATCTCATTGGCTAGTTGTTTATCTGATTCAATGATAGATTTTTCATCACCAGTGTCTGTGTTTAGTTCATGGACAGATATAAATACAAATGGACGTTGTTCTCTATATTTTTGGATCCATTCAAGGGGTAAAATACTATTACAGTAATCAGAATTCGGATTGAAAGGTGATAATGGAGATTGTGATTCCCTTGAAGATGAATTGTTATTACTGTTGCTATCTATGTTTGCATTTGCAGAGTCACTGATTGGAGACAATGACACTGTATTATTTAATATTGGAGATGTTGGAGTTGAGAGGGCCTTCTGCCGTTTTGAACTCGGGAGCATAAATCTATCGCCGATGAAGGTTATATTGAAATTAATTTGCTTTGTATATTCTTTGCCTTGGTTAATTAACCAATAATCATCTTTGATATTGAAAAGATTCAACAATGATACAAGTTCTAACCCTGACGCAGCTTGAACAATTGGTAACCTTCTTTCCAGTACCGTGAAATTATTTCCATTAGCGCTGGCAGCAGTAGTATCAACCGATTCTGTATTATAATGTAATGGATTTTGAGGGTCAGATATTGGGGTCAATTGAATATATCTATCTGTAGGTAATGTTCTAATTGTGGAAGGGTTTGAAGAGGATTGTCGATGGACAGTTCCATCTGGCAATCCTCCCTCACCTAAACCTTGAACCACCACAAGTGGTGACAAAACAGATGTTATTTCAACTGGATATCTTTCCATTGATGGATCGAATCTATATATAAGTGTGGAATTGATCTCAATTATTGTACCACAAGGCAATTTGTTTTTGGAATGTACATATATGATATAAACACCTATTACTTACTATATTTGATTTAAAGCACTCTGTAGTCGTCTGCAGAGAGAGAAATGTGCGAGGTGATTTGTTAATCTCTACACCAGATAGAGATCAACTAAATCCAGATCTTTCATTCTGGACATCATGCTACTTCGTACGTAATATGATAGTTTATTCTTAGATTAAATATGCCATACTGTATTTTGTACCGGGAAGTTCATCATATGATAAGTAGATAAGTGTATTAGTAAAAGACAAATTACTCCCCCAAAAGACAATGCACCTGTCTTTCAATTCGAATGATACTCTTACATCTATCTATGAAGAAGGAGATTAATACAACACTCTCGGACCATTTGTTGTTAAGACCCAAAGGGAAGCATATTGTCCCTCCAGTAATATAATAATATGTATCTCTTTCGTATTTATTATTTACCAAGATTATGTTATTTAATAGTAATAGTAGTCTCTCTCTCTATATATATAGTATAAATATAGTATACCGGAAGTTTCTCCACCACCCGCCTAAAATTGAGATTGAGCCGCAAGCCAGATTTACGATCGGAACTTGGTATCCAATCTATCATTCATAAAGATTGATCATAATATGGAAAACTTGACCTGGAAGACCAATAAAAAATCTAATAACAGAAGTTTAAATAGTATTAAAATTCCCTCTTTCTTTGATATCTGTTTATCATAATCATAAACTTTCACATAAATTAACCAAAAGGCAAGAGAGAAAACAAATATGGTTAAGGTTACCAAAGTCACAGAGGTATGTACTCTTTTTCTTCTTCTCAATATAAGACCGGTGAATGAGATTTACTAACATAAATATATATATATATATACGTATGCACAACCGTATAATTATATTAACAGCCATTCATCAAATACCACAACAGTAGATTATCTGAGGGTATTACATATAACCCCGATAACAATTCACTATTATGGGTTGATATCATCCAGGGAAAGATTAACAGAGTTCTATTGAATAAAGACTTAACCTATGATGAAACCAAGATTGAATCTCATAAAATCAGCACCAGTTTAGGTGTCATTGGTTTAACTTCCGACCCAGATGTGTACATCTGTGGTGTCACCTCTGGTATCGGTCAATTCAACTTTTCCACCAAGGAATTCAAATTAATTGTTGAGTATCCTGCCGAATATCATGAAAAGTCCAAATTTGGCAAGCAGATGAGATCCAATGATGGTTCTATTGACTCCAATGGGGATTTCTGGATCGGAACAATGGTTTTTTTCGATGAAGAAGTCACCCCCGTTGGTAAATTATACAAGTACAATGCCAAGACATTGGATTATAAGGTCTACATAGACAAAGTTGCCATTTCCAACGGAATCAACTGGTTTGAAGACTCAATGTACTGGACTTCATCCCTTGAACATAGAATTTACAAATTCAAGTACAATTACAAAACAGGAGAACCAGATTTATCCACAAAGGAACTGTTCATCGACATTCCAAAAGTGTTCCACGATAGACCGGAGTACCAAAAGGGTGAACCTGATGGCTCCTGCATGGATCAACAGGGAAACCTATATGCTGCTGTTTGGGGTACAAACAGAGTCATTAAGATCAACCAAAAGGGCGAATTGGTTGAAGAATTCGTGTTACCTGCTAATAGAATCAGTTGTGTCACAATTGGAGGTCCTGAATTCAATCAGTTATTTATAACTACTGCTGACTTACACTTGGATGACGAGTCACAACTTAAATCAGATCCAAATGATTTGGGAGGTTATATATTTAAAGTGAAATTAGAAGATGGAATTAAAGGTATAGAAAAGAATAAATGGAGTGGTAAATTATTAGTCTAATAGTGGCAGATTTCACTGCTCCTCTATATCTGTATCTGTGTATAGCTTATTCAGTATGTATTCACAAAATTCTTCAAATAAAATGTTTTCCTCTAATCCTCCTCCTCTTAAGTTAACTAGTTTTTTATTGGCAATTTCTAACCGCCCATCTCGACTATACTCATTAGTGATCGAAACGTTCTGAAGTATTTCATACAGAATATGAATATTCATTATAATAGTAGGTTGTTCGAGGTATTCTTTGAATTTCGGATCATTGTAAAGTTTACTCAAGTCCGGATCCTTTATATCTGTTGGTATGGTGATGCCCTGGCTTTCTGGTTCTCGTTGATCTGTTGTTGCTGTTGTTGTTGTTGTTGCCGTTATTGAAGCCTCTATGTTCTCAGTGCTGGCTTCTTTAGCCTTCAAAAGATCATCTAGCTCTTTTTGTTTATGTGCCTCTGATTTGTAACAAACTAATGAGCAACTGGATTCATAGGATTATCAAAAAGAAGTTGTTAGTATGAAGGGAATATAATTCTTGATTAAAATACTCTCTCTGAGATACATACTATTTTAATCCACATTTTGGACATTTGTATTTAAAGGGATGTATGGAGCATATCTCACAATTCATGATGATATTCTATCTATAATATGACACTATAAGAAACCTTTTAAAGTTATACTTCACTGGAGTAAAATAAGTTTGTAGTAGTTATTATAATATTATTGTATATACCAAATGAAAAATAATTTTTTTTTCTCGTAACAAAAAAATTCCGACAAGCCAATTCTTTATTAACGGACTTTTTCCAATACCTTTGAGATACAAACATTCTTTTTATATCGTTTTACTTGGGTACTAGATACCATAGGAAGACATATAAATTAAATCCAAGTTATGAATAACATACAAGGATATTCATCAGAATCAGAATCAGAATCAGAGTCTGAGTCCAAACCTGAATTTTCTGTCAAACAGACAGTTTCCACTTCCTCTTCTTCTACTCTTCCTATCAGACATGCAGTTTCAACTCCAGTCCCAATACAACTTCCCAAGCCAAATCTACCAACATTTACCAATCCAGTTAGGAAAATAGAACATAAGGAATCTCAATCTCACCAAAGTCACCAATCACCCAAGGTTCTAGGAGCTTCGATCAAAAACACATTCAATGATTCATCTGTTATTAATAGTAAAATTGTTTTACCTGAATCTACCACCAAGGCTACTGATTTAATACCCACACAGTTTCTAATGAAAAGAAAACAGGAGAGAAAGATAGGTAATATAGACACACTACATAATGGTAATCAGAGGAATGATACAACTAAAAATAAGCATTTGCAGCCATCTTTGCCTTCATCATCATCATCATCGTCTGGAGTAGAGTTAGATTTGTTTGGTATCAATGATAATAATAAGAAGTTAACAACAGAGAAGAGGAAATTAGAGATAGTTGAGAATGATGTCTCTAAAGATAATAACGGTTTAAGATTTGATGCATTAGGTGGGTTGGCGGAGGCTGAGAGTGAGAAGAAGGAATTAGTTGACATAGGGCCTCGTAAGAATGAGATGTCTAATAATAATAATAATAAAAGAAGAAAAAAGTATGGTGATATAGATGAATCACAAGTCAAAGATCTTCGAATGGATGAATTCTACAAAGAAAACAATAAACTAATTGAACAAGGTGAATTGGATTTGAATGAACAGATTTTAAAGAACTCAAAGATTAAATTCTACCAACAGGGTAACAATAATCTTGGTGATATTATCAGATTCACAGAAACTAATAAGGACAAATTAGGCAGGAAAATGGACAATGAAAGAGTCAGTGTTAAGGATAAGGGGAAACAATATGGTTTCAGCAAACATTGAATTAGAGACAGAGAACCCATAATATAATCCCTAATTTATTTTATTATACGGGTGTTATATATAGTTATTATTATTATTATTATAATATTAATATTCTTATGTACAAGATATAAATATAAAGAAAAGCATTCAAATGACAAAAAAAAGGAAGTATAGTAGATGATGAATATGATGAAATGGGAGATATCTGTTAAAGGAAAAAAAACCAAACACCGATCAATCATCCTATGGAAAGCCAAGTGAGAGAGAGAGAGAGAGAGAGAGAGATTTGATTATCAGGACATTTAATGATACACAATTATTGCTTGTTTTCCTTGTTCTTCTTGGATTCTTCATATTCCTTCTTCAATTCAGCCAATGCTTGATCAGAAAGAGGAGGAATTGGAATGTCTTCAAAGTCATCTTGCATCAAAAAGTTGTAAGTGTACATGTACACAGATAAGGAGATACCACCCAAGATCACGAAACCAGCCATGTTTTTCCAGAAGTATGGCTTTCTGGCTCTTAGCATAGCTGGAGACATTTGATGAGTATATTTATTGTAGTAAGAGTCGGCACGAGCACTTGTATAGAGAAAAGTCAATCAGATTTGGTTAGTACAAACTGTAAATGTCAAAGGCTAAAAAAAGAAAAGAAAAAGAAAAGACATACCCTAGTCTGAAAAAGGAAGCACGCATTATTGTATTGTGATTTATTTCAATGGAATTATATATTTAGTTGATAGATGATAAACTACAATAAATAACTAGATATTAAGGTGACTTTGTAAAAAAAGGTACTTATAAATTAATATAATCATGTCAGAAACGAAAAAAAAAAAATAACCAGAAAATAGTAGAGAGGAAACATCTCTGCACCAGACGGACTTTTTTGTGTTTCTCACGACTAAAAAAATAAATATTTTTTTTTTTATTTTTTTTTTTTTTATTTAACAATTTTTCAGTTTTATCTATCTACTTTTACTAGTTTAACATAGTTTTACAGTACCAATTTTGATCTTGTTACACTTTTCAATAGGATCATTACACAAATAGAAACTAGACAATAATGGTCAAGGGAGCAGTCAAAGGTTCCAAACTTCAAAAGCAAGAAGATATTGAAATTCCAGATCCAGATGAGGAAGAGTTATACTTGACAAAGTTGGTCTTTGGTGACTCTGAAGGTTTTGATCACAATCTAAAACAAATTGATAATCTATATGAATTGGATGAAGATTATGAGAGCGAACAACTAGGAGCAGATGAGAATAAGCTGTTCACGTTTGATGATGATTCCAGTGATGATGAATATTTAAAAAAGTTCAAGAATAAGGAAGAGGAATCTGAACAAAGCAGCGATGATGATGATAAATCAAGCGAAGAGGATGATGACAATGACATGGAACAATTAAATGATGATCAACTATTTTATGTCGATGAATCTCAATCAGGTGAAGAAGATGGTGATAGAATGGATATCGACTCTGACAATGAACAAGCCAATGACGATTCAGAGTCTGATTACTCCGCTGATGATAGCGATGCATGGAAGGACTCTGATGATGAAAGAGTGAATATTTCTTTATTGTCATCTGATAGATTGAGAAAGTTGAGAAAAATAGAAACAGATGACCAAGTCAATGGTAAGAAATACATACAAAGACTTAGATCTCAGTTTGAGAGAATATACCCAAGACCACAGTGGGCCGATGAATTTGAATCTGATGAAAGAGAACAACAAGACTCTGACGATGATAACAACAATAACAATAACGACAATGAAAACGACATAATATCATCATCTAACAATCCTCTATTAGATTTCCTAAAGACTAACCAAACATATAATATCAAAAATGAAAACAATAGACTATTACCAACGGGTAAAATCGATGTCTCCAGACTCACCGATGCCAACGTTAAAAAGATATCTAGATCTGCTGTGCAAACAATATCATTCCATAAATCACATCCTTTACTTTTAACTGGTGGTTATGATAGAACATTAAGAATTTATCACATTGACGGTAAAATCAATAACCTTGTCACATCATTGCATTTGAGAAAATCGCCAATTCAAACAGCAGTGTTTCAAAACAACAGTAGCGATAACGACAGCAAAAACCAAATCTTTGCTGCCGGTAGAAGACGTTACATGTATAAATGGGATATCTCCAATGGATCTATCGAAAAGATCAGCAGATTGTACGGTCATGAAAAGACCCAAAGATCATTCGAAAACTTTAAGGTTAGTAACAATGGCAAATACATTGGCCTGATTGGTAACTCCGGTTGGATCAATCTGTTATCCACCAAAACAGGTCAGTGGATACGTGGATTCAAAGTTGAAGGTACACTCATAGATTTCGACTTTAGTTTGAACTTGAAGGGTGACATTTTCTTGGTTGCAGTGAACACATCCGGTGACGTGTGGGAATTTAATGCTGATAACGGTAAGATCATCAGAAGATGGAAGGATGATTCCGGTATTGGTATCACCAAGGTGAAAATAGGTGGAGACAGAAACAATAGATGGTTAGCCATCGGTAATAATATTGGTATTGTCAATATCTACGACAGATTAAAGTTTGTTGATGACGCAGGGAAGAAGTCACCAAAGCCTGTCGGTGTCATCGAAAACCTAGTCACTACCATCTCCTCTCTTGAGTTTACATTCGATGGACAGTTGCTTTGTATCGCTTCTAGAGATAAGAAAGATGCATTGAGATTAGTTCACTTGCCTTCATGTAAAGTGTTTAGTAATTGGCCAACAAGCGGAACTCCATTGGGAAAAGTCACTGCCGCAGCATTCAGTCCCGGAGGAGAATTACTAGCTACTGGTAATGAAGCAGGTAAGGTTAGATTATGGAGAATTAACCACTATTAAGAGAAAAGGTAGTAATACACTCACCCAATTGCATTATATACATATATCTTTTGTAATAATATAGATAATCATATATCATCATATCATTAAATAACGTTAAATCAATGTAGGTAGAAAAAAGGGGGTGGGTTCATGCGGACGGATCGCACCCAAAAAAAAAATCTGGGGGTGCTTAACAATTGTATGCTTAAAACACCGATTGTTATTTTCGTTGTCTCTTTCTTCTCTACAATTGACTCAGACATTTCGTAGATTCATGGAATATCGATTATAGAGTCAAACATGAAAGAGAGCGATGCATACAATAAAATAGATTATGACAGTTTGTTGACTAGAGTGGAACAATTGTTGGAAAAAACAACCTCTAATTATAGAAGCTTGATACTGATAGTGGGAGGCCCTGGATCGGGAAAGACCACAATTGCAAAGAAACTGGAAGATAAGCTCAATGAAAGATATAGAAAAAAGGGATCCAGAGTGATTCATAATATAGACAATAATCTGCAACAGACATTTCAGGAACAATTGTCTATTTTCCAATCATCATTGAACCATCTCAATGAATATCAATCAGATTCACAGATACCCATTGAGGATGTTAATTTCCAACCAGTGGTAAAACAACAATTAAATGATGGAGCAGAGTTAGTGAAAGTAATAGGTCGTGGATTATCACCTTCTGAAATACATATTATTCCTGCAGATGGAAAACCTGGCTCATCGATGGCTGATGCATTTGCTAAAAGAATTAGCATGGATGGATTCCACATCCCATTGAATCGACTCAAACAATTTGAAAACCCAGAAGATGCGATCAAATACAGAGGTTCACCACCTACATTTGATTCAGGTATGGTTGTTAAATTAGTGGAATTAATCTTGAATACTTGCGAGGCACCAATGGTTCTCCCAGAACCAGCAACTACGGAGGGTAATATTTACTGGATGTATGATCGGACCTCGTTACCTGTGATAACAGTTCCCGACTTTGACCATGCTTTGAAGGACCCGACACCTGACAGTTCTAGAATCGGCCCGAGTTCCAGGATAATCATTCTTGAGGGGTTGTACTTGATGTTAACTGAGCTAGAACAATGGTGTAGAATTCCAAACTTGATCAGGGATCAACGCAGAAAGAGCAAGACATCATCTGCAACTCCTGTGGAAGTTTGGAAGATCGACATTGACCTTGAAAATGTTGCCAAGCTACGTGTTGCTAAAAGACACTTGGATTCCCATTTAGTGGATACACTGTCTGATGGTGTGAAGAAGTTTGAAATCAATGATCTACAGAATGGATTACTTGTCGAGAGACTAACTGCTATCGACCTGGTTGATTTTGTAATTGATAATAACTAGGATAATTCCTATATATTTACGTATAATGTTTAGAATAGTTACTTTGGATTAAATACAAAAACAGTAACGGTAATGGTAATAATATATTAACAAAACAGCAGTGACATAAGAAAATCAACACATAATCATAAGATAAATTTTAGTAAGGGGGAAATGAGATGTATATAAATGAGAGCAAGAAAAGAGATAAATATGAGAGGAAAGAAGTTGAGTGAATATAATGTTTAGGTGAAAATTTGCAAATGTGTTGTATGTGGAAATAATAATAATAAAAAGGAATGAATGGTATACTAACTGTATTAAAAAGAGATGTCAGATATATGAATATAGTTAGGTTTTTTTTTGTAGTCCATCGAATATTTGAAAACCCTGAAAAGAAAAAAAAAATATGAAAGTTCTTAATGTATAATCCATTGATATAGTAAAAGGAGTAATGACAAATGTGGTAAAAGAGAGAAAGGAAAGGTATTGACAAGTGAAGAAAAAAACAAACGACAAAACAAAGGAAGGAAAAAGACAAATAAATGAAACCCAAGAAGAACAGGAAAAGCAGAAAAACACACAGTATGGTGATAATGAGAATGATAATAGTAATAGTAACAATAACCCAAAAAAGTAAATGACAAAAAATGAAAATTTCAAGCCACGAAAAAGAAAAAGAAGAAATAAGAAAATGTAAGGTGAAATGAACACATTCAAAGTGTAATGTATTGATGTGTAAAAATGATTCAAATGTTGTCAAACTGATACAAATAAATATGTCAGGAATGAAATGAGGAGATAGAGGCACCGAAAATGGAAGTGAAATTAATGTACATCATGGCCTCTTATGAAATCAACAGATGATTTTTTTTTGTGTGTAAAATAAATGTCCTTTTTGTATATGCAATTGAGTAATAATTGTGATGTGAGATAAAGCAAGCAAAGTGAAGTAAACAAGGAACAGACATAGAAATATCAATAAACACCACCACTTCTTTCTCTGGTATCCACAATCTGTTCAGGAGTACCTGTGACTGAGGAAGGACCACACGAACCAGTTGTGCCTGATGCTAATCTCTTTCTACGACTCAAAATTGTAGAATCGTTCAAGGATAATATAAAGCCATCAACACCGGAGTTAGGACTGCCTGCACTGTCAATACCAATGCTATACTTTTTGCTTGGCTTAGGCCTAACTATGTCCACAGAGTTGGCTTCGGTCATGTCATATGTATGGTTGATAAAGGTTTTACCCTCACTGAGACATGAAGGTGTGTGTTGCAGATCAGTTTCAGTTTCATTGTTCAAGTCATCACCATCATCATTTGTACCGGAGGCATCCTCTTCCATAAAATCAGAAAACACTTCACATGGTTGTGGTGTTTTGGGATAACTGTGATGTGGGTGGTGGTGTTTAGTATGCAAAGAAGATGATGGAGCTGAACTGTCACCTAGCAATGGAGTTGGATTTATATCAGATGCATTTGAGCACAGTAAATCTGTGTCAATCGTGTCAATTGTGGAATTGTGTTGCATTTGTTTCCCAGTGAGTAGCGCTGAAGTAATTGAGGATGTTCTTGAATTTTGTTGACTTGTAGTGCTGGTAGGCAAAGTGGACTGTCCTGATGCATACTGTAGTGAAGATGTGATCGATCCACATCTAGATGATTTTGAGTTACATAGTTGGAACGACACAGACGATTTTCTTCTTCTACCAGTGTTAATGTCTTCAATTTCACCAGTGACAATAGAATTGTTGGAATGGTTCAAGTTCAGATGGAAATCTGGGTTGCTGTTATTATTGACAGATGCTGTAGTGGTTGGACTTGTCTCCACGTTTTTAATCGCATTTTGAATGTCACTTTGATGAACCGGTTTGAATTTGTATGAAGGAGAGCTAGATAGAAGCAGCTTAGAATTAGTAGGAGGAATTAACGAATCTACATCATCATCAGCTTCATTCTCACTATCATCAACGTCGTTGTCACTGTCATCATAATCATCATCATCGTCGTCATCATCTGAGATATCAGCATCCGAAGACACAGAAGACAGAGAACGATGGTTATTAGGCTTTTTATAACGGCCGCAATCATCAACACCCAGTGTCATCATATCTATAGTTGTATTTGCTTCTTCAGGCAACACTTGTAATCCATTCAAATTCAAAGCTGTCAGAGAACCATTATTCATTGCACCCAATGATGGTTGTGAACCAACAGAGGCCCCTTGAGAGATAATATTAGGTCCAGGAGAAGTGGCCCTTTGCACGACATTACCAGTGTCAAACACCAACTTAATTGCCTCAGCTCTAGGTGTGGTCAATCCACTAACAATTAAATCCACACCATCGTTAGTGAAGTAGCTGTTCACATTTTTATTGTTGATTAAATTATTGTTCAATGTAGAGAATAAAGCGTCATCAAAGGTAGATGTTTTTGGGGCATCAGCAGCAGCCATAGAACGTGCTGGAGTATCATTTTCATTATACTCCTCTTCATACCCCTTGACCAGCCATGGGTCATTTAATAATTGATCGATAGAGTATCTCTTTTCCGGGTCCACGGTTAATAGGTTGGAGATTAAGTTTTTACACTCCTTGGACACTTCATCAAACCAAGGCGTTAAGAATTTATAGTCCCCCTTGGAGACTTTGATGCTGATGTCTCTTGAATCTTGGTTGTTTGAGTAAAATGGAGGGAAACCGACAACTAATGTGTACAAAACACATCCAATTGCCCAAATGTCAACCTTTTTTGTGTAACCCAAGTTTAAATGTTGTTCAGGGGAAGTGTAACCAACAGTTCCACATGGAGTTTTAGCTCTCATGTTTTCATTATAGAGCACTGTTGAGAGACCGAAGTCAGCCAATTTCACTTGACCAATGTTAGCAGCGCCATAGTTTTTAACAAATTCTCCCTCATCGATTTTATTGTTATCATCTGATCTTCTTCTAGCATCAATTTGTTTCTGTTCTGATCTTGGAATGAAATCGTTAATCACAAATAGCAAGTTTTCTGGCTTAATGTCTCTGTGAACGATACCGTTATCGTGCAAATACTTCACAGCCTTTGCCACTTGTCTGATGATGTGTCTTGATAAATCCTCCGAAAAGTAAGTGTACTTGATGATTTGATTGAAAATTTCTCCACCATTGATATATTCTAGAAACAAAAAGCAATATTTGGAATCAGAAGAGTTTTGATAGCTATAGAGTTTCACAATGTTTTCATGTTTAACTTTGGACATGATAGCGATTTCCTTCATCACGGAATTGATTTGTTCCATTTTAAGGTTAGTTTTGTCGATAATCTTGATGGCAACTAAAATATTTTTCTTAGCATCTAGTGCTTTAAAGACAATGGAAAAGGCACCTTCACCTATTTTTTCAATCAACTGATATCTTAATGGTAGTTCTTTGTAAAATTCTGCATACTTGGAGGGTATTTTAACTTGGGGAGGGGGAACAGGAGTGGTATTATCACCATTCTGTGGTTTTGCTGCTGTACCATCATTACCAGTTGTTAGCGTAGCAGAGGATGAGGTTGAGTTTGATTGAATATGTTGTTGTTGTTGTTGGTGGTTGTTATCGATTTGGAGTTGCTTTCTCAATTCGATTTGAGCTTGCGATTGGGAATGCTCGGCGGAGATCTTAGGATTACATGATAAATTTGCCATTTGAGAAGGGGAGGAGGGGGAGGATGAGGTTAAATTTGAAGTTGCTGTTGTAACCACCGAATCCTTTTTATTTCCTTTCTTTATTATGTTCTTAAACAAATCTAACATGTTGGATGAATATATGTGAAAGAAATGTGAGAGGGGGGAGAGAGAAAATAGTATTTAGATAAATAATAAACAAACGAAACACCTGTTGATTGATGAATAATGATAATAGGGTGATAAGAGAAAAAAAAACGATGAATAAACAGTTTTATCCTCTCTTATATTGAATGCTATTGATGCTATTTATCACTACTTCTTCGTAGAAGGAGGAGGGGTAGAGGTAGATGGGTTAAATGATAATGGAAAATAAGGGGAAAGGGGAAAAAAAGGAAACAAGCAAACACACAAGAACTAGTTCTATAATACAAAGGATTTTTGCGTGTATATTCAACTAAAAAAGGTGAAAAGCCAAGTGATTAGGATAATGGTATATGATAGGAGCTATAGTATATGAATAATAGTGGATTTGTTTCTTAAAAAAGAAAAACAGGATATATATACAACACAAGTTCTAAACCACTAAAACCTATATATGTTGTTTTTTCCCTGTCCTTGTTGATCAAATAACCAAAAAAAAAAATTATTGACGCAGGCTAAAAAAAGAAAATTTCTTCTTTCTTCGTAAGAGCGAGCCAGACGGAGGAGAGTTCCAAGAGTTTCTCCAGAGAGCGAGAAGGAGTGAGGAAGCGAGCAGAGCTGAGCCCGTTTTGAAATAAAAAAACTGCCTGGTGGTGGAAA
>PPHW02000023.1:0-71778 GCA_003705225.2 Ambrosiozyma vanderkliftii
AATTTGTAGTTGAACACATATATAGCGTAAGTTATGTATGTGTATTTGATATGATATGATATAGGGATAAATAGTTAGATGTGGGAGGATGAAAGAGTTTAATGGGAAGTGAATCAGAGATTTGTATCTTCACAACTAATAAAAAGGGTATATACTCTTGACTTTTGGGGCATATTTATATTTATTTTAAGAAGTAGAATAACAGTAAATTCAGAGGGGAGCTTTTTGTGAAAAATGTGGAAGAAATTGTGTGATAAGGAACAGTATCTATCAGATTGTACCAGGCAGACTTGTATGGGGGGGGGTGTTAGGCTTCCACACACGTATAGTGCCTTTGGACCCTTTTGTGGGCAGATGTGGAGTATGCAAAGAGGTTAACAATATTAATTATGATAATGTAATATAATAATATAATAATATAATAATAATAATAGATCTGTTAGTCTTGCGGCTTTCATATTGTGGTTATAAAAGAAAACATTAATACCATACCAAGAGATTTTGATTCTTTTTTTTAATTCTTTTTGATGTTCCGCATCATGGACTGGCATATATTAAGGTGCTACATGCAATCACAAATCATATTTATGATGACATTTTTATTCTGGTATTTGTTCTTTTCTTTGTTTCAAATCGTTGAGAATCAGGTCTATAAGTATAGTTATATGCATTATGAAAAATAAATATATATACATATATAATTGAATTTAAACAACCATTAGGTATTAATGTTTCGGGATTTCGGTTTAATATCGGCAAGATAAATTATAAGCTGATCCCTTATCCTGACTACGTAACCAAGCTGATCCCACATCCATACCTAATCTTTTTTTTGGATTTTAGGTTTCAGCATCTAAAAGTAACAATTATATAGTTTCATTATAAGGTGTATTAATGGGGGACGTAAGCCCCCTAGTTGTAATATATTCTTTGATATCCATTTATCGAATGGGCTTTTTCTCCGATAATTATATGCATTTCATTGAAAGATACTTTATCTTGAAGTGATAAACTATATGGAAAGAATGGAAAGAATCAATTACCCACTGGTCTAATCAAAATAGAAATAAATGAAAATAAAATAAAAGCATGATACAAAAAAATAAGCCACTTTACACCTCAACTGAATTATGTGCATGATAATGCACATATTAATTAATTAATTTAACCTTGATGTTCGATGAATCCTTAAATTATGTATCTTCTTTGTGGCATCTAATTATAATCCCCTTTCAAGAGATGGATAGATGTTTGGCCCGTCAAAAATCTCAGAAATCTAAGAAATCCTGATGAATCTAATCTTTTAGTCACATAAGACATATATACATAATGTTGCATCTACTCTTTTTAAATCAACAACAGGTCAACCACAATCTGTTTGCTGATATATTTTTTCCTCAATAAAATCAGAGTGTGGTTATATAACTCACAAGAATAGTGGCATTCTAAATTTTGTAATGGGAGATTTTAAGGCATATGCATGCATATGTATAGATGAAGCGTTCAATTATTTGAGGTTTGAGAATATGTTATCTTCTGACGTCTTTCATTATTATGTTAAAGTGCGCCTGATAGCCGCGCTATCATGTATGATAATCTGAGTAGATACTAGACAATATATCAACTACTACATGTTTAATATATATCATATATATGTTCTATACAATACAACCAATAAGATGAGGCAACAATTAACTCACACAAAAATGAAATCGACAGATTTAAATGATAAATAGAATCGAATTAATCATAGATAACTTTATTTTGTGGAAAAGTACTATTTTACCGGGTTTTTCAAAACATGCATCTAATTACAAAAAGTTTATTTGTTAGCGAGAGAGAGGATATTTTTTAAAGTTTTTTTGTCAAGTTGACCCTGCCCTTTCCCCTGAGGGAGTGTGGTATATACACACTATAATAACTACAGACAATAGTTGACGGTAGCAGGTATTCTTTATTTTTTAAATTTTGAATATATAAATCATATTAAGCTGGGTCATATGTGTCATAAGGAAAACACAATATGAAAAGCAAGAAGTCTGAAATAGTTTGACTATATTTGAATAACGGAGAAAAATGATAATTTGTAGAGGTTTTCCAAAGTTTTCAAAAGTTTTACTTCTCTAATACGTTGCAGGATATATTTAAAAGTATGAGTTTTCCTCTCAATTACAGTTTACGGTACCTATTGATAATTGTAAATAAATTGCCATATTTGTACAATAAATTATTGAGACCTATGAAAGGGCAAAACAAGGGAGAAAGATGCTCAAAGTCCATACTTTTCAATCCTCATTTCTTTTTTCAGTTAACTGTTGGTAACCCTTATTTATGATACAAACAAGGCATGGATATATACAATAATCCTCCATTCATTATACATAATTATATGGTATTATGAAATCATTAGTATTCATAATTATAAATATAGAATCTATAGAAGGGAAAATGAGCAGACTTTAATTGATCGATTCATCAGATGATGCTTGCAACCACAACTATTACTAAAGGGTAGCAGATCACCACACCACACCACATGCACTAGTAACTAGGAATTTTCAACTAATGTTCTCATAGAGCCATTATATAAACTAGGTACCACACACACACATATATGTCATGTAAACAGAAGAAAAAGGGGAAGCTATAGATCTCTCAGGAATCTTTAGTTAGTCATTTGAAGTGTGGGTCTCTCAAGTAAACCATTGAAAAATGTAGGTGTTGAGAAAAGAAAACCATCGTTTAATATGAAGAAATGTAGATATAACATTCCACAGTTTTGGCTGGTTTTAACAGAAAAGTAAACATCAACAATAAAAAGAAAACAGGGGGTTACTGCATGGTAGGTAAGCTGTCAAAAAAAAAAGGTTGAAAGTGAAAACTTTTTTCCTCTGAGAGAGATGACCGGCTGTGCATGGCCGGCTCGCCTATACTAGCGCCAACTCCGACTCCTCCGGTGGCATAGACGAGTCTAGCCACAGGAAATTGAATAGTGTAATTACACGTGATCAACTGGGCTATGCTATATCTTTAATTTGTGGTTTGTATTTACTTATTTACTTATTTACTTATTTACCATATCCTATAACCAACCACAGACACAAATATATATATGAACCACAACTGACATGTACTGTGCCATGTCGTACTGTGTTAATGTAAACTGTGAAATGGGAATATGAAATTAGAGAGTACAACAGGAAAACTGAGGTAGATACATGATGTGTGTGGAAGCAGTATGTGAGTGAATATAGCAGATCATACCTATACGATACGTCGAAACGATGGTTATACATACATACCTAGTTATAACATATTACCCAACTAAGTATTTCAACGATCGATCACTACTACTCAGTTCTGTCAGTCAGTGGTTTATTTAACTTGCCAGCTAGCCTGTATTTTAATACCCAATCGGGAAGGTAGAAACAATTTGCGCGCGCGCGCGTGTTTTTTATGGGTACGAGGAAGAGATGAGCTTGAACTGTGAGAGGGAGGATGAGAGGGGACTGGACTGGACGGGAAATGGAGGCAGTGGGGGACTGGAAATGGAATTTCTTAGAAAATAACCACCATAGTAACTCCTATCTCTATAATTATAGAGAGACAGAGAAAACTTTTTCTTTACACTTTTCTTCTTATCCATCTCTGTAATTTCAATGTATCTAAACAAGGAAGCACTGAGAGTAAGAGATGTAAACGAGTAATAGATCTTTAGATAGTTCGGTAGATATCGTTTAATGAATTGATTAGATATCATTCACTCACTTTCTATCGGAGAACCGTATGATTTGATCCGAATTTTTAGTGTGCTGTGGTGGTGACTTTTTTTTTCGCTGCCTCTGTGGGGCAGCAGGGCCATGTTTGTGGAGTTAATAGGGGCTGGCTACTAACAGTAAGAGAGGAGACCGACCAACACAGCACCAGCACCGGTGGAACGACGCCAACATTTTCCTTTTTGGTTTTTACAGGGCATCGCACAGATGCGTTCTGGGCATGGGGCCTAGGGCCTAGGGCCTGTGAGCCCAGGAGGATGCGAGGAGGACCGGTGACTCAATGACTCAGAGTGTTGTGAGTCAAGGAGACCAGCGCGAAAAACCTCAGTTGTTTGTGTGGCCGGTGGATGGGCTTCCCGTGTGGAAAAGAATTGCCGGTGCACAACATAAAAAAGAAAAATGATTTTTGAAACGTTTTCCGATAACTGCAGCAAATCGCGCTGTGATAACCACCACCACCACCACCACTATGGGTAAATTTTTTTTTTTCTTAGTTTGCTTCTTGTGGCGGTGGAGCACGCGCTCTTAAAATTACTCAATTTAAGGGGAAGAGTCAATACTAAAAAAAGAAAAAGTGTGGTTAATAGAGTGAAAAATTTGACTTAATTAATAAGAAAAAAAAATGTGTCACTTGTTTACATTTCATTATCTCTATCCATCATAGTTAATTAGTAAGTAGTAGTTTAAAGTGTGTGAAATTTTTTTTTTTAACTGTGGGAGTTGTCGGTCGGTTGTTGTGTACCCAACCACACTTACATATACTTTTTAAAGTTGATATTTAAGAACTAACCTTTCCACCCTGTTTCACAATTTCATGAAAATTTTTCAATCTTAACATTTTAGTTGATCTCTATATATTATACTTATACATCTATCAATCTAACTAACTATCTATCTGATTAACATAGCTTAGTCAATTCATTCGAATTACCCTTTTAACTTATTGAACAGAGATTTGTTGCTCCCGTTTCATACATACTATAGATAGATTCTTACTTAGATTTTTTTACTACTACATATACATATACATATATATAATTTTTTGATAACTATGCTATTCACTCAAGATCACTTCTGCATCGTTGATAACCAACCATTGTCTCCTTCCAACAAATCTTCCTTATACTGCTCTAAGAACTGCGAATTAGAGGACTCTAAATTTCAAACATCAAAGAATTTAATGAAATCAGGTAAGCTGATAACCTACTCTACCAAGTTGCCACAGTTAAACAACACTACCAACAATAATAACCGTCAATCAATGAGAGAAACAACTATAGAATTAAAAGATGACGAGGAGGATTACTTGTACAGCAACCACTCCTATGCTTACAACCGTTCTACTGCTACTACTTCCACCACCACCACCACTTCAGAAGAAGATAATGTGTTTCAACTCGATGATTTGAACACTTACTCTTACATGGATGCATCCTCTGCTTCATCAATCATGTCTAACTCTAACTCCACACATAACACTCCTATGCTATCATCAGCTAGATCTTCTCTACCTTCCCTACTATCCGATGATGGTAACGATGATGAATTGGACTCTTTATATGAAGATGATCCAAACTACAACCCAGAGAGTATTCTAAGATATGAATGGTTATATGATACTCCAAACTCTAAGGCTACTGCTACTGATGCTTCTAGTTCTGCTGAAGTTTCATCATCACCTATCATTATGCCTGAAGTTAACAATTCAGTGCATGATAACAATTGGGGATATGAATTGAGCTTGGCCAACACTTCATACCATTTAAAAACCAAGAATATCCTCAGTACCTTACTAGAATACGATAACGACAATACCAATGCATTATCTACTCCTAGATCATTCCAACAATTACATCAACAACAAAAAAGTCATGCTGAGAACAACTATAAGCTATGGTTATCTCAATTGGCTCATTAACTATGACAGCTTTTGATGGTCTATACACATTTTAATTAGATGGGCATTTTTTTTATTTATTTGTTTCAGTTTCGGTTTTCGTTCGGTATCATGGGTTAGTTTAGTTTTTCAGGAGGACTTGTTTATGTGTCCTCATTACATCTTTTTTTGGGTCTCAATCAATCAATGATTAAATCATCTGATTGTATTATTTATTACTTATGTTTGGGTGTGTCTTTGCTCCCCTCTCTCTTTTTATGTATGTATTTATGGTTTTTTATATGCATACGGTTGGTTTCTATATGATTTTGCTTTTTCTTTATTACAGCGTTTTTTCTCTCCCCCCCTCCTATTATTTTCTTTACTATGTATTTTAATTATCTTATTATCATTTCAAAAATAAATCACATCTATGTAAGCACTAATCTACTCTCTTCTACTCCTACTCCTACTCCCCTCCCCCCTCTATCTTCTTATCGACAAATCACCCCAGAAAAATGTGTATGTATTTCATATTCATATGATTGTGCACTCGGAAGTGCGGTACCGGACAAAGCCAAAAAAAAGAAAAAAAAAACAGCCATACTTGTTTCCACACGTGACATGCATATTTTCTCCTCTTTTGTGGCGCACACCAAAATAAGTGGCTAGTGGTTAATAGTGGCGCACAACATAAAGGTCGATCGACTACACAAAATTTACGCGTATCTGTCTCGCGAAGAGACGATTCTCGTTCCTCGTTTAGTAAAAATTATTCACGTACGAGCACTTCACACAGTCGACGTATTATTATCTATGCAATTATATAATGAAAAAAAAAGGGAGGATTCATTTCTTCTTCTTCTGACCTTCTTTCACACTGATCTAATTAGTTCGTTCCCCCCTCTCTCTCCTTATTAATAAGTATCGTATTCTAGTTTAACTTAACCAGAAGTGCAAACAAAAAATAAGATTAATATATCTATTATACAATAAATAAACACGAAAAAGAAACACAATATGAGCGGTGCAAAGAACGTTGGTATTAAAGCCATTGAAATTTACATCCCAGGTGAATATGTTAACCAAGCTGATTTAGAAACTTACGATGGTGTCTCCCAAGGTAAGTACACTATTGGTTTAGGTCAAACCAACATGTCCTTTGTCAACGATAGAGAGGACATCTACTCCATGTCCTTGACTGTGTTGAGCAACTTGTTGAAGAACTACAACATTGATCCAAAGACTATTGGTAGATTAGAAGTCGGTACTGAAACCTTGTTAGACAAGTCCAAGTCCGTCAAGTCTGTGTTGATGCAATTATTAGGAGACAACTCTGACGTTGAAGGTATCGATACCATCAACGCTTGTTATGGTGGTACTAACGCTGTGTTCAACGCTATTAACTGGGTTGAATCTTCTGCTTACGAAGAGGGTAAAAATGCGATCGTTGTCTGTGGTGATATCGCCATTTACGAGAAGGGTGCCGCTAGACCAACTGGTGGTGCTGGTACAGTTGCCTTATTAATCGGTCCTGATGCTCCAATAGTGTTTGACTCTGTCAGAGGTTCCTTCATGGAACACGCTTATGATTTCTACAAGCCAAACTTCACCGTTGAATACCCTGTCGTTGATGGTCATTTCTCCTTGTCTTGTTACGTCAAGGCTGTCGACTACTGTTACAAGCACTACTCTGAAAAGGCCTACAAGAAGAAGCTTGCTGCTAAGCCATTGTCAAAGGAAGCTGTCGGTTTAGATTTCTTTGACTACCACTGTTTCCACGTTCCAACTTGTAAATTAGTCAAGAAGTCATATGCTAGATTATTATACGACGACTTCAAGGCTGACCCATCCAGATTCCCAGACGTTGACAAGTCATTGGCCGATGCTGATTATGAAAAGTCCTTGGTTGACAAGACCATTGAAAAGACCTTTATGGGATTAGCTAAGGCTGCCTCTGCTAAGAAGGTTGACCCATCCTTGACTTTACCAACTAATGTCGGTAACATGTACACTGGTTCTGTGTACGGTGCCTTGGCTTCCTTATTGACCTATGTCGGTAACGAAGAATTACAAGGTAAGAGAATTGCATTGTTCTCCTATGGTTCTGGTTTGGCTTCCTCCTTGTACTCTGCTCAAGTGAAGGGTGACTTGTCTGAAATCATCAAGGTTTTGGACGTTAAGCACAAGCTATCCTCTAGATTACAAAGAACTCCAAAGGAATACGAAGATGCCATTGCCTTGAGAGAAAAGGCCCACTTACAAAAGTCCTTCAAGCCAACTGGTTCCATCGACTACATTCCATCAGGTTCCTACTACTTAGCTGATATCGATGACAAGTACAGAAGATCCTATGAAGTTAAGAAATAAAAGTAAATATGCACCATCATATACTGTTATTTTTTTTTTAATTTTCTTTGGCTATCTAGACTAATGTGGCATGTTGTATATCAGATATACGTTTACCTCACTTCCACTTGCTTCAAGTCACATTCACATCAACACCAATCTTTCTATATAAAATAATCTGTTATTATCACTCTTGCTTTTATTATTAGACTTTGCTTTTTTTTTAATTTAACATATAAAAAGTAGAAGAGATATTTCATTCATTATATTTTTTCTTTGCATGTCTATTCATTTTATTTGCTTATATTTTTTTTCCCCACCTAACTACCCTATTTTTTTGATACTTGTGTCTTTCACACAAAGCTCTCCTCTTTCCATCTAATAATATTTATTCTTTTCCATTTGTATAAACGATTCTAAATGTAACGTAAGGGTAATGATAATTATTTAATAATTATTTATGAATATATGACTGTAAATCAATATTTTTTTAAAAGGGAAAATACAAAAAATACTTTAGAAAAGCAAACACACCAAATAAAGGAATGATGGAAATATAAAAAAAAGAAAGACAACAATCAGAGAAGCAAAATCAGACAGGACAAAAAAATACAAATAATATAATGATGATAATGTAAAGAAATAGAATGTACTAACAAAAAGGAAAAAGGAAAAACAAGGACAATTATATAAACTTACATGATATGACAGAATGAGTTATGATAAGCAAACACCAAGATGGAGAAAGATACTGACATGGATTGACGTGAAACCAGTCAACAAAAAAAAAAAAATAAAACTAAACACAATAATGAACTAAAAGACCAAATCTCTTTCTTTTTATCTAACTTCTCCAGATTAATAAAGTACCAATAATCATTAAACCAGCAGAAAAGAACCAAAATGGAGTCAAATCAGTGGACTTTCTCACGGCATTAGTCTTATATCTATTCTCCAATGCTCTTTTAACTTTCTTAGAGAGAGCAGTACTAGAAGATGATGCACTA
The DNA here is from genome assembly GCA_003705225.2 of Ambrosiozyma vanderkliftii. Taxonomy (NCBI): domain Eukaryota; kingdom Fungi; phylum Ascomycota; class Pichiomycetes; order Pichiales; family Pichiaceae; genus Ambrosiozyma; species Ambrosiozyma vanderkliftii. Next base: position 9,009 of record PPHW02000023.1, read on the forward strand.
CCGGATGATGAAGAGCCACCAGTAACTGCAGTAGCCATTGGATTCATAGTACTGGTTGGTAACATTTCAGGTGGTCTGTAAGCCAAGTATAATGGTTGCATCTCAGAACCATCAGCCTTGTATAATTGTAGAACGTATCTACCGTGGTATCCATCTAAACTCACTTGAAATTTTTCAAACACCTCCTTTTGGGAATACTTGGCATACGTGGAAACACCATTATCTTCACATGGTTGACTTAATAATTGCCTACCATCAACTTCAAATGGAGTTAAAATCAAAGAACCAGAACTGTTTTGCACATATGTACCATGTTGGAAAATCAATGCAGCAGAAGGACAGGAATGGTTTTGTGGATTAGGAGTAACTTGATACAGAGCCTCCTCCCAGTACCCATCATCAGTGAATGAGTATGAAATACCTGGTAATGCAGGTTCGATCAACAACTCATCAACGGGATCATAGAACGATGGACCAGTGAGAACAGTATTGGATTTAGAGTTCCAAGTACCGACAATAGTATTCCATGAGTCATCTGAACTGTCTGAAGTAGAAGTGCTGTCTGAACTAGTAGAACTAGATGTATCATCATCAGTGGAAGATGATGTAGTAGCAGTAGTAACTGCTGCAGCTGCAGCTGCTGCTGTTGTCGTAGTATCAGTGTCAGTATCAGTATCGGCTGTTGTTGCTGCAGTAGTGGTGGTATCAGTATCAGTATCTGCTGTTGTTGCTGTTGTAGTTGGAGTAGTAGTGATTCCGGTAGTTGTAGTAGCTGCTGCTGCTGCTGCTGCTGCGGTAGTGGTGGTATCAGTGTCAGTATCAGTATCGGCTGTTGTTGCTGCAGTAGTGGTGGTATCAGTATCAGTATCTGCTGTTGTTGCTGTTGTAGTTGGAGTAGTAGTGATTCCGGTAGTTGTAGTAGCTGCTGCTGCTGCTGCTGCCGCAGTAGTAGTAGTATCAGTATCAGTATCGGTGTCAACAGCAGCGATAGCTATAGAGGCGTATAATAGAGGTAATATTAGTTTATCAAAACGCATTTTAGTCTATGGATAGAGTGAAGAGGAGGAACAGAGAATCAGTGAAATGAAACACGTAAGTGGAACAATCAGTTTAAATGAATCTATAAAGTATCTTCTGTAATAAATATCAAGTGCTTGTATTGATTTGTTAACAAGGAAAACAAATATATTAAAGAAAAAAAAGCTTTTCAAGGTAGGCTTTGATTTTTTTTTTTTCTTCGTTTCTTTTGAAATAACGTGTTGACAGCTTAAGACAAATCCGTGTTTCTTTTTATATTCAAGTGTCTAAAATGGAGAAATGAGTGGATATTTAAAATCTTTATCAGGTACTGACTTATATGATAACGATTTGGAATGAAATAAAAGACCGGTATATAGGCTATGGAACAGAAAAGAAAAAGGGTATACATACGTTTTCCTTTTTTTTTCCCTGATGTTGTTTTACCAGTTTTTTTTTAACAGGAGTTGTTTGATTTAATTTTAGAAAGGTGCTTAGCATCCAATAGAAAGGTCGATCGGCGTAGATAATCGACGTTGTCTGATTGGCACACGACCTTTTGTTTTTCCATCTTTTCTTTTTACTTCATTTTTATATAAAAGATTAGATAGATAACTAACTGGTTTTGATAATAAGTCCTTTTATATGATGCATTTATGATATAGTATCCATCAAAGTCACCTCAATCTAGATACGGAAACAATATGCCATCTGAAACAGATAATGGTCTTATTCCCTACTCCAGGGATCAAGATAAGGCTGCTGACTCCGATGGTGGTGTGAACACTACTAATAAATTGACTAACTCTTTTACGATGCCTAAATCATTCCAAAAGGATTTAGAGGAAGAAGCAGAGTCATTCCAAGATGATGAATTGAATCGTATGGCAAATAAGAGATCTGTGCAGTCCCAGGAATCAGATTATCAAAAGAGAAAGCATAGAACTTTGAATGAGAGACTGGTTCCAGATGATAAGATTAACAATTATAAAGATGCAATGGAGAGAAGAAAGAGAGAACAGGAATTGGAAAGACAACTTCAAGAGAGAAAGGAAGAACAGGAGAAGAAAGATGCATCATCAGGTGATACCATTGGGAAGCCACAACCTATTGTGGGGAGGGAAAGAAAAAGACGCTGGGATATCAGGGCAAACAATGAAGATGATGATTCCAACCAGTCCAAATCAAGCATTAAAAGAAAATCGAGATGGCAAGTGCAAAATGAAAAGGAAGAAAAGGAAGAGGCTACTAAATCTAGAGATGATTATCTAAATGATATTCCCATCATTGATGGTATCACGTTGACCAATGACACTTTGAAACTATTGTTACCTGACGATTTCCAAAAAGTATTACCAATGCCATCAACATACAAACCATTAGACATCAACAAACCAGCAGATAAATCCAAGTTCAATCCACAAACGAATATAGATTCTTACATGATTCCCGAATCTAATGAAGATACAAATAAAGAATTGAAATTTAGCAATCCACAAATGATCCATGAAGTGCCTGGATTAAGAGATTTACAATTCTTCAAACAATCAGATATGAGGGTATTTGGTAAACTAATAGCTACAAAAGACATTAAAAACAGTGATTTATCTCCAGCAGAATTCAAAGAACGTAAGTGCTTAAAGTTAATTCTTAGAATTAAAAATGGATCACCAAGTAATAGAAAGGCTGCATTAAGACAATTAACTGACCACACCAGGTCATTTGGCCCCGATATCATATTTAACATAATTCTGCCTCTAATGATGGATAAAACTTTGGAAGAGCAGGAAAGACATTTAATGGTTAAAGTTATAGGTAGAGTGCTATTCAAATTAAACGATTCAGTTAGACCATACACTAATAAAATCCTGGTTGTCATTATGCCATTGTTGATTGATAACAGTTTATATGCGAAATTGGAAGGTAAAGAGATTATATCGAATCTAGCAAAGGCATCTGGTTTATCCACCATGATTTCCACTTTAAGACCCGACATTGACCATTCAGATGATTATGTTAGAAATTTAGTTGCTAGAACATTAGCAGTTACAACATCATCATTGGGGATCCAATCAATGCTACCATTTTTAAAAGCTGTCTGCAACTCGAAAAAAAGTTGGTTAGCCAGACACACCGGTGTGAAAACAATTCAACAAATTTCAATAATCATGGGTTCAAGTATTCTACCATATTTACACGGATTGATAAATTGCATTTCCAAAGCGGTCGAGGATGAAAATTTAAAAGTTAGAACCATGGCTGCTAATGCAGTTATTTCTTTGGCTCAATCATGTTCACCATATGGTTATGAATCATTTGAAATTATGATTGAACCATTATGGCAGGGTTTAAAGAAACACAGAGGAAGACCACTAGCTGCATTTGTGCGAGCATTAGGTAGTTTGATTCCGTTAATGGATGAAGAGTATAGTAATTTCTACACAAAGGAAATTTTCAAAATTTTATCAAGGGAATTCTCCACTCCAGTGGATGATATGCAAAAGGCTATTTTATCAATTATTCAACAATGCTGCTCTATGGATGTCATTGACAAATCATTTTTAATAGACAATAAAGTCATTGAATTATTTTTCGAAAATTTCTGGAGTAGAAAAGTGGCTCTTGACCCAAAGATCTCCAGAATGTGTGTGGATGCATGCCATGCCTTGTCCATAAAGGTTGGTCCAAGTGTGATTATCGATAAGATTTTAATTTCCATGCGAGAAGAATCTGTTCCTTATAGAAAGATGTCTGTGGAGACAGCTAATAAAATCATAACTAACCTGGGAAGTTTTGATTTGGATGATAGAGCCGTGGAGAGATTGCTCGATGGGTTATTGTATTCATTTCAAAATGGTAGGGATGCCATCTTCTTGAATGGATTTGGTAATATCATGAATTCATTGGGTATCAGAGTGCAACCCCATTTAATGCAGATTGTCAGTGCTTTATTATACAGATTGAAAAACCAGTCGGCTGAAGTTAGAGAACAAGCTGCAGATTTAATTGCTAGGGTTGCTCCTGTGTTGAAGATCTGTGGTGAGGATGAGATGTTGATAAAGTTAGGTACTATTGTTTATGAAGGTTTAGGTGAGGCATACCCAGATGTTTTGGGTTCATTGTTGACTGCTTTGAAATCGATCATTGATAATCTAAGTTCAGTGGATTTGTTAAATCCTCCTGTGTCCCAAATTCTTGCAACATTAACACCAATTTTGAGAAACAGACATGAAAAGGTTCAAGAATCTGTCATTACCTTAATTGGTGATATTGCTGAAAAGGCTACAGACTACATTAACCATAGAGAATGGATGAGAATTTCTTTTGAGTTATTGGAAATGCTAAAGGCCCATAAGAAACAAATTAGAATTTGTGCAAATAACACCTTTGGACTGATTGCTAAAGCCATTGGTCCTGCTGATGTGTTGGTGACCTTGTTAAATAACTTGAAGGTTCAAGAAAGACAATTAAGAGTGTGTACTGCTGTTGCCATTGGTATCGTTGCTGAGACCTGTTCTCCGTACACTGTTTTACCAGCACTGATGAATGAATACAGATACCCTGACAAGAACATTCAGAATGGTATTTTAAAGTCAATGGGATTTATGTTTGAGTACATTGGCGATATGGGTGCGGATTATATTTACTCTGTTATCCCATTATTACAAGATGCCCTAACTGATAGAGATTTAGTGCACAGACAAACTGCTGCCTCTGTGGTGAAGCATCTTGCCTTAGGATCCTATGGATTAGGATACGATGATGCATTTATCCATTTTTTGAATTTGATTTGGCCGAATATTTTTGAAACCTCACCACATGTGATTAATAGAATAATGGATTCCATTGAAAGTTTGAGAGTGGTTATTGGAACAGGGTATTTAATGAACTATATTGTTGCTGGGTTATTCCATCCTGCTAGAAAGGTGAGAACTATTTACTGGAAACTATTCAACATGATGTATGTCAACAGTGCCTACTCCATTGTTCCATACTACCCTAGACTTGAGGCTATTGGAGATGAAATTAAAGCTGAAACCCCTAAATTATGTCTTGATAAGACTGATTATGGTGTCTGTGAACTGGACCTGTGGATATGATATACCAGCATACCACCATTGTATATTATATATAGCATAATTAATCTAGATAGATTTAGATAAAGTACCTAATTGAAAGCGTAAAAGTAAAGAGAAACCACCGCACAGCCGCACAGCCACAATCTTGATATTTATGAAACATGTTTGAAGTGCTCTACATGTTTTACTTCGTTATCAAACCTTTAATTGTAAAACAAGCAGTTATCGGTTTTTTTTTCTTTCTATTAACATACCCAGATACCGAAAATGAAATTTACAGCAAGAATAAAACTGGATTATATACCGGTGACGCTTGCCCTTATTGTATATGTTTCAATAACTATAACGATAAATTGATACATATAAATCTAGATAACAACTTCCTACCAAAAATGATATCCACATTAAACCCATTACCTATACAAAGACAACAAGACATGGGCAGATTACTCGACAATCGAATAGATAATGCACAGAAGAACACCAAACAGCTGATTCTTCAGCTTACTAAAGTGAAACAACAGAACCAAGATTCTGATCTCCAAACCATGGGAAGAAACAACCTACAGTATGAAACAAACCTTATTAAAACAAACCTTAATTTAAAAAGTTATCAAACACTGAAGGGACATTTTAACAAGGTGTTGTCCCTGAGTTGGCATCCGGATTCTACACATTTATTGACTGCATCACAGGATGGATTCATGCTCCTTTGGGATACTACAACGGCGATGAAAAAATCATTCATCCAATTAGAGGATCCATACGTCACAGCCACTGATATTGCCAACAATGGTAGATTCATTGCCAGTGGTGGGTTGAATAATACTTGTTATGTGTATAAACTTGACAGAAATGCATTACAAGATGATACCACCACCACTGGCGCAAGCACCATTCCCGGGAAGAAAAACACTTTACTGTCCATTTTTAAACACCATAGAGAGTACATCTCAGATCTGGAGTTTTTGAACACATCAACTGAATTGCTTACATCCTCTGGTGATAGATCAATCGTGCTATGGGATTTGAATAAAGGTGGACTGATTAAACAGTTCTATGGTCATCTAGGTGACGTTTTATCGATAAGTTGCAATCATTCAGATACAAATATGTTTGTCAGTTGCTCATCTGATAGATGTGCTAATCTATGGGATATCAGGGAACCTGGTAAAGTGAGAAATTTCAAGAACTCTCCAAAGGCAGATTCATCAATAGTGAAGTTCTTCCCTGATAAGAACAGTTTTGGAGTTGGTTCAGATGATGGTACAGTGAGATTATTTGATATTCGCTCTGATTGTGCCATTTCCATGTACCGGCCTAATGAGGTGTGCAGTTACATGAGAAATAAGAACATTTTGAACAATGGATTTGATTTGATTGAATACAGTGGTTATGGCAGTGGCAGTGGCAGTGGAAGTGGAAGTGGCGATTCTTCGTCTTCTAAACCATCTAGTCATTCAAATTCAATGCGGTCTTCTATTTTAGCATCCATTGACAATCCCGGAGTTCAGTCTATGGATTTCAGTAAAAGTGGACGACTAATGTTTGTGTCATATGCTGATTACAATTCTGTGATGATCTGGGACACGATCACAGGTGAAATTGTCAATAGTTTAGATGGTCATAATGATGTTATTGGCCAATTGAAAGTTAGTAAGGATGGATTCGGTATAGCTACTGGTTCCCGAGACTTCACTACGAAGATTTGGTCAACCATTTAGGAGTATATTTGTTTTAATTTTCCCCTTTATATTTTTATTTTATTAGTTTTATTAGTTTTGTTTTTCTATGTGTGTTCTTTTCAATTACTATTAGTGTATTCGGTTTCGTTAATTACTTCTTTTCATATGAAGGTGTGGCGCATCAGTTTTTAAGTGAATATAATCTCAAATCAAATATAATTTGGTGTGAGCTAAGTAGTTAGTTGAAAGGAGGAAAAGAAAGGTACTTGTTATTTAATTGACATGATTTTTGATCAACCAGATGCAAGACACAAATAAAGAAAGAAAGGTAAAAAGATATAGACAAAAAAAAAGAGGAGGGGGGAGATAAACACAAATAAGTAGTTATTAAAATATACAAATAACAATCAAATGAAAAAATAAAGATATAGTAGTAAGAAGGAAATAAAGAAAGAAAGAAAGAAAGAAGCAAGTAACTTGGAATTTAGGGAAAGATCATTATTAACGTGAAACAAAAAAGCAAACACGAACAGGTTGGATTCGGATTCGGTAATTAAATTGTGAAATCAAGCCTTTTCAACTCTCTTTTTGACATAATCCCATAAACTTCTAAGTAGAGTGTCAGGTAATGTGTACAAGTCCATTGTGAATTCACCATTTTCTTCGTCGTTTTTGATATGCATTTCAGGGGTTTTGTTATCGTTAACCATTTGAACCACACCCAGTAAGTCCTCTTCAGACAACTTTGTCAATGAATCAGCCATTCTTTCCAAGTCAACAGAACCCTTAGTAGCGTTCAATTTAACCTTCTTGGATGATTTTGAATCGGCGAGTTGTGAAGCTGGTGTAGATGCTGACGAGGAGCCGTTGTTGCCGCTGCTGGCGTTATTACTGGCGGCAGAGGCAGCCTTTCTCTTATTGGAACCAGTTGTTGCTCCGGATGCGGCACTGGAGTCCAATTCTGTTCCATTAAAGTTTGGAACAGAACCTGACTTATATAGTTCCTTCAAGAGGTTGATCTTGGTGGTATTTATTGTTATTGTTTGGTCGATAACATACTTTTCCTTCATAAAGTTCAAATCGTGGTTGATTTTTCTTTCACCACCTTTTTCAATCAGGGTCAATGAGATTGGAATGTCGAAACCACCCCAACCTTGTTCTTCAATGGCAAAGGGAGGTTTCTTGAATGCTCTCACAGGGTTATTGAACGTTGGGTGTAAATGATACGTCACCTTGTCAAAGATCGTGGCTGGTTGTTCCACTCCCTTTTCATCTAATAGTGTAATGGTGATTTTCCATTTTCTTATAGGGAACCCTTCTTGAACAGGTGGGATGTCTGGTAGGATGTGTTGTTCAGTAGTCACTCTCACGGTTCTCTTAACTTCAACCATTGTCGTGTATGTGTATGTGAATGTGTGTGGATTTATATAGTATGTATGTATTAGTTAAGTGTATATTAACTGTATGCGTATATGATAAGGACGGTGTATCGGACAACTATATTATATATCTAATGGATAAGGAAATATATATATATATTTATATTATATGGATGTATTCAGGAGTCAATTAAGCAAAAGAAGAAGAAGTTCGGTTGTACTATTTTAATTCTTTAGTTGTATTTATAAAATAATTATTAATAGGAGGAATACAATTAGAATTGGAGATAGTCGTCGTAAACGGATCGAGTTATAATTGATGGGTGTATGTATGTGTATTAATATATATGTATGTGTATATGTATAATTATATATATATATATATCTAAGGAAAGGAATGTAATTGAAAGGTGATGATATAGTTTATATGATTACAATTTGTTGAGGAGTAGGGAAGGGAAGGGAAGGGGGGGGGAGAGGGAATTGCTGTTAACTGCTTTAAAACCATTCTGGGAGTTGTAGATGTTTCACCCAGAAAGCTGTGAGGGAAAGCCAGAGGAGGGAGACGACGAACAGCACAACAACACGTACCCGTAGCGTACCACCAACGGGTAGGATCGTACAGACCGTAGCGTATCTTACATAACAATATCTACACATATCTACATATCTACATCTACTACTCTACTTCTTATTTCATTATTAATCCATTGACTAGGATATTGAAGAGTGGTGATATATATACTAATATATACATACGAACATATCCACCTACTCTCCCTCCCTCCCTACCTCTCTCCCTACCTCCCCCCTTTCTGGTTCCGGAGACCCACCCACCACCACCACCACCACCACCACACTGTCTTTCCCACAACACGAAAATTTTCTCTTTCTCTCTCTATTCCGCTTAATAAAAAAATTTTCTTCTTCGCCAGAATTTAATTTTCGGTCGGTTGACTTCTTCATTGGGGTCGATCGGCGCATGTCGGGGGAGTGTAGATGAAGCTCAGCTATATAGACTAGCTCTATTTATAGTAAAGATAAGTCGAAAAATATGATATTACTAAAGAAATTTCAATAAATAAAACAGTCGGAGAAAGAAGAAACAAATAGCAGTAATAACTAATCATAGAAAATATATACAAAGATAACCAAACACAGATATAACCAAAGAAGAAAAAAAAAAGGAGGAAAAAAAAAACTAAAAAGAACTAAACGGAACAGAATAACACTTCTCCTTTTTTTTTTCTCCATTGTTTTTCTTCTTTTTTTAGTAGTAGCAAGGAAAAAGTATGAACCTCTCTAAGAACTCTATTTAGGATCAACACCGATACCATTAGTGTTTCTAAACATCATAACACCATTCTCACCATCAACGAATTGACAAGATCTCATACATTTCCATAGAGACACCCACATGTTTTCGTCAGTGTATCTGTAGTGATCACCCATAACCTTCTTAATAGCATCAGTAGCTTCTCTAGCATTGTAGAAGGGAATTCTAGAAATGTAATGGTGCAAAACATGGGTTTCAATGATATCGTGGAAAATATGTTGACCAACAAATCCAAAGTTTCTATCAATGGTGGCAGCGGCACCCTTGGCAAAGTTCCATTGTTCTGGTTCATAATGTGGCAAGGTTGGATCAGTGTGTTGTAAAAATGTGACAAACACCAACCAGTGGTTAACCCATAACCATGGAACACACCAGTTGATCATCATATTGAAGAAACCGAAATTCTTAGACCAAAAGTACACCATTGTCAAGTTTAAAATGATACCAATATCACTTAAAACGATATACCAGTAATGTTGTGGATCAAACACTGGAGATGATGGATTGTAATGGGATTTACCAATTTTGGACCAGCCTGGATGTGGTTGACCTGTAGCATTAGTACATAAGTACAATTGCAAACCACCAATTTGTTGACCAATCAACTTGGTCAATGACCAGATTGGAGTATCATGCACAGCTTCATAAATGTTACTAGTGTTGGATAATTCAAGTAGCTCATTCTTGGTGTATGGAATAAACACAGTGTCTCTTTTCAAGTTACCAGTTTGTTGATGATGCTTAGCATGGGAAAACTTCCAGGAAAAGTATGGCACCATCAAATAAGAGTGGATAACCCAACCCAAGAAATCATTCAACTTTTCATATGGAGAAAAGGCACCGTGACCACATTCATGAGCAATAATCCATTCACCAAAGGCAAATAAACCAATACAATATGATTGTAAAAAGTAAAGAGCAAATCTGATAGCTTGATTTGGCACTAATGGAATATACTTGGTACCAATGTAACCAATGATAAACATGGCAGTGATGTCTCTAACGATAAAGTGTAAAGAGTAAAAAGTTTTTCTTTCAAAACAGTGCTTTGGAATAGCATCTAGAATTTGCTTGAAAGAGTAATCTGGAACATTAAACACATCACCATTAGTGTTGATCGCAGTCTTGGTGTATTCAGTCTTGAATGTGGAAATGTTCTTAGTTCTCTTGATAGTGGTCTTGGAATCAGCACCACTAGATGTTGACCCAGTAGAGATGGAGGCAGAAACAGATGTCATTTTATATTCAAAATACTTACTAAATGTTAAGCGAAGCAATATATGAATGAAAAGATGATGCAGAGGGTAAAGAGGGAAAAAAAGGGGGGGGGAGGAAGAAGAAGAAGAAGAAGAAGAAGAAGAAGAAGAAGAAGAAGAAGAAGAAGAAAACAGATATGTAAAAGAAACTATAGATATAATAGACAAAATATTAACGTATCACTTTATCCCTATTATATATATATATTATATTGCAATTGAAAATATATTTTTCAATTTTTTTTTTTATTACTCTATTATAATAGGTATAATAGTATCTGAAGTGAAAAATTTATACACACGCACTATAACTTAAAAGAGGGTGAGAGAAAAAAATTCAACACAAAATTTACTGCATAGAGCTATATTAACTAATTAATATGTATTTACCACATAAGATAATTATAGTTTATAAATTAATTCTAAAAATTCAACAAAAAAAAAATTTAAAAGAAAGGACCCAATCTATTAATATATAATAAATTAAATTGATCCACAAGCACACACAGAAAAAAAAAAAGAAATTTCATCTCACCCCGTCGTGATTGGCCAAGATCTGGCTGAATCATCGGGCTTTCCCTCCCTCCCCACTAAGGGACGCCAGAGGGGAATGCGGGACAGGGAAGGGGTGGAAGGTACGTGGTTCTCTGCGCTCAACAGCTGCCACACAGCGAAAATCAACGACAACCACCACAGCGTGTGCACAAGGTGCACCGTGTGTGTGTGTGTGTGCGTGCATCGGGGAAGAGGGAAGAGGGAAGCAGGTCAAAATTAATTAACTCTCTATCTGATCCTCTCGTATATGACCTGCGGATCTATATACCATACGATTTACACATAACTTAATAGGTAGGGTACTTGGATATTAAAATGAAATCCTAAGAGAATTTTAATAAACAGCTTCTTGATAAAAGGAAGATAATCAGGAATTCTCTTTCTCTTGTATAGTAGTAAGATAATAGAAAAAAGAAAGAAAAAGAAGAATAATGCGTATGTGTATGTGTGCATAGCCCAAGACCGCCTATCTAGATTAGATTAGATAAGCTGGTTGACTGGCAAACAACCCTTGTATTCAGCTCACTCGAATCAGATAGTGAAACACATAACTAACAATGCAAACCCAACAGGGAGAGTTAACAACTTAATTCTTCCTATGTGGTTCTCGCTAGAATCATTCATAAAGGTGAAATCCTCTCCTGGTAAATCAGAGAATGATGGGAATCCAGTAAACTGTTGTTCGTGGGTTCTACTAGCTGCAACCCCTTCTCCTCCTATTTCTCCACCTGTACTAGGTGTTGCAATAACATATGTCTCAGTGGCGTTAGCACCACTCACATAGTTCACTGACGAAGTGGTACTTGTTCCATTGTAGCTTATGCTCTGATAATGTCCACTCACTGAATTAACATTGAGATCGAACTCACTCCGATTGGTGCTGCTCACTGCTGTACGGGTTGTCTGACTGATGCTCATTGAGGTTAAACTGGAATCCAAACCGGAACTGATCGTGGTGGTGTATACAGTTTTGGTTCTAATTTTAGTCTTAGTCTTTTTGGTTTTGGTTTTGGTTTTTGGTTTGATAGTGAATTGGGCTTCAGTATTGGTTCTACTGGTATCTGGATAATTTGTAGTGGAACTGGAACTTAAACTTTCACTGGCGCTAACAATGACACTGGTGCTAGGTGAGATAATGGAATCTGAGCTGGAAATAGAACTGTAGCTGTCACTGGTAATGGCAGGGACATTGCTGGAGCCGGTACTAGTGGTTACATAATCATCATCGGAAGAATAGCCAATGTCAGTGTCATCAGTTGTTGATGGCAACGGCTCAGAAGCTTGTATGCTTGTATCGGAGTATAAAGCAGTTGTTGTTGTTTTGGTGGCTGTCTCAGTATTCTTACTGGTTTCTGTAGAAATCGTCAAAGTAGTTTTAGTTGAGTAACTCTCAGGACAGTCGTCATCATCTCCAACTGAAGTTTCTTTAGGAGTAGTAGTAATAGCAGTAGTAGTGGTAGAAACCTTCGTTTCAACTGTCTCAATAGAAGCATCAGTAGTTTTATCAGTGATGCTAGGAATAACTCTACTCTTAGAAACGGGGACAGTAACAGTTATAGTGGGATTGATGCTGGAGGTAACAGTGGTGGTTGTAGTAAATGTTTGTGCTGTTTGGGTTTCAGTTTCAGTAACTGTAACGTAAATAATCTCTGGCTCTAGAGTGACATAAATCACATTAACCATCTCGTCCAAGTCAACCGCATTGTATGGATCTTGCACCAGTTGACTTGAATCTTCGACCAATTCCAAATTGTTCTTGCTATTAGTGTTGTCGGTGGCGGGATCATCGAGTAGGTCAAAACTGAACATGTTCATTGATTTCGAACTTCCATCTGCAGCAATAGCTTCTGATTTCACCCAGGAGAGGTTTAAAAGCGACAAAGATAGTAATGATAAGTATTTCATGGTATTTGCGGTAATTTGAGTTGGTTTGATGTACTTAATATGTGTATATTAACGGTTTTTGGGTGATGAGCTAGGAAAAAAGTTGATTAAAAACTTGGAAAACCTGTAAAAGAACTTGCCTTGTCCTTTTGTGCTACCAATTTAAACAACAACCAACTTAAACATGTCAAAAAAAAATTATTATGTCCGTCCCCATACATAATGTATCGCTTATCTCTCCTACATAGTTAACATACTATCTAGTTAATATATTTCATTAGATCAATTATATATGTAATAATTTGAAATACTAACTCCACATATATTTCATAAATACTTAATAACTAAAAACCATCGAATTTGTAAAAAGAAGTATCGATTTACTGAAAGGAAGAGGCGTCAGTGAAGTGGATTAACTTTATTTTGGTAGTATGTTTTAAACATCAATGTCGCATGCTCATTGCTCACTTCCATGTAATGCTTTCTGCCTTGGGCCAATACACAGATCTGCATTATAAATATAATGACAATTCTGATAGGATCACCATCAGATTATTGATATCGTTATATATATATATTAGATATTATGGGGGATTTTTAACAAACGAGAAAAAAAGGCTTGCACCATTTCATAATTCTCATATTAAACAACATTTAAGGGTATTATATAACAATAATCCAACTGAAAGACACTTCATAAAACACACTACACAATTTGCCATTTGATAACGACAACAGATATCGATTGCCCCGTATAATAGTCACAGGCGATCAAAACATTAACTTGCAGGACAATGTAGCCTCAATTAAAAAGCTATTGTCCGAGGATATGCCGCTTGCAGCTTTGGAAAATGCTACAGTTGTGGTTGATCTTGCAACCATAATTATACACAATTCGGTTTGTCTGGCCTCCATCACCGATGAAGCTAGTAATAATGAATACCCTAATAGAACTATACATTTTACCGATGCTACACATATACAACTTTCACCCAATGTATTTTATGAGTTTGATAGCGTCATTATGCATCTGGTTAGGTTAATCAAGGCTAAAATTGACAGAAATGATCTTGAATATACTGAATATAATTTGGATGCCCCGCTTTTAAATGTTATAGATCATTTGATAGAATGTAGAAATACATTGGGGCCAAGTTTCCCCTTTCTAGAGGGACAATTCTCCCTTTTAGTTTTACAGCAATACCTCTAAGTCTGGGTGTTTTTTCGTCTTAGTTTCTTTTAATTTTTACTTCCACTGGTTTGAATTCTTAATTCAATAACTATAAGGGTTAAATATAACATGATATGCCACATTATTAATAACGTCTTTTATTTATGTATCAATAATAAAATAAACATACAGAGTCTAGTAAAAGCAAAAGAAACAAATGTGTATCTGCTCTCATTCAGTCACTCACTACATGTTCAAAAAATCTTGACACCCCATTGAGGTTGAACAATTCTTTTAGTTCCTTCGACCTTGTGGATGTTATCAATTTCCTTACCCTCTGCATCAGTCAACTTGAGAACCTTCAAGTTAGACTTGATTCTTTCAGCGTGTGTGGATTTTGGCAAAACAACAGTCTTTCTCCAGACCGCCCAAGATAGAGCCACAGTAGCTGCTGAAACACCATGCTTTTCTCCAATTTTAATCAAAGTCTTGTCACTTAAAATTGGGGCACCTGTGGATCCTAAAGGAGAGTAGGCTTCAACAACAATACCCTTGGATTGTGCGTAATCAACCAATTCTTGTTGTGGTAATAATGGGTGTAATTCAACTTGTAAAGCGGCTGGAACAACAGTGACCTCCTTGTCATTTAACAATGTTTCAATCTTATCCTTGGTGAAGTTAGAAATACCAACAGCCTTGGTTTTACCGGTGGCGACTAGTTTTTGAACCTTCTTGTATGTCTTGACATAGTCCCATTCAGCAGAATCAACAACATCAGTTGAGCCGTCTGCCTTCTTTGGGAAACGTTCATCGTTACCACTTGGGTTGAAAGGAACTGGCCAGTGAATTAAGTAAAGGTCAACATAATCTAAACCTAATTTCTTCAAGGATTCAGTCAATGCAGCCTCTGGGGTGGTGTGCTTGGTGTTCCATAACTTGGTGGTGATGAATAATTCCTTTCTTGGAACACCAGAGTCCTTAATAGCCTTACCGACAATTGCTTCATTACCATAAATTGCAGCAGTATCAATGTGTGTGTAACCAGCCTTTAAAGCAGCGATAACAGCATTGTAAGCATCTTCATCAGTAGATTGCCAGGTACCTAAACCAACCTGCGGAATTGATGCAGAGTTGTTGAGCTTTAAAACTGGGGTTTCGGAGTAGCTGCGGAATTTAGATAGAGTGACTGTTAGTAAGTGTTTCTTGTGTACGGTGTACAGTGGTGGGCCAATTGAACAGAAATAACATACATTGACATTATAGATGATATATATATATATATTAGTTGATATACTAATTGAAGTAGTTGAACAAGAATAAATCGATAGAATTATAATAACCTCCAAAGTTGGTGGAAATTCGACTTGTATTTATAATCAAATCACACAACGCCACACTGGAGGATATCTTTACACAGCCATAAATTTTATTACAAATAGGGGCATCATGCTATTATTGATTACATAATGTGCATGTGTATATATGTATGTTAGGTAAACGATTGAAACAAATATATAGAGAAGATAAAGAGGGCAAAGCATGCATGTATAAGAATATTAAAGAAATAGTAAAGGTTGCTTTTTTTTTTCGATTTGGCCCTTATGCCAAATTAATATTGGAATCTAAGACTCGTGAATTTTTCCTTCCACTGGTTGATCTTCAGAGATATACTCTGATTCAGTTCCAACAATAGTATCTAAATCTGGTCTTCTACCAGTAATAAAGTCCATATCATCATAACTGACAATCCATGTTTTGAAATATAAATCGTAGGCGAACCAAACAATGAAAAACAATGGTAACAAGATGTATGAATCAACGAATTGGCCAGGGGTGAAAGGTTTAAACACTGTCCAACCTTGAACTAAAGTTAATAGAATACCAACACCAATTGCAATGAAGTTGAACCAAGGAAAGAATGGCGATTTGAATGGTAATTCGTCCAGGGAGTATCCCTTTTTAATCCAACCCTGTCTGAATCTTAAATGGACAATGGAAATCGAAGTCCAGACAATGAAGGCAGCAATACCAGACAAGTTCACAATATAGTTATATGCGTTGGCAGAACCTGATTTATAACTCATCACAGAGATGAAACAAAATGCATGCGCTGAATGGATGGCAACATACGGCACACCACGTTTATCCACAGTGGAGAAGATCTTTGGACCAAATCCATCCTTGGACCAATGGAAGATAGTTCTACTGGATAAATATATAGCAGAGTTGATGGCAGAGATACATGTCATCAAGATCATGGTTGCGATAAAGTACTTTGAGTTGGCCCACCCAGCATTAGTCAAGGCAATGGTCATTGGAGCCTTCAACACTTTAGAATCACCTGCTAAATTAGGGTCATTGTATGGAACGGTGATACCGTATGCAATTGACAAACCAAAATACACAAAGAAGATTCTAATAACTGTGTTTTTCACAGCCGTAGGAATAGCCTTTGCTGGGTTTCTAGCCTCAGCAGCAATCACAGACACAGATTCGACACCAGAGTAGAAAGTACCAGCATAAACGAAGGAGCTGACAATTCCCTTAAAGCCAGACTTTAATGGATAGTTACCGAATGGATTATCTGGTTTATGGTCTTTAATACCACCAGCTGCGTAAATGATAGCAAATATGTAGAACCCACCCAGAAAGGCTAACTTGAACATTCCCAACACGTATTCAGTTTCACCGTAGACTTCAACACCGAAGGATGCAAAAAGAGTGAAAAATGCCCAAAGAATGATAACCCATGCCCATATGGGGACATTATCTGTGTAGGCGGTCATACTCTGACTCAATGCAGTATACTCGGATATCATGACAGTGACCCAAATGATAACGTAGAAGACAGATAATGCACCACCAAATCCCTTAGACACGAACCTTGAACCTAAAACACAAAAATTCTGATCCAAGACAGCATTCATTTCACCAATGGAGCACATCATTCCTAAAACGGGGATACCAACAATAGCATAACCAACAATCAACCCCACAGGACCACCCTTAGCCAAAGATGTTCCCATACCGATCAAACATCCGGGTCCAATGATACCACATAGGGCAATCAAATTGATCATTCTATTCTTCAAACCAGCCTTCAATCCACTTTCCACAAAATCACCATGTGAGTTCTGATGATATGGATGTTCAGAATAAGTTGGATGAATACCCTCAGCGGAGGATGTGAACTCTTTCAGGTCATCAGACGATGACTTTTGCTCTAATGACATCACTATTTTGAGGCTATCTATTAGGTAATGTATGTAGAGATATATTTCTATTTCTATTTAAATCTCTTCAGGAGAGAATAAATTCTTTCTTTTATATTGTTTTTCTTCAATCAAAGCACCCATCTGGATATAATCTTCCATTTATACACAAAAGGATGAGACATAGGGTCAGGAACCATAATAATATTATCAAATGCAAGAAGAAGCCAAAGAGAAAAAAAAAAATATCCCATCGTTTGATATGTGCCATGCATGAATGTAATGCACGAACGGCAGAAAAAGGTGTGGCATATAAATTATATAGTGTGGATCACCTTGAGGACAATGATGATCGATGAACTCAGGTATATTATAAGATTATAAAATATTATTTTAATATAAAATAAAACATAATTTTAATATTGAATAGACGTTTTAAACGATACATATCAGGTGGAAAGTTGTCATTCCCAAGGCATTGCAACTGTGGGAATAATATAATTATGAGCTACCAATAATACCAATACTACTACCGATACCAAGAATCGAATCAATCAATTTGCCGAATTTTATACTGTTTTCAACTGTGAAATGGTGGTGGCGATGATGTGGTTATAAAAACTGATTACTATGCTCACCTCCATACCATGACACAGACAAACTGGAATGATTGTAGTCTCATTATACTGTGTAAACAATTTTCTAATACTGGAGGAGGAGGAGGAAGAGGAAGAGAGGCTATTTCCTCATTCAATCTGAATTATGGAGTCGATCGACGTACCCCGTCCCTCGGGCCTATTTAGGGAAGAAATTTTTCAGATTTAATCTCCTTCCTAATTGGGATTGTCCGTTATAATTCCGACATCCGACAGCTATCACCTTATCATTTACTATATACTATATACCTCTCTATAACCATCATATTACTTATACATACATATATGTGATTTTATCTAGATCTGAATATATATATATAAATACTTCTTTTCCAATTTCATTCTTTGACTTATTTCAATGTTCAAATTTCCCTCAGTTATTTAATTATTCAAATCTAATTTTACATACCTATTACATATACATACATTTTAATCATGTCACTACCTCCATACCAAGAGACAATTACATTAAGTTCTGGAGCAAAGATTCCAAAGATTGGATTGGGTGTTTATAAGACTCCACCTGATGCTGCTAGACCAGTTGTGTACAAGGCATTAGTCGATGGTTACAGACACATTGACTCTGCTGCTTTGTACAAGAATGAACATGAAGTTTCTGAAGCCATTCACCAATGGATCACTGAGAACCCAACAGCACATAAGAGAAGTGACATTTGGTACACTACAAAGGTCTACGACACTGACCATGGATATGAAAACACTAAGAAGGCAATTGAGTTATCATTAGAAAAGGCCAAGGACATTGGTTACATTGATCTAATACTACTTCATTCTCCTCAATCAAACTATGAAAAGAGACATGGATCTTGGTTGGCTCTTCAAGAAGCTGTTGCCAGTGGCAAGGTTAAGAACATTGGTGTCTCTAATTATGGTATCAAGCATCTCAAGGAGCTATTTGCATACCCTGATTTGAAATTGAAACCAGTTATAAACCAAATTGAAATCCATCCTTGGTTATTGAGAACCGAATTGGCTAATTTTTGCTTGGCTAATGATATAGCCGTCGAGGCCTACTCACCATTAGCCAAGGGACGTAAATTCGATGATCCGGATTTACTAAAGATCGCTAAGAAGCACAACAAGAACGGTGGCCAAATTTTAATCAATTGGTCATTGAGTAAGGGATACATTGTTTTACCAAAGACTGTCCATGAGGAGAGATTAATTAGCAACTTGGATGTGTTTGACTTTAAGTTAGACTCTGATGATTTGGCTGCATTGGAAAAGACTAATGAGCAATTTGTCACTGGTTGGGATCCAACCGTGTATCCATTAGATAACGAAAAGAAAGCTTAGCTATAGTTCAAAAGTGTTTCTTTTACTTTATCAAGATGGCTCGTTAAGTACTAATTTAATTTTTAACTCCTATGTTGTTTTCTTTTTTTTTTGACTTTTATTTAAAATGTAAAACGGAAGATGATTAATTAAAAGAAGATTAATAAAAACTTAAAAAAAAAGATAGATAGAAAGATAAATAAATAAATTAATTAATAATAATAGACAATGAAAATACCCAGGCCCTAGAGAACTAGCCAGCCTAATTAATGGCGAAATAATAATCGCTTCCTGTGTTAAACCAATCGACAAAAGTTGAACCATTTGGATTTAGTTTCCAAATTTCCTTTAAAATCACAGTGATGGTAGTAATTGATGGAGTTTTGATCTTTTTGCTTAGTAAAGTTTCAAATTGCTGCATATACCATAGTCTGTCCGATTCACCATACACATCAACACCGGTGATGAACATTGGATACACAAGCAAGCATTTCCAAGAGTCCTCATTCTTACCCTGGTTGTGATTAATCAACTCTGGGATTAATGATTTCAGTTGACTGATTAGTAACTTGCATTTGGTGGATGTTGATTGGATCTTGTAGATTAATTGATTGACGTACAACTTACCAACCAGCACGTATAATTTGAACAAGCTTGATTGAACAATGGTACAGTTTGCAGGAGAACGAAGCATGTCTAACTTGCCCTCCCAGAAGCCAGCTTCTAGAAGTATGCTGTCAAAGACATGTGACTGTTTGGCCTTACCCAATGACTTGGATAATTGCAAGATCTCACTGTAGATACTCAGAACAGGAGAAATGCACTGTAAGTCCGACACAGGCGATGATGATGAATCTAAATCTGATGTGAACTTTTCAGTGATAAATGATTCAGTACTGTTAGAGAACGCAAAAGTAGTTGTTAATTCAAAATAGTGAAGATAATCAATAATTTGAGAAATTTGGTTTGTGGTTGAGGAGGAGGAGGAGGAGGAGGAGTTGTTTGGTTTAACGACATTAAACTCGGATAATAGAGCCCTGGCATGAGGTAAGTATTTCATGAATGAATTAAACCCTTTTGTCTTAAAGTTGTCAATAAGTAGCAATAAGCAGACAATTCCTAGTGCTAAATGTTTATCTTCCAACTTAACCGCTTCATTGATGGAAATTATCGAATTGTCCAATTGATCGGCTTTAACCTTAAAATCAATATGTGAATACTTGAACTTCAGCTCAACAAAGTTTGAAATGAAATGACAACACCAGCAATCCAGCACAGTTAGTCCTTGTTCATTAGCAGATAGTATTGAAAAGATGGAATCCATCACATTTGTAGGAACTAATTGTTGGTTAGTTAATGCATCCTTAATATATGATGACTGTAATAGCTTTCCACGGTACTTGTCGTTGTTGTTGTTATTATTAAGAAAGTTACCAAAATCACTATTATTGTCATTCAGTAGCAAGCCATTGGATATTTTCATCAATTGTGAAATCTTGTTGTGTTTATGAGTATTTTCCATAGGCTTATTGAACTGTTTAGGCATTGGCAATATCGGCTTAAAGTGATGGTGTTGATGCTCGCATGATGAGGACGACGATGATGATAAGGATGAGAAGGAGCTTCTTGGTGAACTGGCACCAGAATTTGGAGTGGATAATGTATCACATGAAGATTCATCCGAAGATGTGGAAACAACAGATGATCTTTGGGACATACTCAAGTTAACCGACATTGGTTTGGGGGATATTTTCACTGCCCCAACAATCGTTGAAGGTCCATTCTTATCTTTGATTTCAGAATAGATGGGTTTTGGACCCATCATATTGCAACGAACAAACTTGATTGGTGGTGGGATGCATTCATGGCCGGCTTTCTTGCATCTTGAACACACCGGTTTCAAACCATCGCATTTCTTCTTTTTCTTCCGACAAGTCATACAACCAGTGGTATTTCTGTGGAACTTGGCAGAGTGTCTTCTACCCTTTCTAACTGTGGCAGAGACAGATTTAGGTGACATGGCATTGGCAGTGCTGTTGTCATTGACTGGAGCAGCAGCCACTTGTGAAACGGATTCCAACTCCTTCTTAAGGATATCCACTGGAAGTGGATTCAGCAGATTAGATGATATCATTGGTTATGTATGAAAATGGTAATAATGCTTTAGATTGGATTTATTAAACCAAACCATTTTTCTGAAATGACATGAAATGACTTGACAGGACATTGACATGACAAAAAGATAATTATTTGGATTAATTCTTATTCTTATATATAATTATGAAGAGGTAGAATAATGGGGTAATGAACCGGAGAAATGAGCAAAATTCATAACATCCCCAATCAATAAAAAAAAGAGCAAATTTTTCAAGAACCTACATACAGAATAGATGCCATACAAATAATTGACTCTTTTTTTTTTCCTCTCACTAATATATGCATTTGCACATATTCCATTTCATTCTCCCCCTTGCAATTATCTGTTTAGTAGTTCGTATAATGTTAATGTTAATGTTACCCGATTGAGCTCTCTCTGTGGTTTTGTTTTTTGCTCTCTGACCATTTGGCAGTAGGATATCAATAAAATTGCCCAATCAGGCAAGTCGGTTCTACCTCCCTTGAAATTATAGAGTCCTTCTATTTCTAGAGAACGGGTTTTCTGTTATCCACAACCATTTAAACCATCCGGTTATCTATTACCACATCTTATCACATCATATCATATCACATCATAAGTTAATTACCCTTATCCACCAACTACTCTAACCACTACCACTCACCACCCACTAAACACTAACACTATCGCATCCCCTTCCAAATAGCCATCTGAGCTAAATAAATAAATAAACACCGCCTTGACAAGCGCGCGCTTATTTGCTCAATTTTCGGAAATTGTTATGTGAGCAGATTAAAAATATGTTTGCATATATTTAGTACTTACTTACTTACTTAGCTACCTTTTAGTCCCAGTAATCGAACTATTTCAGGTTATAATAACCATAGAATGCGATAAATTCAATTATTAGAAACAAATAACTGAAGATGAAACAATAAATAAACACAAAACAAACAAACAAACAAATAACACAATACGAACACAGATAAAAATAAAGTCAGAATTATAGTATAATAGAAAAAAAAAATAAAGATTAAAACAAATATACTTAAAAAGTAAATATCAATGAGTAGTAGAGATAGATAGGTATAAAGCAAAGAAAAAAAAAATATAAAATAAAACGAATGAAAAAAAATGTGGATACGTTAAAATTAGAGGGAAAATTTGCAGATTAGCTCAAACGAACTAGTCTATATGACCCTCACCAATCCAACAGTCCATGTAAAGATCAAGTAAACAACTAGCACTCCATGCTTGGGTAGGACTGGAATCATTACAAACCTCACCATCCTTTTGGGTTAACTCAGCTAATCCAGACCATGGACTGGCTCTCAACCATTTCTTGTGATCAGTCAATCTCTGAGATATTAGTTGATGGAGATGGTCAGTTGGTTTACCCTCATCAGAACAACATGCTGGATGGTTATTAAAGTAAATTTCCCTAAACGCTCTCATGAAATATCCAAGACACCAACACCATTCTGGACCCTGGTGGTAGTTACGTCCCTTGGCCGTGGCAAAGTCTGTACTGTCAACAGAGTTCATGTAATATGGTCTGTAGTTCAGATCAGATGGATCCAATGTCTTCATTCCAATAGGCCCTCTCAACACTTCATCAGCAAGCTTAATGGCCGTTAACGCACGTTCAGGAGTGAACAATTCAGGTGCCACAGTGATGGCAATTGGGAAATTTGCTCTCAATTGGTAATCCTCATATGGCTTTCCTGATCTGTAAATATCCTTGTAAATACCTCTTCTGTTAACAATATGTGCATCAACATCAAACTTATCATCATCCTTTGGATCCACTGGAATGTAAAAGCATCTCTCAAAGTTATCCAATAATAATTGATTCCATTGTTTAAACGTCACAGTGTCTCCATCTTGAGTGGTAACAGTTTCATATGGGAACAATCCCTTCTCATTCAATTCAATGACAAATCTTAATGCAGATTTCAATAAACCAATAATCTCCACATCTGCACCATCTCTAGGAGTACCAGGGAATCCCTTATTGCCAGCTGTAGTACTTTCACCCATCTTATCCATCCATGTACCGCAATTGAATTGATTACCACCATGCACAAAACCAGTAGACCAATCAACCTTAATATTGATATTGAAACCTTCATCCTTCATTTGCGAATCAATTTGCTGTCCGGCATTGGCTTCTCTGAAACTGATACCAGCAGCGTGTCTCTTCAAAATTTCATAGATAATATCTCTGATGGAAGACTCATAACTGAATGCTCTTGGATCATCAAACTTAATGTAAGTGTCATCCAATGGGAATCTTCTCTTGACAGTACAATCTAAAATGTCTGCACCATTTGGAACAATTTTAATGTAATCTTGTATAGCTTGCAAAAAGAACCAAACAGCATCTCTGGCATTGAATCTTGGTTCTTTACCTGATCCCAACAAATTTGGAATTAAACCATGTTTAGTGGTCATGGCAAAGTTTAAGATATGGCTCTTTGCCTCATCATAACGCACAGTGGCAAGTAGTAAGCCTCTAAAGGAAATGAACACATCTCTACCCCAGCATCTCATGAAATCATAACTGAAATGTGGTAAACCAGCAGACATTGATGGAACAATATCAAATGGATTAATAGAAGCAGTCTTGGCAATACCAACCATCTGCACAGAACATAATGCTAAACTCTGGACAAACCAGGTACTTTTTTGGATCTTAGGTGACATTAAAGACAGCGCATGGAATCTTAAAGCTTCATATGCAACACCAACAACCAATGCAAAGTATCTTGGAACCAAGAAATATGGAACTGTCTTCACTCTAGCAAATCTGCTCTCCAACCATTGTTTAAACTCAGCAACTGCAGGACTATCCGCTTCAAATTTAGTTAATCTGTTAGAAATGAAATCCAGAGCCCAAGTACCGGCTCTTAAATGATCAGCAAGTGGATGAGCTAGATCGTTGTTTGTAATAACATCTTTCAACACAGAGATGAACCCCTGTATACCAGCATACACTAAATGTCCATAGTTAGGAATGTTGTAATCACCATCGACGCCATAACTTGCATCACGTTCCTCACTTTCACACTTGTAAAGTATAGCATTGATGTCAATTAAATTTAAATTTTGAGCAGCTTCCAAGGCACCAGTTCTGACGTACTCATCTAATTCATCGTCACAGCCATTAACAAAAGTAGACAACACTATAATAGAACCCTGTGGAAATTCATCCGGTAAGTGAATAGTGGAATTACTGGTTTCCTTATCGAATTCAATATATCCATGTGATAATTTAGTCAACTCGACAGGAATTGATCTGATTTTATCGTCATCTGGAGCAATTTCGTTGTCTTCAAATGGAACAGAAGATCTAGATAAACTGTATGCAAACTCAAACTTTGCATCAGTACCGTGTAAAGTAATAGGCATTAGAGTCTGGTTACCATCTTGGTAAAACTTTGTTCTTGCGATTAAAAAGTAACCCTTACCTGTCTTAGCATTAGTTCTGTGGATTGTGATATATTGTCCCTCGTGGTGAACATGCATTTCACTGGATTCTGCATCATCGATACATTGTTCAGCAAGGTCCTGTCTAATTAAATTCAATTTCTTCTTAACTTCACCAATACCATTATCAGAACCGTAACTGTATAATCTTTTTTCATTCACAACGTCTAGCAAATGAGGATAGCATTCATCATAACCGAATGTGGTACCTGTGGCACAGGAACAGAAAGACACTAATGCTGCATTTGGTAATGTGTCCTCCACTGTTCTCTTATCAGCAGGCATTTCATTATCGTGGGTACAATCCATAAACAATGCATGTGGAGCCTGTGAAGTGATTATTTCAGGAATTGGAACTTCGGATTTCTTTGTTATATCCTCATTGTTTCTCTTCTTATATTCGTCCAAATTGGCAGGGTATGCGATTTCATCCAATGGCAACCATCTGAATGAGCCGATAGGTCTACCACCATGTCTGTGCACAAGTCTAGATAACTCTCCAACGGAATAAGCTTGCATTGCCTCTCTGATCAATGAAGAAATACCTAATCTTTCAACAAACAGGATATCTATATCCTCACTACCCGTGAACAACTCTGCAACAACGTACAAGTTAGGGTTCACTGATCTAGCAGCATCCAATAAAGCTTCACCAACATGAATTGGGGTGGAATGGCAGTTATCTATTCTGAATCCATGGAAAAGAGATGCAGACAATTTGGCGTATTCAATCATTCTGGACCATAAATATGGAGAATCTTCTGGGCGGCTACCATAACGTAACTTGACACAATCTCCCCAGACAATAACTTCTCTACGGAGATAGCACTTGGATTGATCGGAAGCAAAATCCACTAATGGGTTACCACCCCAAATCCAACCGTTGTTTGCCAATGCCCATTCGGTACCATTTTTATCTTCGAATCTTGTAAAGTAAGGTTCAGTCAATGGAGAAGTAGCGGTAACTTCACCCATCTTAGGACCATTGAACTCTAATCTTTGATATTTAATTCTGTTGTATAATTGTTCTAGAATTTCATTGTTATCTTCGTCGTATGTTTTGTACAATGGCAAGTTAATCTCATCCAAAATTCTACGAGCATGGTCTTCCATACCGCTGAATGTGACATCACCATAAATGGAAAATAAAACATTAGCAAACTTCCAGGTGTCTAATTTGTTTTGAAATCTTGTACTCAGTTTGAATCCTCCATTGTCGGCGCAATTTTCCCTGACAAA
Source organism: Ambrosiozyma vanderkliftii (assembly GCA_003705225.2). NCBI lineage: Eukaryota > Fungi > Ascomycota > Pichiomycetes > Pichiales > Pichiaceae > Ambrosiozyma > Ambrosiozyma vanderkliftii. The sequence continues at coordinate 35,379 of PPHW02000023.1, forward strand.
ATCTGCAATATTGGTCAAATTGGAACCCAAGTCGCTTGGAATAGAGTCGCATCCGGTGAGCTTTTCTTTATCTTCTTTCCAAAGTTTCTCTAGATCTGCAATGTGTCTGTCGACATTAACAACGTAATATTGCCATAATTTCAAGTCACCTAAAACATGGATCTTAATACCATCCATAACCTTCAACAAGTCGCTGACACTGTTAATCATAGTTGGGTATCCATGCCATTTCATATGTTTAGAAAAGTGTAACAAACGTTTGTCTAATTCGATAGCGGCTGTTAAATGAGGGGCTGTTTCTTGGTTGTATCCTATATCCGGATGTTCTCTAATCCATTCAGAGTTATTAGCAGTATGGTTGAACACAACATCAGTCATTGACAAAATTCCATGTTTCTTTTCCAATGCTGTAACCATTGCTTTAACGTCGTCGGCACCATTCTTAAAGATTTCCGGGTCAAATGCCAATTGATCGTAGATAGAATATGGTGAATTGGATTCACCTCTATGCTGCAATGGTGTGAAATGGATCATATTATAACCCTTTTTAGATATTTCTGTAAAGATATTCTCCCAATCCTTCTTTAGCTCTTTACCGACCCATTTTGACACCAAGGATTGCATACTGACAGAGTTCATTGGCAAATATTTGTTATTGATGGAGAGTGAAGGAGGCACGACAAAGTAGAACTTTCTAGTTGTGTTAAACACTTCCTTGTCCTTACCGTTTAGAACGTTGTAACCTAGATAGTAACAGTATGCACCTGGTCTGTAAATCTTAATGTCAATTTCAGTATCCACGTAGAATGAAGATGCAATTCTGTGGCCGTAGTATTTATTTCTCGTATATGGTTTATCATAAGATGGAGGAGCATCTGTCCAAATTGTACCTCCGTTAGTTATCTGAGTACCGGCAATGATATAGAATCTCAGGATGAAGATGGGGTCAGTTGGGTCCGCATTGGCATCAGGTGCGGCATAAGGGAATGTCATAACACCTCTGTTATTACCAACAATAGGTTCTCCGGTATCATTGACTCTTAAAAGAACAATTTTTGTCATGGTGTTGTTGATATGTTATCGCTTGCGGGGATTGGATATTGGCTTCAAATGACTGAATGAATGAATATGTAAAAAACAGTAATGAAAAAAATGAAAAGCAAAAGGAATCGAGACGATTGTATATGCGGGTATACGTATTCAATGTTTCTGTAAGACTTCAATTGCCCTTTATATTTAAATTAAATTTGAATTTGAAGTTTGATTGATTAAAAAAGAAGGACAGAGTAGTGGAGGAGGGGGGGTTTAGTTCAGATTGATTAAATCCAATTCAATTGAGTCTTTTCAAATAAAAAGAAAAGAAAAGAAACAAATGACAATTAGTTTTGCAGTGATGGATGTTTATAGCTAAACTATTATTTTGGTAATGTAATCTGATGACACCTTTAATGTAATTAAAATAATAAAACAGCTGTTTTGACCCTGTCTGTTTTCCCTTTTCATCTTCTTTTATAAAACAGCAAAACAAACAAGCCAAAAAAAAGGCGACCGCAACTTTACTGTGCGGCTCCTCCGAATTATTTAAATAAGTCTGGGGATGATATATGGATGTTCCGTGATTGACCTTGCTTTACTTACACTACTATTATTATATATGTATGTTTATGTATCTATGCTATGATATGCTATGCTATGCTATGCTATGCTTTTATACATGTTATATGTATAAATTCGGAATTAATATTTTAAACGAAGGAAAGAAAAAGAAGTTGACACCTTTTCTTTTCTTTTTTTTTTTTGGTTAATTTAATTTAAACGTCAAATACGAAAATAGTTTTGTTCAGCAATGTTAATTCTATTTTACCATCGGACATCCACCGCATACTCAAATCTCTCATCTTGATAGATGGAAACACAGAGAGGTATTTGTAGATTAGCTCCACCATTGAGATTTCTTGTAATATCTGACAGCAACTCTTGGAAGTACTATATTGCGCTTGCTGTTCATCATCTATGAACTCACACTCTTCAGAAGTGGCAGACTCCATCACGGTGCTCAATTGAACGTTATGATACCGTTCAGTGAACTTGTTCAACTTCCAGTATGCTTGGATGAATAATGGTCCAAAATGAGGTAACATGAGGGAGACATTATCGTTCGTAAGCACTTCCGGTAGTAAGGTGTCAGCGGTGAATTCTGTCAGGTCGTAGACAATTATACTGTACGCTTGAAAATTAAAACATGCAACCCTCGTACCATCCCACGAAAATATTGGCTTGTGTAAATTATTAGCAGTTCCCATCTGACTTTGTACTGCATGCAAGTGTTCAGGGTTCGTATTATTGTTATTATTATTATCACTTTCATGCCCAATAACTGTTCCATTATTATTGACCCTGTTTTCATGATCTCCCTCTTCATCTTCATCGTAATATTTTTGTTTCAAATACTTTATATGCCAATTTTTCTCATGATGCTTTGGATGTTTCTTATCGTCTCTGATCAAAACCACACCGGAATATCCAATTTTCAATTTGGCATTGTCAAGCATCACACAAATCTTACCGCCATGTTCAGCAGAACTTAACAATTCAGCATGTTGTAATATAACATCCCGTGCACTACCTCCTAATCTAAAGTATGTACCAATGCAATCATGGAAATTGGTTGTCAAGATACTGCTCGTTAAATTCAAAGTATCCCAAAGCTTCTTATTATGCTGATGATGATCTTTCAATGACGAAAAATAAGTTATAAGAGACACAACAATGATGAATAAATCATTGGCATTGACTTGAAATGGAATTTCAATGAGGAAGTAGTTTATGTAATCTAATATGTAACTCTGTAGCTCCATGGTGGTAGTGTCTTTTGTTAGCAGGTACCCGAGCATCACACTAGTCATGGCAGCGTCCTGTTTCATAACATCGTTGAGGTAATCGTTGAATGATATAAACATATCAAGTTGTGGATCCTTTCTCATGAATTGATCTCTGATGCCAAACACTATCGATAATAAACTGGCAATGTTCACATGATGCTTCTTCGTTAGAACAATGGTCATTCTAGCCAATATCTTAAGCATAATCGAACTAGCAATCGCATTATTTGATCTGATAAACTCAACGATCTTTATGACTAACGATTTACTTAGTAAAGAGTTATCCGAGAGACAACCCACCCCAACAATCATAGTTGCGAAAAACACCTCCACTTCTATCGAAGATGCATGATAATCTATATCCATTAACACCTTCCGTTGTGCTGCATCCATTAACGAGTTGGCCTCTTCAGTGCCCAACTCAATCAATTGGATCAGTATTTCAAATGCCTTATCACGGATTCTCTTACTGTACGAGAAACAGAATTCACAAACCTTTCTGAATAATTCATAGCATCCAAAGTTTTCTAGGTGGTATGTAACCAGTGATTCATTGTCCTCATCTAGTTCAAGCAATGATATAATGAATGGAATGTACAAGGGATATTTGTATAATTGAAGGCCTGTGGTATTCACAAAAGTCAGATGGGTCGTTGTGGTGTCTGCAGCGATAAATAAAAACTTGTCCTTGGAATGATTATTTGCATTACCCATATCATTTTCATCATCCGTAATCGTGTCAGTTTCGCTGTCAGATTCTGCAGCATCTTGCAATGTTTTTGCAAGTTTATCAGTCATTTTCCGATCATTGGCCAAATATTCAAATGGAGCTATGATGATTTTATTGTTAAATGCACACTCATAATCAATTTTCACAAAATCGCCAACAGTGAATTCTGGCTTGTTATCATAGATCTGTAATTTGTGAGACAGATCTACACCAATTGGTGTGTTACTCTCTACATTTATCGTTTCCAAATTGATTAGTGTGATCGTTTTTGATTCCAATAACAGATAATTCTGGTCCTCTATCAATGATAAATTGTAGCTAACCATATCTTCGGCATTCTCAAACGATAGTTTTCTCAATATTCTAGTCATATCTGTATTCAATTGGAAAACGACTAATCCCAGAGCACCGATGACAATAAGGGTATGGAACATTGAGTCTCTTATCAAGTGGCTGATATCCAAAACGTCTTGTATATTTGGAAATTTCCCAAGGGAATTCAACACTTTCCCATTAGTGTTCAACTTGATTAGCAACTCTTCTTGGTATTCCACTGTAAATTGATCAAACTCCTTAGCATAATGGTTATTATTCATGGTGTTACTAAACTTACACAAGTCTTGTGTTTCACTTGCCCATTGTAAAGCGTCTAGGTCCATTCTGCCTAAGAGTAGATCGCCCGAGATATCCCTAAAACATCCCAGTATATTTCCATCAGTTGAAAATGCGTCAGTCAACGTTGTTTCAGACTTTGTTATGTTAACATTATGCCCGTTCATGAACATAATGTCACCATTACTGGTTAAAATAGCAAATCTCCCCTTCACAGCATCGCCCATTAAAAACTTTCTAAACGTTGAGGTTAAGGGAGAGTTAATGACATAACTTAAGGAGCTTCCTGAATGTTCATAAATGGTCCAACCGTACTCTTGTATGACCACCCATATCTGTAATTGTAATGTTCTGATTTCCTGCACATTACCGAAGGATGGATCTCCTAATCGATCCTTATGAATTCTTAGTACCAGTCTTTTGTCTGCAGGGAGCAAATTCTTGGTGTTTGGTGAATATCTATACACTTCAAATTGCCCCTGGGGGCCGAAGAAGTAGATATAAAATCTATTCAATTTGATTGCACCCACTGGCCAAAATAAAAAGTTTATCGGTGATGATTCATAGAGTGTGTTTATTGATGAGTGGGTGATAACTGATGTAATTGATGATGTTCCGTGTAAAACCAAAAGCTGTTGATCTTCAGAGGGGATGACTGTGAATCTATCCATATTGTTGACAGATATCTTTATTCTATCTATAACTGTGAATGTATCAAGGTTGATAAGGACAAGTTCCCCTGTACTTAAAAGACAATAAAGATATTCCCGGAACTTTGAGAAAGCAGACTCCATATGCAACACATACACTGGGTTCACTGATTTAGGAGATAGATTGATAACACTTCGGAGTAAAATAAAATTTTCATTGATCTCATACACACATAGTGTTTCATTAAATGCAGCAACCAGTCCCTTCGAATAACCTGCTGTTTTGAAACGATAATTTTCGAGTCTCCCAGGAATAAGGTCATCGAACTGATCAATGTATCCAAAATACAACCTTCTTTTAGAAATCGATTGTAACACATCATTCTCCTTTAACGAGGAATCAACGTCATTTTGAATTGGATTATCACTGTTTGTTGTATTGAAGCTCTCGTTGATTGTATTGGTGAAATTATTAGGATTGTTGCCTCGATAAGTGTCAAGCTGTGCCTTCAAAAAATCGATATCACTATCAGCTATGAATGCCTTGGCTAAAGTCTTGCTTAGTTGCGGGATCCTCATATGACAATCAATTGATTTTATTTTTTTTTTTGAAAAAAAAATCTACAAATCTGTTAATTGTATGTTTTCACTTGTTAAAATAGAGGGAAGATGAGTAGGGAGGGGGAAGATGGATGGAGCAAATACATTAAAGCAACAGAAATCATATCCCTAATCAAGTCACAATATAATGTGATGTAAACCTGCATAAAAAGATATTATCTCTCTATTGGCACGTGAGGCTTCCTTGGCAGAGTGCGTTCCCTTGGTAACTCCGACAATGGATATGGGATATGGGATATGGATATACTTAATCTCTTTTTTTTAAAAAAAAAACGAAACCCAATCTATATTAAAACTATAATATACAAAATATGAAAATATGAAAATATGAAAATATGAAAAAGAGAAAAGAGAAAAGAGAAAAGAGAAAGTTATAACAACAGATTATGTTATTATTATTATTATTATTATAATATGATAATATATCCTTCTATAATATGTTTAAGGAATTTAAGAGGAGGAGAACTGAATTGAATCGATGGGGAGGAGGGTGGATCAGGAAAAACAGACATGCATTAAAACATATTGATGACAATTGTGTTCGTAAGGCTAGGAATCAATGTTTATATATATATACATATATATATAATGATGTCCTAAAATTTCATAGTTTTATTTTTCTTCTTAGAAACCTTGTGCTTCTTATAAGCACTGTTTCTAGACTTTCTCCAACCGGTAGTGCTAATCTTCTTAGGATCCTCATCCATCTTATCATCTATGATTGTTGTTGTTGTTGTTGTTGTCTCATCGTCAGCAGCCTTCTCCTTTCTTTGTTTTTGTAGTTCTTCTTTAGCCTTTTCAGCTAATCTTTGTCTTCTTGCTTCAGCGGTCTTTGCGTAATCAGAAGTATGAGAACCAACTTTGGCAGCCTTAGCTCTTAACTTGGATTTGGATCTTGCAGAATGAGCCATATTTCTTTGATTAATAAGTGATGTATATATGAACAAATAAAATAGGATTTAGTTTAACACACAATGGATATGTAGATATATAGACTATTGATCTATATCAGTCAGTAGTTTATACAAATAAAATTTTAAATTAAAAAAAAAAAAATTAAAAAAAAAAGTTAAATCTGCGGCTCATCGAAAAACAAAAAGTAGAACACCCGTGCATCAGTTGAGAGGAGTATATCATATGTTTGGCACGTGAATTACTAACGGGTTTTATGACCTGGAAAGGTGCGCGGGTGTCTGTGATTTATTTTACTGAAGTGTCCGAGACTGTGAAAAATTACCCAAATTTCTGCCAACTGTATATGCGTGCCAATACTCTCTCTCTCTCTGAAAAAAAAAAGTTTTCCCGCAATAGAGAGCCATTCCACTCACTCACTCAATGTGTAGGTTTGGTTTGGTTTGGTTTTGGTTTCACTGAGAGACCTTCTCTAGGGTATCCCAGTGTATGCCAACTCCTATTAAGTACATTCCATATAATTTTTAAAAAAAAACCTTTCTACTGTGTATTCGTCTAGTCATTAATACTTATCTTCTTAGGAATCGTCTAATTATATATCATCAAAATGTATGTCGTCAACATCTCCATTAGGTTGAAGAACAGCAAATATCACGAATAACAAGAAAGAAACAAGATGATCACATTTCAGAACAGATATCTTAATGAACTTGAAAAAGAACTTGTATTGGAAGACAGCAGCATTTGCTACTAATGGCAACAGGCAAGTGACAATCACTGTTTATTGCTCTGTTGTACATCAATACGTCTCCTGATCAATGAACTTAAAATAATGATAATCAATATCAAAGAGAAAACAAAAAAAAAAGACATCTCTAATTCAAAGTTACACATTGAACATGTCTCGTCAAATTTTCCTTCACAGAACTTGTAATATCTTTTACCTCCATTAGCAGAATTAGAACCATTTATGTGTTCAATGAAAATTATCAAGACATTGTCCTTCTATTGGCTGTCACACAAACATTTCTCTCAGGAATTTTTTCTCATCTGAAAAAAAAAAATTCAACCCTACTACTATTTCACAGTATATATATATATTCTTTTTCTCCTCTATTAAAACCTGTTTGTTTTTAAATTGATTATCCAAATCAGTATTATAACAAAAAGTTTACAATCAGAAGATTAAATCAATATGTATGTTAATGAAAAGAGAGAGGGGTTGAAATGCTTTTTTGTCAGATGAAGTTGTGAAGCTTGTTTGAAATGAATCAGTCAGTCATTAGAAAGCAATCAAAATTTTCATAATAAGATCTGAGAATGTGTGGTTTTACCATCTTGTTAAATCAATTCAATGAATTGTTGCATAGCTGTTTTTCAATTTTATTATCAAGAAACAAAACCATCAGTTGTATCACAAAAAAAAAAAGATGAACATTATATATACTAACATCAAATTTTTTCTTTTTTAATTATATTATAGGGCTAACCTACGTACTCAAAAGAGATTAGCAGCTTCCGTTTTAGGTTGTGGTAAGAGAAAGGTTTGGTTAGATCCAAACGAAACCTCTGAAATTGCCCAAGCTAACTCCAGACAAGCTGTCAGAAAGTTATTCAAGAACGGTACCATCGTTAAGAAGCCAGCTACTGTCCACTCTAGATCTCACGCTAGAGCTTTAGCTGAATCCAGAAGAGGTGGTAGACACATGGGTTACGGTAAGAGAAAGGGTACTGCCGAAGCTAGAATGCCAACCCAAGTTTTATGGATGAGAAGATTAAGAGTTTTAAGAAGACTTTTAGTTAAGTACAGAGACTCTGGTAAGATCGACAGACACTTATACCACTCCTTATACAAGTCTGCTAAGGGTAACACCTTCAAGCACAAGAGATCTTTAGTTGAGCACGTTATTCAAGCCAAGGCTGAAGCTGCTAGAGAAAAGTCTTTGAAGGAAGAAGCCGAAGCTAGAAGATTAAGAAACAGAGCTGCTAGAGAAAGAAGACAACAAAGATTGGCTGAAAAGAGAGAAGCTTTATTAAAGGATGACGAATAAGTATGGTTATAATTTTTAACTAAATTTTAGCATAATACTTTTTACTTTTCTTTTAATATATTAATTATAATTTTGTATAGTTTTTTTCTCCTCCAAAAAAATCATCTTACTGTTCCTCCTCCATCTTTAAACCACACCTCCATTATGTTTTTGTTTAATTTTAACAAAAATTTACAAATATATATCTAGTTTTCACTTATAAAATAGTGTTGTAGAAGTAAATCTAATTGTAATTTATTAGTGAGCGAGTTCCGAGCATCTTTTGCCTAGCAAAAAAAATATACTTGTATAACTTGTATGGGGAAGTGAGAAGTTTACACTGTCTGGCAGCACGTCTTTAAAACCCAATAGAAGTAACAATACCCTGTTGTTCATTTCATGGATTACATTACTGTTAGTTATCAAATGAAGTTATAAGTGAATTGGCTAAAATTAAATTCTTTTCTGCCTTTTTTGTTTTTCGTTTAACATTTCAGAATTTCAAAGTCGCCTTGAAAAAAGGGAAATTCAAATTCCCTATTACTTGAAACAATCCTATAATTGGTTAAAACTCACCAGAAATGTATAGAGGAACACCAATTAATGGCCCATTAATTCACAGAAATGAGATATTTCTGATGGTACAGTTCATGCTACAAGGGGATAAAGATCTCTACAATACGGATTATATCCCGGATTATATCCTGATTTAATCCTAAAAGAGGGGAATGTAAGGAATATACCTACCCTAGTAGCTTTGCAGCAATTAACTTCTTATTTTTCCTGTAATATACAATGTTGAATGAGTTAAAATACCATCGGTTGATAATCCGGTCCTAAATTTCACGGGAATTCCCACATGATTAGATAAAGCCCAATTGGCTAATACCATGCACAAGCGGTAAATGAACTATATTATCTTGCATATCAACGAATATATTAAACATCAAGAAAACAGAAATAGAGCAGTTTCAGATTGGTATGCAGTACTTATAAATCATACAACATCCTCACCAATAACACCAACCGCATGAGGCTACAATTATACACAGACGCACGATTCCAAAGTATATATATGTAGTGTTCACAGAAGTATAATTTAAGAGATATAGAGGGAAAGTATAGAGTAACAAAAAAAAACTTCTAAAAGGAATGAAAGGTAGTTGGTTGTTTTTTTATTTTAATTGTTTTTTCTCTCTGTTTGAAAGTAAAGTAAAGGGGGGACTCAGAATATAATTGAACTTCTTCAAATGAAAGCTCTCAATTCTGAAAGGTAAATTATAAGACAAGATGATGATGAATGTGATAGTGATGATGGCCATGACGGGATAAATAGCAAAACTTCCAGACTATATGGATGGGAAGTCATAATAAAGAGGTTAAAAAGTGAAAGAGAAAAGCAAAAGCATTGAAAGAAAAGCAACCTAAAAATTAATGAAAATAAAAAGCAGGAAAGTAAGATGTAAAAGGTAGAATAGTAACTAAAAGTAATAGGAAAATAAAACAAAATATAAAGAAGTAAAAGGAAAGGAAAAAACAGAAAGGTGAGAGGAAAGACAATTAAGTAGATTAAGAAAAGCTAGGTCATAGAATTAAACCAAACACCATTATTTCCAGCAAAGCCATTGTTCATATCAGTTTCAAATAATGGATACTTTTCAGAATTTGGAACAGATGGAACATACATGGATTGCATTTGGTTGTGGATACCAGCATGTGGCCCCTTCTGTCCCTGAAGAACCTGATGTGAATACTGGTCATTGGCACCATCGGAAACAGAGGCAATGACAGCATCAAGGTCAACAGTTGTGAAAGTAGTTTGATCAATATCACCATCTTCATCACCGTAACATGTGTTGGATATATCCCCAATGGTTGTAGTTCCACTGACACTTGCTGGTGTGTTGATACTGTTATTGTTATAATAACGACCACTAGTATTGGTACCGACAGGAGCAGTTCCTTGCTGTTGGTAGTACATTGGAGTGTTTGTTTTGGAAATTGGAGTTGGAAATATACCTTGCATATTATTACCACCATTGTTCATTGCTGGAGCAGAGCATGTCGTCAAAACCTGATATTCATCATACAAACAATCTTGTTGTGGTGTAGTGGATCCAATAAATGTATTCATTGGATCTGTATTGCAATTACCAATAACTGTGGTGACTGTATTAGGGTGGATAACTGGTTGTACAATATTACCTAACGCCAATGTAGGCTGGTTATACTGAGGAATACTTGGGGGGAAAGTATGAGTGGATGGAGTGTCTGGTAATCCAATATCAGATAATGGAATGTTGATAACTGAATCTTCCGGTGGAGGGGATAATTCCTGCAGGTTATTATTATTACTGGATGATGATGACACAGATGAGTTTGTATGGAATGAAGCGTCAACCACAGAAATAGTAGAGGATGTTGATAAGCGTGAACGTGGAAATTCAGAGGCGATAGATGATGTGTCATCATTGACAGTACCAATATTACTATTGCTAGATAACGTTTGAGCTGGGGTGGAAGGTGGAACAGGCATATGAATTCTTCTTAAAGTAGTTAAAGCTTCCTTGAAGGAATTAACTTTCAAAAACTCCCATAAAAGAACACTTCTAACAGTAGATTTTGGGATTTCATCGATTGTAAATTGATCGGCAATAGGAGACTTATACTGTTTTGAATTAACATTAAAGATAACCTGCTTCATAGTAATGCCCTTAATGGCCTTGTACAACAACGAATCTTCGTCTTTGTTAAGCTTCTTTTGCACATCTTGTAAACCTGAGAAGAAGTCTTGCCAGTAGTCAGTGCCCAATCTCAAATCAAAATGTAGACTCTTAGATTTTTTGTCCAGTCTTGACTCAATTTTTTCATATGTACTCAGCATTGGCTTACCGAAAGAGTACACAATAGTTAAACAACAATAATAAGGGTAATCAGATTTTGGTAGACCTGTCAGAGTCAATGTTGATTTAACATCAAACTGAGAATTAACTAATTCTGATCTTAAAGAAGGAGGCACCAACTTGATCATACCGTGCAAAATAGGAACAGGAGGAATTGAGGCATTAACGTTGAACTTGGAGCTCGGAGGCGTGGAGTTATCTTTGATGGAATCCATCAGAGAAAACAATTCAGGAAATCTGTGAGACAAGTTAGCATTGCTTCTAATTCTCAATGGAGTCTTAAGGAAGTCCGATTGTGGGATAGTGGAGATTGTGATATCAATACCATCGATAGTTTGCTTCATTTTAAAATTCTGTAGATCAATATTAATATCCCAGAGTTCTTGCAATGACAAACGACGACCACTCATCTGCTGCTTATTTTGCTGTTGTTGGATCAACTGATAGTTCATTGACGATCCACTATGAACTAGCTGTTGTTCATAATCTGCAGTGTCTTCCTCTGTTTGTTTAGTGACCTTGCCGATAGATTTGTTAAATGAAATCTTTGCGAAAACTTCGTTAAAGCGTTTGGTAGTGGATTCAGATTGTGGAGGTCCATTGACAATCAAACTAATCAATTGTTTATCCTTATCTAGATTCTTCAAAACTTGGATGTGAGATGAAACTTGTTTTCTAGATCTGAGTTTACCAGTGTTAGTTAGAATGTAATCAGAAATCAATTCATTTCTTCCACAGGCTCTACCACTAATCTTGATTTTATGTAGGCCTTGTTTTGGAATTATCTCTAGAGCTTCTCTAAAGGCTGTCTCGACATCAGGGCACCAAACATTGATTGGGTCATCATTTTCTTTAAGATTGTCTTCATCATTGACCGTTGCACTGTTGTTAGATGGTGATGATTGTGTGTAAAAGGAGGATGATTGTTTTGCGTTTTTCCGTTTTCTGGAGGTTTCTTCGGCGGCCTCAGCTAAAGAGCGAAATCTCTTTTTCGATGGACCATTATTATCGTTGTTATTTTTGTAAGGACGTCTTCCAATGGTGTTTAAAGCATATACTTGATTACCAGATTGATCAAGGGAGATATCAACGATCATCGGAGATTCTGATGATGGGTGAGTTGACCTTCTCTTAGATCTTTTTTGAATGGTCGTATCAATCATCTTTAAGGCGGTTCCTTTTTTTTTAATAAATTGTAGCAGTAGTTAGTGAAAAAGAAAAAGCACAAAGGAGGAGGGATTAAGTGTGTTAAATAGGTAGATCAGTATAATATGAATGATAATATAAACTGATGATAAGTGTGGAAAAGATAGGTTAAATGAGTGACTGGAGTTGAATTGGGTTGAATTGTATATATGGAGAGCGATCGAGATGGTTTGTTAGAGCGAATGATAGAGTCGAATTGTATGTAGATTATCAAAGTATAATAAAAGTCAAGTTTAAAAGCCTGAAGAAAGGAAAAGGGAAAAGAAAGGAAAAGCAGAAAGGAAGAGAAGAGGAGGAAAGAAGGACCAAGAGACTAAAAATGAAAAGATACAATGCGTTGCTAAAGGAAATTGACTAAAAATAAAACCAGGAGATCCTACGTCGTATTTATAATATGTTTGTATTATTATAAGCAAACAATGCTATTTCTATATGAAAATAAAGATACTAGGAGAGAGAGAGGATGTAAACAATATAACAATAGTTAAGAGAACTCGATTGATAGAAGAATAAAAAAAAAAATTATTATTATTATTTTTTACTTTATCATAATAATAAATTGAATGAAACTGAAAATAATAACATGCATTTAAACTTTGGCTGCCCCCTGACGATCTTCCCGCATATACCCTGCACTGCGCCACATTGCTAATTTGTTCCTGCTTCTCGTTATTGTTTCTTCGTATGCGCAAATAATTATTATTAAACCAGGCGGTTGTTGTTGTTCTTTTCTGTCAGATTGGCTAAAAAAAGGTACTAACCAGATTTCCTTCTATTGTGTGTATAATCCATGTAGCCCATGTCATTCATATATATATGTTGATACACGTTAATATAATAATACCTCTACAATTGACGCTATACAAGTAGTATAGTGGTATTCAGTAACAGTAGATAATGACCCTACATCAAATAAATAAATAGAGTAGCAAAAGAGAAAGCAGTTGAATTTTGCAATAAATAAAGCATGAATGTCAAAGACATACATGTAGAGGATATACAACCCCATCACTGAGTGTTCCTTGCTTCTACGACTGTATTCTTAGCTCACTAGGTTTAGCTTCAAAAATAATATATAATTGAAAAAGAAAAGAAAAAGAAAAAAAGCAAAAGAAAAAGAAAAGATATTAACAATGTAATTGGACATAATTGGAAGGGAAGCCTTGAGTCTAATTCAGGTCCTGCCAACCTACTTAACTACTAGTATCCAAACCGAGAAAGACACAGACGACAGACCGAACAATTCATGTCCAACTGTTTTCTTTTTATTCCTTTTGTTACTGATACATATTGGTTATTATATCTGTATATATATGTCTATATCAAGTGATTATTCTCCCTTTTTTTCTTCAAATCCTCAATTGAATAGTCATTTATGATAAAGATTGAAAAATAGCAAAAGAACGAAAAACACACAAGAAAGTGTTTCCACCCCCCCCCCCAGCTTAAGGTGCGCCTGCCTGTTAAATTTTTTTTTCCGCATTTGGGCGATTTTTCTTGTCCTTCCTCCGTGCTGTATTTGTTGTTTTTTTAAATTTTAATTTTAATTTATTTGTTTATCTTATTAATTGGTTATCTGGTGTTTTTTTTTTCTTAATTCTGTTTTGTTTGTTTGTTATAGGTTGAGGCGGAAGCTGTTTGCTTACTTATATTTTACTTACTTCGATTGTAGTTGCATGTATATATGTATTTAGGATGATTATGTATGCATCTCTTTAATTGCTAAAACCAGGTTGTGTATCTCGAGCATGTCCAATTGTGGGACTACGCACCCCTACTTTATTTTTGAAAATTATATACATGTATATCCATGTACTAGATCTATATTACACATACACACTGATAGATATATATATATATGGCACATGTATATAACGGAGATCGATCATGTCGATCTACATTGAGTTAAGGACGTAAAAAAAAGCCAAAAATAAAAAATGGCTTGAAAAAGAAACAGCAATAATCAAATTTAAAGCCTAGCCATCCCCCCCCCTCCTCGCGTCCCCCGTGTGAGAGTGAAAGACGGAACTTGCACAGGCCGTTCATCACCTGTTAGCGGCTTGCGAAGGTTTTTTTTTACGGGCCGGTGAATAATGTAGTATTCCCGGGCTCCAGAAAACAATTAATATATACAAAACTGAAGCTAAAGCAGCTATATAGTACATTTGAGCTGGACTCTATACCCAATTGGACCAAAAATATATCAATCTACAACCAGAAGTAAATTAAACTAAGTTTACTAGAAAATATATATACATTATATATATACATAAAAAAAATATTACCCCTTGCTTTAATATTAAATATCTGCCACAAGTTTATTAGAAAGTTCTATTCACAGTCATCCATTTTTTCAGTTGTTCAGTTTTTGCATTTCTTTTTTATCTTGTTCCTTTTAACTACCTAGTTGATTAAGGAGGGTATGATAGAGGGATAAAAGTGAGCGGTGGAAAGTATATATCTGAGTGTAGAAAAGGGGTAAAACTACCTATACATCATAACTACTTATTTATTTACCAATAGGTGATGGATTATTTTTAATCCAGATTGTGTGTGAAGATCCAATAACGGTTATTTGTTTTTCCCTTCCGTGGCTATTAATCAACAACTAATCATTCGATATGACAATAGGTTATATTGCCCCTTATATGTATTTTTTTACAACAACTATAACAATGATAGTAATAGAAAAAAAAAACGAAAGCAATTAATAAGTAAAATAAATCAAACAAATTAATCCAATTGAATTGACTTTTTTGTTTTAATAAGTGCACCTACTTCAAAGCTATTATAATTGAATTTACACGGCCATTGACTTCGTTAATCTTTCATGATGTTTATGTGTATGTCACATTGTTAAATAATAAATTATTTTTAAAAGCTAGCATCGCAGATACCAAATCTAGTTAAAAGCAAAGGAACATAAAATAATTATTATATGTAATAAGTACAATAACATGATCCGAAAGAAGAGTCCAGAACTCCTGGATAGATCCATAATTTGCATTTCTTTAAGTACGGTGAACAATAAAAATAATATCAAAATCCATCAATTTTCTTCCATTATGTTCTAAATCAACCTTTTTTTTTCACCTTTTCCTATACCAGCCCAATGCATCCACTTTTCTGTCCAAATGAGGAAGGCTTCTATTATTTAATGGACAGCACATACATGCACCTCACACACACAGCAAGGAAGGAAGGAACTTTTTGTGGCAAATGCTGGTATTGAAGTGCATGTGGCGAGTCAGGTACACAAAACTTTATCGGCTGCAATCGGCATGAGGGTCTAGACCACCCCCTCCTCCTCTCCGCTCCCCACAGACTCTCGCTCGCTAACGTCTTTTTCTTAAGGTACAATCTCACTAAAAAATAATTCACTTACACCCACACATCAAACAAAAAAAACATCAGATTATTATTCATTTGAGTTTAATTAATTACTCAATTCATCCATCATAAATAAAGCTTAATAAATTAAAAAAGAAAAGAAAATTCTATTTCTTTGATTGTATTTTATAGGTTATGTTACGTTAATGCCCAAGGTACCATAAAAAACAACAACCACAACAACAACAGTCATGAAACTTGGTTGTTTCTGTATGTGTATCAATTACTATTTATCTGCATTATATGACATTACAATTGCTCATCGATGACATTGTAATGAAGTAAAGTCATGCACATTTGACAGTTTCGGTTTTTTGTATGTATGAAAGTATGTGTTTTTTTATTAATTTTTTTTCCCTCAATATTACCTATTGCATGTTTATTTTCCTTCATATGGAGTTAATGCGGTTTTTATTTATTTATTTATTATTATTATTTATTATGAATTATGATTATGTCATATATTTGGTCACCCACCAAATAATACTGCCAAATAATACTTTCTACAGACTAACTACATCTCTATGCACTAAATTTCAGGTAGATGATATGTTATTCAATGTAAGAAAGAGACCAAAAACCAACTACCCCTCAATTATCTTTGAACCGGATCAAAATTAAGTAAAAAAACGTTACATAAAAGGGCCAAAAAAATAGAATATCACACACACATATATACAAGCCATAATCCTTCGATCGTTTGTTTGTCAATATTTTTTCTTTCTCAATTGGGTAACTGAATTATTAGAGAATAATAAGAAGCAAAACTTTAAAACTGGCGATTAAAATTAGACTCTCCTTTGCAAAGGTTGTAAAATGATACTTAATGACTTTATTATTTTTATTTCCATTTGTTTTTTTAAAACTAAAATAATAACTCTCTCTATAAACACACGAACAAAAATAAATATTATTTATATAATAGTAACAGGGAGGAAATTGTAAAAATCACTCAATACATACAACATAAAGCTACACATTTTAACAACAATAATTCAAGAAGAAAGGATGCCCCTATTCTTCATCATCTTCATCAGATGACTCTAAATACTCAGCATAATCCTCAGCCGATGCAAAGGTAGGTAGGGAGCTTAGTTTTTGCTTTTTACTAGGAGTCTTAGAATCCGATTCCTGTTTTGCTCTCTTTTTAGAATTGCTATCGTCATCATCATCTTCTTCTTTTTCTTCTGATTCGTCATCAAAATCACCAAGATCTTCTTCACTATCGTATTCTGCATCATCTTCTCCTAGTAATTCCTGAATATCATCATCATCTGAACTCTCCGAATTTTCAACTTCGTCACCATCATCACTACCAACGAGGTCATCAACAGTGGTTAATCTGACTAAACCTTCTTCTTCTTCGTCATCGTCTTCATCATCGCCCTCATCATCTACAACATTATCTCTGGTGACCTCATCATCTTCGTCAGAGAATTCACCCATATCAAAGTCAGAAAGTTCCTCATCAAAATCATCCTCATCAGCTTCAACCTCAGGGTTAGATTTAACTAATGCGTTCCAAACAGTATCATCATCCAAATCAGAAGCATTCTCTTCTTCTTCATCGCCTTCTTCTCTAGCCTTGCTTTCCATACCCTTATCAAACTCGGATCTGGCAATCTTATCTTGCTTTGTAGAAAAGTATTGGTAAAAAAATCTATCCTCAGGCTTGATATCGCCTATCTTCTTGGAAATCCAGTCTTCTGTATTAGCTGGAATTTCTCCATCATGAGAACTACTACCGAATTCACCGGTAGATTTCACTAATAATGAACCAGTTTGTAAACCACCTAAAGGTTGCATAATAGATGAACCTCTTGTAGTTGGAGCCTTCTTGAAATTCTTATACACAAATCTATCTAAGAAATGAGATAGAGTGAATAAACCTAAATCAGGCTTTGAAACATTATTTTGAGTATCTTTATCAAGTAAAGATTCAGCATACAAGGAGACAGTTGGATGATAGTGATTGATGAAATGGGACAACTCCCAAAGTGAAGCCTTGTCAGCATGTGCATATTTAGGATCTCTTTTTCTTGGATCATAGAAAACTGTATCTGGCTTTTTATCAGCATCCTCTATTTCTTCCTTTTCTTCTTCTTCAGCCTCCTCTGTTGCATTCAAGATATCGTCCATTGGTGTATTGTAAAACAAGTTTCTCAATTCAGGAACAGATTTCTCTAACTCAATTAACAAGTAAAGCATACCGGAAATAGTACCAACGTTCAACCATCCTAAACAAATTTGTATTATTCTCTTGACAAATGCCAACACTCTTTCTTTATTTTCATCTTCTTTTAACGATTTGAATAATAAATTCAAGTAAATACCTTGCTTTGATGATGTCAATAATCTAGAATCCAATAAAGATTCATATAAAGTTCTGTAATATCTGTCCTTATTCGATTCACCTTGGTCATTATCTGAGACTGATATGTTGTGAATTAATAATAGGGCTTGCACGGAGGTGTTAAAGTTGGTAGAATGAGTGATCTTGTATAAGGTGTCCAAATGTGAATTAAATACCTCAGCTGGTAAGTTGGAGAATGGATAGGCACGATTCAAACCAGTTAAGATAGCAGCAAACAACTTCGAATTTTTCTCTTCAATCACTTCTTGTTCACTTTTCTCGTTCTTCACTGATTTACCACCTTTTTTACCCTTTTTAAAGTTTCTCTTTCTTCTACCTTCCTTTTGATGTTCAGAGTCCTTTAACTTTGACACATTGAAAGAATCAGTTTCAATTAATTGCTTTTCAAACAACTTAAAATATGCATCAACTAGCTTATTAGCCAACTTCTCTTCTCTTCTAGTTAAAATAGTTTGATTTAATGACAACAGAGAGTAGTAAATAGCATTATGTTCATTGTTAGCTCTGAATAATAAGTCAATAACCTGTTCAACAACAATGGGCTTCATGGCAGGATGTTGTTGTTCTAATTGTAGAATTTGATAAGAACATTTAGAAGAAACCTTGTTATCAATATCACCCAATTTGTTCACACCCAATCTCAACAAATTGGCCTCCTGTTCTGGTTTAGCCTTTAGTAAGTCAAAAATATAGCCACAAACCTTGGTTCTGACATGCACGATAGAATCATGTGATAGTTTTTCTAACGTACCAACAAAATTGAAAAATAACTTCTTTAAATGATCTTCAAAGTAATACACGGCCAATTGTTGTGGAGTGGAGGTTTCACTTAATGGCTGCTTATTGAAATATCTCAACTTTCTATCACTTGGTAGCATACCATTAACAAATAAATCAGTTAAAGCAGCAATACATTGCAAAGCGGCAGTTCTTGATTTCTTTTCACACATAGCAAACAAATTGTCCAATGCTTTAAGATTATGTAATGGTGCTTCTTGAATCAACAATGTCAAGGCTGAAATCTTATCACTCAATGTACCACTTGTCAAGATTTGAGATAAGAAACGCTTTTGAGATGAAGACTTGTTAAATTCTTCATAGTACACTTCATTTTCATTGTCAATTATGCTTTTGGCTTGTTCGTATAATTTCTCTATTTGCTGTTGGTTTAATCTTTCAGATTTAGTAGTCTTCACATTTAATGGAATATTGTACCATTCATTGATAGCTGGCACTAAAAGTCTACTTGAAACAACAGATTGTAAATTGGCTAGTTTATTCTTAGTTGATTCCTTTTGTATTTGCTTTTTAGGCTCTTGATCTTTTTCAGAACCCTCTATAGGCTTGTTCTGGTGTTTAGAATCAGATTTGGATTCTGGTTCAGACTTGACTTCAGGCTCAGCTTCAGACTCCGATTCAGCTTCAGCTTCAGCTTCAGATTCGGATTCTAACTCAGATTTAGATTCTGTTTTCTCTTCATCATTTTCTTCTTCTTCTTCTTCTTCTTCTTCAACTAACTCAGGAATTTCTTGGCTATCATCTTCTTCTATTAAGGCGATTTCACCACCTTTACCTAAACCAATATCTTTCAACAACTTGGATAAATCATTTGTCAATTTGGCATCAACTTTAACATTGTTATCTCCAAATTCTTCCTCGCTTTGTTCACCGTCAGATTCTAAATCTTCCACTAATTTAATGTCATCTTCAGTGGCACCTAGTTCTAAAGCTTCCCTTCTCAAGAGCGTCTTGCTAGACAACTGTTCTTCCGATTTCTCTGAGTTCACCTGTTGTCCGGGTTTTCTGTTATTATAACCATTATCTCTACCTCTCTGATTATTGGATTGTTTGTAATTATTATCATTTCTTTTATTATCATATGTCTTGTTATCATTTCTTTTGTTATCATTCTTGTTATGAGCATCTCTATCGTTCTTTGGGTTGGATTTCTTTTCCCTTTGGGTCTTTTTAGATGAAGCTGCCGCTAATGAATTAGCAACCTTATCTTTGATAGAAGACAGATTTAACTTAGGGAGTTCCATTTTGGTTTCTATACTTTAACTTCAATGGTAAGCTTCTTAAATTGATTGTTTGCTGTTACTTCAATAATAACTATACACCTAGTATATTAGTATTATATATAGAAGAGGTATCTATCTATCTGAAAAAGATCTGAAAATTAATTTTTTTTCTAAAAATTTTTTTTTTGAGTAACACACGCAAATTAAAACAGGGCAGTGCATGACTTGCGTAAACTTGATTCACTTTACTCACTCAATCACTCAGTGAATATAGAAAATATCATCATGAGTTTAATATTAATTAGATAGAACATTGAAATCAGAAAGGATGTACTTATGAATCTATGTAGCCATTAAGCTTTTAGATGTTTAATGTAGTGTGGAAAAATATCACTCATACTGATTTAAACATTAAACATAAAGGGAGATGAATAATTGTTATTTCCCCAAATCGAAAGTGTTTGGAGACTTTAGATGGTGAGAGAATAGCATCCGATTGATTATATTCCTGTTCTTTAGTACATTTGACCTAGAAACTGCTTACTATTAAATGTCTGGTCAGAAGATGACCATGTTGTGACTTTATTTCTTGATTGAATATTTACCCTTTACCGAAGGGAGATTCCATTATAGACTAAAAACTAAAAAAAAAAATGAGAATACAGAGGGTTTATCATATGTATTAGTTTTGGTTTTTGGTTTAATCATTACCTAGATGATGTTGTGTTTCTATATGATTTCAATTTTGGTTAATTCCGTCCAGTTACTTGTTATCCTTAACTTAACTTTATTTTTAAAACATACCAGATATAAGCAAATATACGGTTATTTTTCAAAAATTTCAATATTTCGGTAAACCTTTTTACTATAAGAAAACCTTGTTACATAACACAATAATATATAATATATATATATATAATGCATTTTATGCAGACCAATTTTTGCTTAACAAATTGTTTTTACCGATGCATTAGACATTAGATGCTTGGGTGAACTGTTATCGGATACATTCGGTTATGAGATTAGAGAGGAGAGAAGCGCCAATAACCGAGATGTGGTAGCTGTCGCTCCCATTTTTTTTGTTCTGCGGATACACTGGTTTTTGCTATGTTTACTCCTTAGAAATATATTTAACTGTTAAGTTTACCTATATATATATCCATGTATTTGCCCTTTCCCAAAAGTATTTGTGTATATATTTAGTTAAGATAGGTTTCTGTGAATAGCAAAAACAAACAAACAAACCATTATCCCACCTTTATCACAATGGCTCCAATTGCTTTATCGGATATCACATCCAGCTCCAGTACTTCTTTATCATCTACCGAGTCCAATGAACACATGCTACCCTTAGGGGAATACATATTTAAGAGAATTGAGTCTTTAGGTATCAATTCTATATTTGGTGTCCCAGGTGATTTTAACCTACAATTTTTAGAACATTTGTACAAAACAAATGTTAACTGGTTTGGTTGTTGTAATGAATTAAATGCTGCCTATGCTACAGACGGATACTCCAGAACAACCAATAAATTAGGAGTTTTGGTGACAACATTTGGTGTTGGTGAGTTGAGTGCTATAAATGGTATTTCTGGTGCCTTTGCCGAATCTGTTCCTCTATTACACATCGTTGGTACAACTTCTCTAGCTGTTCAACAAAAAGGGTTACACACTCATCATCTAGTTCCTAATGTGTCAACTTTAGAAAAAAGTAGCCACAGGGCATACGAGGAGATGGTTAAGAATATTAGCTGTAAAATTGAAAGTTTAGAGGGCCTACACGGGGCAACTGACCAAATTGATAGCTTAATAAAGGAAATATTAACGAAGAAGAGACCTGGCTATTTGTTTCTACCTTGTGATTTGGTTGACCAATTAGTTGACGCATCTAACTTAGTGCAACATCCTGGAGATTCATTCTATGTTAGAAATTCAACTATCTGTGAAGAAACTAAACAAAGCATCACTGATATAATTTTAGAGAGAATTTATCAATCCTCTAAGCCAGTCATTTTAGGTGATATTTTGACCGATAGATACGGTTTAACAGAATCACTTCGTGAGTTTATAAGTCTAACAAATATTCCAAATTGCTCTACTGCAATGGGTAAATCTATTCTAGATGAATCAGAAAAATCTTACATTGGTGATTATATTGGTGATGAAGCTAATGCTGAAGTGGCTCAATTTGTTAGATCATGTGACCTAGTTCTACACGTTGGTGACTACTATAACGAAATCAACTCCGGACACTACACCTTGTATAATGGAATTGATGAGGATAAGTTAATCGTTCTAAATCCAGAATATATTAAGATCGGTTCCAAAGTTTATTTTGAATCTTTTCAAGATATTTTGCCAACAATGATCTCATCTCTACACCCTTCCAAATTACAGATAAGCTATCAGGATAGTTCAAACATTAAAGTTGAAGTCATCGATAATCCATCTTCTACACCTATTTCCCAAACTACCTTGTTGAAAAAGTTACAATCATTTATTAGAGAAGGTGACACTATAGTTGTGGAAACATGTTCTATGATGTTTGGTTTACAAGATATACGTTTACCAAAAAATGTTAAGCTAATTGGACAACACTTCTACTTGTCCATAGGTATGGCACTACCATGCTCCTTTGGTGCCAGCGTGGCCTTGAAAGAACACAAAAACAACTCAAGAGTTATTTTAATTGAAGGTGATGGATCTGCTCAAATGACTGTACAAGAATTGGCTAACTTTAACAGACGTAATTATAACCCCTTCATCATTTTATTAAACAACAATGGTTACACAGTGGAGAGAATTATCAGGGGTCCAACTAGAGATTACAATGATATCATGCCAAATTGGAAATGGACCAAGATATTTGACACCTTTGGCTATGAAAAAGCAAAATGTCTCAAAGTCAGGGAAATCGAAGAATTGGATAATGCTTTAGAAGAGCTTAAGGATGGTGATGTTGCTAGATTACTTGAAGTTGAACTAGATCCTCTGGATGTTCCAAAAAGATTTAGATTTATGTGTGCTTAGTTATCTTTTCAATTATCATAGCCCCTCCTTTTTATATTTATTATTCTTTTTCCATGCTTAAATATATCATATAATACAACAAAACTTTTAGATTTTCAAAACAATCAAAATAGAATACATATCATTGTTTTCTTATAAAACTGAAAAGCGGTAAAAAATTAAAATACATAAAATAAAATAACAAGCAATAATCCAAATGTACAAAACAACCAAAAAGTAAATAAAAAGAAAAAGGAAAATAACGGTAAGAGAAGCAAATATAATAGTAATCAATTTTAGTAAACTGTCCAACTGAAGTGAAAGTAACGTGAATAAAATAAAAGAAAAAGAAAAAGCAAATAAAATACCAAATTTAAAATAACAACTCCAAAAGATATCACATATGATAATCGATATAATCATTGATGCACAATTTCACAAAGTCGTTGATCTCAAAGATTAAAATCTTTCTGAAAAAATCATAATTAACAATCAAGCTTAAAAATTTTTTAAACTCATAACTCAACAATTCATCTTTACTCAATGATAGATATGTGGAACTTATAATTAATAACTTGTTGAATTTATTGAGGTTCAATTCTGCTTCCCTGGATAAACCAGGAGCCAGGTTCTGTGAACTGGAAACAGAATTAGGAATAGACGTGCCGGTGTTATTACCTGTGTTAATGATTGCTGTAATTGATCCACTATTATTCGTCGACACACGTTCTAATGATTGTGCATCTCCACCAGTGGCCGTAGAAGGTCCTGAACCTAGTGGCAATGTAACAGAAGTAGTAGAACTATACGCGGAGGGTGAGTTGAATGCCAATTGGAAATACATCAACAACACTTGCAAATTATCTTTCGATTGTTTCAACAGCATATTTATAATTTTGAACAATTGGTAGGCTTTAAATTTATTCAATTGCCAACTGAATTTAACATTTAGCAAATCATCGATAATTTGAGATAAATAAAATGGATCCAAACTGAAAACCAGTTCATTGTATTCAAATAGAAATTGATTTGACAAGAGGGGATACTTTTCATTGTAAATTCTAACAAACTTCAACAGCTGTCCATTATCTGCCACAATTCTTTGGTAATAATTCACCATCTTTGCATCATTTGAAAAAGTCACGTCGTGTTCAAAATTAAAAGCCAACGGCAGCGATTGGATCAGTTTCTGTTGTTTGATAAAATTCTTCAACTCAATTGCAGTGGTTGTTGTGCTATTGTACTCATCTTCTTCCAGTTTTAAAGACACAAATTGTTTATAATTGGATAATTTTAATTGATTGATGAAATGATTCAAAGAAGGAACAATATAATACCTTAATCTAACCAAATAATTTGTCATAACAGAATATATCGTCTTATCATCTTCGTGTTTGTTTTCCAAGTAATACTTCAAATCTGTTAATAACTGTAAATCAATCTTAGGAGCCTTAGCGGTAACGAGGTTAGGTATTTTGTAACTGAATCCAAATTGGAAAAAATTAGAATCTCTACTTGATTTTAAAAACTCGTTAACTTTACTTGGATTAATTTGGGGGAAATTATTTGGAGACCATGTAGCCAGATTGTTAACTTCATCATCGTCCACCGTACTGGAATTGTGGTAGTCGATGGAATTAAATGTAGTCGTATTGGTGATTGATGTAGATCTTCTTTTGAAAAACTGCTTCAACTTTAACTCTGCATTATTCAACACAGATAAACGTTTCTCGTCTTCCACAAATTCTTCAGAGTTTAGTGTCTCTGAATCAGAGTTAAATTGTGCATCTTTCAGGTACATTTCATTGAAATCCAAGTCAACATATAAATCCCAGTCTAATTTCTCTTTAAACAATAAATTAGATGTTCCAACTAGATAAGAGTTATTCAATGGTCCGTCAGTTTTATCGATCAAGTGTAAGGTTGCCAAATCTAGCACAGGATAGAATGTTAATGGTGATTCCTTTGTATCAATATCTTCAAACAACAAGTACAACACTATAATGAAATCCATTAATGTGTTATAACATGAGTCATAACAGTATATTAACACTTTCTTCTTCAATAGCATAGCATTAAAAAGAATTAAGATAGGCTTGATATCCAAATAGGGTAACAGCGAACATGTTTTAGATGAATCAGGTAGTACCATTTTCATTTTATCCATTGTTTGTAGAAAGCTTCTATAATATGAATCCTTGACTAAATCGATACCAAATTGGCAATGCTTTGATGATAAACATGACAGCAGTGGTATTTGAATGGGGAATTTAAATGTGGTCAAATCTATGGACAATTTAATCAAGTCATTTTTAATGCCACCCCCCTTGGTGCTCGATGGTAATTTGAAGTTAGGGAACAGATTAATCAATTGAGATTCGCATAGATTAGACCTTGTTAATAGAAATCTTGTGGCATTTGTTAGATTCAATCTTAAATTTACCAATGGTAGGGAATTCAGTTGGTTATATGTCAATTCCAACAGAGCATTTGAAGTACCATGGAAGGAGTCATGCAATATATACGTTAACAAAGGTTTAAACACTTGAAAGAATGGTAATGTAGTTATAATAGATATAGCTCTAGCAGTACCATTTCTATAAGAATCATCATTCTTGAAATAAGAAATTGAATACAAATAGCAGGCATCTGAATAATTGGAATCCTTTGTATATGATAGTAAACCAGTCTTAGGGTCGATGAAGAGTGTCACTATTGTATAATGCTCTTTATTCAAAAATTTGTGCAGATTGGAAGGCATTATCAAGTCTGTTAGATTATCCAATTGATTAGAAACCAAGGGCATATTCAATGGATATTGTTTATTGATAACTATACCCTGGAATTTATCAAATTCCGAACAAGCAATGTAATCAACAACGTTCGACATGACTGTGATGGTGGTGGTATATTATGATGATGGTGATGATGATGATAGTGGTGGTAATAGGTTTTTAATTTTTTAATTTTTGTTGAATGTTGTTGTCTTAATTTTAGCCAATGGTGGAATTATAGTGACAGATGATATCTGATAAATTGGGGGAAACGTCGTAAGGTCAAGATTTAAATAACACTTTTGCTTCAGAGTGTGTTTTATTTTATTTTATTCTCTTCTACTTTTTAAACTGGAAGGGATGAACAACAAATGATCTGCCAGGTATGAAAGAAGTAGATCCCTTTGACCTTTTTTTTTACCAACAGTGCAGTAAGAGTTGTAGTTTGATTCAGAAGATGTAGGTCTAAATGTGTGAAACTCCTTTAGTTGAGGATATCCACCTTGATAGTAGGAAATCTAATGAGAAGTGGGAGGGAAAAAGCTTATATATATATATAAACTGAAGATACCTTTTATTGATAGTAACAGGTTATGACTGTTATATATTTTTCTTTCTCAGATTTATCAATAAGTGAAAGATATCATAAAACACGAAAGGGAATGAAGAGTAGATCAAAATATGCGTGTACTTCAATCAAACGATCGGTGCTTCAAACAATTTTTTTTAAAATTCAACAGAAGTTACAATCTGATGGAACAGAATACTTTGTCTTTTTAAGTATTCAAGAGAAAGTGATATTGAAATTTTGAATATTGAAAATTGAAAGGGATGATAGGGATTGATGGACAGGTATGTGTGTGTATATATGTATGTATATATGTATGTGCCTATCAGAATAAGGGTTTTAGAACAAAAAAAAAGGACGACGATCTATTACCCTTAAATTGTGTTTGATCAGATAGAGAGAGTAAGTTTTAACTTGATTTCCTAAGTAATAGGTGTTAATTGAAGTAAATGAACAGATTCTCCTCTTCTGTCTTTTTGCTACTTTGAATATATGGCCTTTTAGTCCAGCCTTTTAAATTTTATAATTTTTTTTTTATTGTTAATGGTGTTTTATATAATATTATTAATATTAATCCTAATATATGTAATTATGGGCTTTACTTTCCTTTGTTTACTAAAATTAACTATTATAATATATATATTATATACACACTATATATATTATATTATGTGTGTGTAAGGTAATAAATAATAATATAAAAAATATTGTATGCATTCGTTTATTGAGCCGCCGACCGCATGAGGCGGTTTCCTTCGATTAATTCAGGAACACGTCGATCGACGTGTTCTGCTATTTTGTAAACACGTGCCAGTAACAGTTGTCCAGCCATTCACATATTTTCTGGCGCCTTTTTTTTTTTCAACAAAGTTGGTGTGTGTGGCAATTTTAATAGGATAACCCCCCCTTTCCCTTTCCCTTTGCTTTATATCACTTATTACAAGTTCACTTACTCCAATAAACAAGTCCATAAACTATAAATAAATCTATCTTAGGAAATAGTCATATTCATAATGTCTGCTTTAGAACAATCATTAGACGCAATTATTGCTTCTTCTTCTTCGAAGAAGCCAGTTAGAAAGGCCAACAATGCTGGTAAGAGAGCTGTCAGCTCTAGAACCAGAGTTGGAAAGTCTGTGGGTGTTAGAGGTAGAGCCTCTTCCACTCCAGCTGTTAACAAGAGAAGATTACAAGCTGCTGCTTCGAGCGCTTTAAAAAAGAAACAAGCTTCTGTTGCTCCACCAGCTGTTTCTGCATCCGCTATCAACTATGCTCAAAAAGTTGTTGTCACTGGTTTACCAAGAGATATCAAAACTGACGCTGTCAAGGTATGTTTGATATGTTTGTTTTAACATTTTGTTGTTGTTACTGTTGTTGTGATATATGTATACAAAATGATATAACAGTTGGTCAAATAAGAGTATAATATATATAACATTTGCAAAATACAAAATTGCACAATGCAATGCGAAAAAAAGAACACGACAGAATGGATTGGAACGACAATTAACTATGTTCAATGCAAAAATCTACATATTGCTTGTTCTATTTGTCTATCCAGTTATTCTCAAATTGTCGATACATTTCGTTTATTTTTTTGTTTATTTTTTGTTTCATCTTTATTTTTGTTGTTTATTTCATCGTTGGAGGGTTTTATTTTTACAATGTGTGATGTGTTTTTACAATGATAACGTGGGTTGTCCGTCTATCTTAACACTTATTCAAAAGAAGGAAAAAAAAAGTGTTTCCTTACTAAAATGCCTTATCCCTTTTGATCGATTATCTGGCATAATATGGGGAACGTTTATCTATTGTTAATAAACGAATGAACTGTTTATTAGTTAAATGCATAATACACAAAGGTTGTACTTTTCTTATTCTTCTTTGTTCTTGCATGGTTTTGGAATCGGATAACATGGAAAGTTATAAGTGCTTTGTCACGTTTCTAACTATCTTTCGACATGATGGTATTTATCTTGGATTGTGTGAGAAGGATTATTATTATACTGTTTTCTCTTGAATCTTCTGGGACCACAGTGCAGCACTGAAAGAAAAGAATCTTTGATATCCATTGATTGATTGATTGATTTTAATTCATGTGTTTTTTTCTTGTCCCCTTGATTGGGTTGAACGGGGAAAAAGTTAATTGGACTGAGATACAATATTTAACTGACTTATTACAAGGTTTATTATGATTGTTCACACTTGCCTATTATTAAGGAGATGCTCTCTCTCTACAATGGCACTCTGCAGACATTATACTACTTCTTCTTTAAGCGACTATCCACTTTGCTAATGATTGCGTCAAATAACCAGCGTAACTGGTCAGTTAATAATTTCTTGCGTTCCACATTCTGGTTAAAAAAAGCACTGATTTCTTTTTCCAACCAACTATCTATCTATCCATCCATCCATTGAATCATACAGAACCAACCTATCATCACATCTTTTACTATATTTCCTCCACCCAATGACTTAAATAACTGATGATTTCAAAATATAATGAAATATTGTCATTCTGCATTGTTTTTTTCCTGTTATTTGTTTTCTTTATTTTTCAAACTGTTGATATACCATTTTATATCACTCCATCCCATCCACCATTACAAATTTCTTTTCTAAATTATTATATATTTCAGTCTTTACTAACTATTAACTTTTATTCCGCCCCATGGAATTTTCATTTTATTTCAATAGGAGTTCTTCCAATCTCAAGTTGGTGGTATTCAATCAGTTGCCTTTTCATACAATGCCAGAGGTCAACCAACAGGTATCGCCACTGTGATTTTCAAGCAAGCCAAGTCTGCTCAAGATGCTGTTAAGAAATTTAACAATTCTCCAATTGATAACGGTAAGTCTAGATTAAAGTTAGAATTAGTTGTTGATCCAAACTTAAGACCATTGGCTGACAGAATCCAACCAAATGTTATCACTACCAAGTCTCCTGCCAAACAAAACTTGAAGGCTAAGTTGCAACAGAAGGCTAGATCTAGAAGAGCTGGTACCTCTAACACTGGTAGAGAAAGAAAGCCAAAGGGCACCAACAATAACAAGCCACAAAACAAGAGACCAAAGAAGAAGAGTTTAGAACAATTAGACCAAGAAATGGCTGATTACTTCCAAACTAACGATAAATAGGTTATTATTTATTCATCGTTTTTCTTTTTTTTTTGGCTTCTTCCTTTCGTTCTTTAGTCTGCTTTATCGTTTATAGTTGTTATATTTCTTTTTTCCCTTCCCTTATATGTTTCGAACATTTTTGATGAATCATCTTGAGTTCATTATTGTCTGTTTATTAAAAAAATAAAATTCTGTATAATTTCATTTCTTTTATATCTACCTCCCCGTACTGATACTAGTAATATTTAATTTAAAAAAAGACGTTAATATTCGTTAATAATAGACACTATAAACAAGCTGTATGACACTTAAAAAAACTTTTGGAAATTTTAAAACCCCCAAAAAAAAACAAACACCAAATAAATATATATAAATACAATGCAACAAAGATAAAGACACCTATGATTCTTTTCTTTATTTGAAGATGCTCCACAAACTGAACTTTTCACCATGTTTTCTACTCATGTAAGAGTTACCGGCACCTTCAAACTCAGATTTTCTTTGGTAAACTGTGGAATTTTCATCCTTGATCGGGAAACCTGGCTTGACACCAGCGATACCATACTTGGCCTCGTATTGCTTCTTCTGCTCGGTTTTTTCTTGTTGAACAGTGTCGAATGATGAAGATTCTTGGATGTACTGCTTTCTTCTTCTGATAGTCACTTTAGACTTCACAAAG
The DNA here is from genome assembly GCA_003705225.2 of Ambrosiozyma vanderkliftii. Classification (NCBI taxonomy): domain Eukaryota; kingdom Fungi; phylum Ascomycota; class Pichiomycetes; order Pichiales; family Pichiaceae; genus Ambrosiozyma; species Ambrosiozyma vanderkliftii. Next base: position 65,860 of record PPHW02000023.1, read on the forward strand.
TATGCAGTGGTCATAGCGATAGCGGTCAAGAATAACGCCTGTTTCCAGAATGTTTTGATTGGTGGTAATGATCCAACACCTAGACCTCCCCTTGAAGATGACATAGCTTTCTTGTTTTAGTTTATTAGTTTGCTTTTTTAACTTGTAGTGATAGGTTTCCTAAATAACCCTGTGAATAAAGTAACGTTCAATGAAGCCTTTGAATGTCTCTTAATGTTTGTCACTAAAACTTGTTTGAATTTTGATAATTTTTGCTTCTGCCAATCATGCATCGCGTGTAAATTAAACGATAGATAGATACAGAGATAGATAGGAGACTGGCTACGCGTATGGTATATAGTGTGTGGTGAGTATTTAAGGAGAGGGATAAGAAAGTAGGAATAAGATTACATTTCACAAATAAAAACAGAAGAGAGATGTATTATATATATATATACTCTCCTCTACTCGTGTTATATTATTTTACAGATTCGTTGTTTGTTTGAATTGATCAGATCAGCTAAAAGTGTATGTCTCTTTTCCTTGCTATAGTATAAATGTAGGAAAAGTTTTTTTTTTGTATGACACAGAGTCGTCCCAACTCGCTTCCAAATTAGGAATTTTTTAACGATAACGCAACTGACCAACCAGAAATGCTGGAACGTCTGGGAAACACCTGTATGAATTGCGGAGTATGCCTATAATAAACACACCCCACATACCATAAGTTCCGGTTGGTTGTTATCAAGATCAACAGGTTCAGTGAGTGCTACCTACCTACCTTTATAAAATTCTCACTCATTAGATTTCTTCTATTAACTATTATTGTTATAATTATTATTATTATTATTAGCTTAATAGATACTACTATATAATCAACGGATTGACTAGACCTACTGAACTGGTACCATATACCTGAATCAAATTGATATCATGCCCTCTTCAAAGTCGAATAAAGAAATTGATTCTCTATCCCATGGTATCGCAGGTGGATTAAGTGGACTAGTGTCCATGACATTGACTTACCCCTTGGTGAGTTTATCCACCAAGGCTCAGGCGAAAAATGCCAGTACTGAAGATGAAGAAAGTAATGAGAATGAGAATGAGAATGAGAAGGATGGATCTGAACCCACCACAGTTCTTGAAAAGTTAGAGAAATTCAAATCAATCTACTCTGGATTAGAAAGTGCTTTGATAGGTATCATTGCAACTAACTTCTCTTACTACTATTTCTATGAACTTACAAGTTCCAAACTTCAAAGAAACCCAACTAAGGGGAAAAGTGGATTATCAGTGAAACAGAGTTTAACATGTGGTGTCATTGCCGGTATAATATCTAGGGCAGTGACTAACCCAATCTGGATTGCCAACACTAGAATGACCATCCAAAGTAAATCACTTGATTCCACCACCACCACCACCAAGAAATTAAGTACTCTTGGTGTGATAATATCCATCATCCAAAACGAGGGATGGTTGAAATTGTTCAATGGGTTATCACCAGCATTAGCATTGGTTTCGAATCCAGTAATTCAATACACAATCTTTGAACAATTGAAGAATTTCATCGTGAATAAAAAGCATAGAAAATTAACACCACTGGATGCTCTTTACCTAGGAGCATTTGGTAAGTTAATTGCCACTATAATCACATATCCGTATGCCGTTGTTAGAGCAAGAATGCATTTGAATAAATCTGGTAAGAAGATGTCAATGTTGTCTATAATATTGGACATTTTCAAAAATGAAGGTTTGCTAACCTTTTACCGTGGTTTGAACATGAAGCTATTACAAAGTATTATAAGTGCCGCCTTCTTGTTTTACTTCAAGGAACAGTTTGTCTTAAAGACCGATTTGCTAGTTAAAAAAGTCAAGGGAAGAATCATCTAAATTATAGAATGACCTCCCATTTGAAAAATATAATAAATAATTCTAATTCTAATAATACATTAATTTTTTCATTGTATAAAAACTAATAATATATAGTACAACACCGATAATATCCTAAAAGCTCACATGCTTCTTGATTGTCTCATAACTGTAAAACATAATACCACTTGCAGGAATCGTCTTAAATATCGTGATACCTAAACCGGAGTAAAATCCTCTAATACCATGCTTTCTATAAATATCCTTGACAAGTTCCCATATACTGGTCTGTAATTTCTTATCATTTGACTGAATGATCGATTTAATAGTATCGACAGGATACAGTATACAGTTGTACCCGACACCAGCCATGGCACCAGCAGTCATAAGTTCAATTGGTGTATAGTCAACAGTTGTCTGTTTATTCTTATTAGCATCAGGAAAATCCACTGGTGATTGATTATTCTCGAGTTTACGTGATTTAAAATATTCCAAAGTTAGTTCATATGAACCAAACCAAGCTCCGGAGCCACCAAATTCTCTAACTAAGGTAGTTGTTTGTCCCTTCCATAACCCCTTGAATCCATCCACCTTGTAGATCTTCTTGATAAGTTGAGGGATGGATAGAGACGGACCGGAACTACCACCACCTCCTGACTTTAGATTTTCCACTTGATATTTAACTTTAATTAATTCCACAGGTGTCAACACAAAACTAGTGGATATACCACTCAGCCCACCACAGAGAAACTTTTCATTCATCGATAAATCAGCCCCAACTCTCTCACCTTTTATTAAATTTATCCCATCCTGAGCAATCTTATAACTGAAAAACAACGATGCCATTTCTAGCGATGACCCAATAGTTGGCGATAGTAACCCCTTATAGAATCCATTGTAAAAACCCTCATTTTTAAATGTCTTGTGGATACAGTCCAAAGATGAACTGAAGAGAGGCTCAGGTAATGATCGAGAGTACTGTAGTCTGACTTTAATTGTATCAAATGGGTATTCAACAATTTTACCAATGGCACCAGCTATAGAGCCAACTCCTATTTCAACCATTGCATCTTTGAGAAATGTTGATCCATGGAATTGCTGATCATCTTCTATTAGGCTTTCTAATTCTTTTAAACTTATCTCTGAAGCTGTCATTGTTTAATATGTGTTTATATATTTAAAATTTATACTATCAGCTTATCATTTAAGTGAAAAAATAGAGTTCTAAACGTTTCTTTTTCTTTTGCTTCTTTCCTTTTTCCCCATATGTATAAATATATATATATAGATCTACGTTTTTATCTCAAAGATATATAAATAGGTTTTATCATGTGTGAGTATATTTTTCATATAAAATTACCTAAGCTAAGCGCCCAGTCGCGTCGAAAGGGCGAATTACCAATTATGGAAAGTCACACGTGTTCCACGTGATAATGATGAGTGTAAACCAAACCCTCGGTGTTTCATATACTAGAACTCCATTAGTTTTGGTTCGCGCACAACTTTTCATTATTTTCCACAAAATTTTTTTTTTTTTTGTTAGCAGAGAGCGAGTGAACCAGCCAGCCAGCCAGCCAGACTGCCAGACTGCCAGCCTGAGAGAGAGGGCAGTTTGGAGGTGGTGTCGGTTGGGCGATGGTAGGTTAGTCGTTTGCATACTGTGAACCTTCTCATGGTTTCTCTTCAACTAAAGAACACTCATCATATTCTAGTGTGTCTTTACTCTTATTGGAAGTTTCATTAGTTTCTTCTTTCCCTCTTTTCACTAACTACAAAGGATAGTCTGCTAATTTTCTATTTTTTCAACGGCTTAAAAGTGATTATTCTATAGATTCATTACAATGAAGTACTTAGCTGCATACTTATTATTACAACAAGGTGGTAACTCCTCCCCATCTGCTTCTGATATCTCCACTTTATTGGAATCAGTTGGTGTTGAAGTTGAACAAACCAAGTTAGACTTATTATTATCTTCCTTAGAAGGTAAGTCCACCGACGAATTAATCGCTGAAGGTGCTACCAAGTTAGCTTCATTACCATCTGGTGGTGCTGCTGTCTCCTCTTCCGGTTCTGGTGCTTCTGGTGCTGCTGCTGCTGAAGAAGCTGAAGAAGAAGTTGAAGAAGCTAAGGAAGAATCTGATGACGATATGGGTTTCGGTCTATTCGATTAGATTAATGATGTATCTTTCATACACTTTCAACCAACTAGAAAACAATATTAAAAAAAAACATTTCAATATTATGAAATCAAATCAAATGTTTAAACTATAACACATGTTGTAGTTTCTCTTTTTGTTAACTTTTAATATTTTGTCATATAGGATAAAATGATTTGTTATATACTACATTCAAATATTTAATTTAATTCGGAAAAGAAAAACAATTCAAAAAAAACAAATGAATAACATCAACTATCCCCCACCCCCTTCTATAATATCATAATGAATATCCACATGGAATTCTTGGAACTTTATGAACAGACAAAGCAACACTTTACAAATAAGAATATGACCATGATTTACAGAAGTTGTTTTTGTACCATTTATCAATAACACTGTTTAATAGGTTCAGCTTGTTTCATATGTTTATAAGTTTTCTCTTCCATGTGGGTAATTCAAGATTGGGGATGGAATGATACGCAAATGTAGAGTAATAAACTAACAGTTGTATTCATGGCAGCACAAGCAGGAAGAAAATGATTAATTTCATTTCATTCTGTACTTTTCACGATAAGACTTGTGCTCGTAATAATATAGATTCAACATGAAATCTAAAGATTAATTAATATACAAATTATAGGACTAGTGTACATATACATAAAACATAAAAAACATTCAAGATGACATCACCTTGCGAATGTTATCCTTCATCTTTTTCTTTAATTCATCTATTATTGCCTTGTTTTGAGTGTCATCATCGACCCCACTGCCAGTTAGTTTAGACAATATGATTGGTAATAATATTCTAGCATTGGAGATTTCATCAGTCAATGCAGAATTTGTACTGATGATTAAATTCTTCTGTATATTTTTCAAGTTTAATTGCAACTTTACTTTTAATTGCTTATAATAGTGCAATCTTTGCCTTTGCTTTATCAAGCGCAACTTGTTTTGCTTTAATTGAGCAGTTGCCTGATCATAATCAGTGATCAAATTAACGTCATTGCTTTGTAGTTTATTAGAGTGAGGCAACTCATCAATTAATTGTAATATTTGCTCTTTCTTTATCGATATAGCTGCATTTATAAACAAGTTGTTTCCATCATTCTCTTCTTCTTCTTCTTCTTCTTCTTCTGTGGATGCTCTTCTACCTTCACCTCTCTTTCTTTTGCCATTTAAATTACCTTGTAAATCCGGCAGAGCTTTATTTTCAGAAGCATTAAAGACAGTCAAATAGTCATTCAAAGTAATCAAATTAAGCTTTTTCACACGGCTTACACGAGATTCGTTGTTTAGTATTTGATTGACAATTTGATAAACGGATTGATTTGTGTAAATGCTATTGTATCTTTTCGATATTGTGGCATTTAATGCCTTTAAGAAACGACGGATCTGAACTGCATCAAACTTGAATTTCCTTCTATTATCCTGAGAGGAAACATTCCCCTGCTGTTGAGATTGGCTTCTAGGATCGTATTCTAGGTCATTGTCATCATCATTGGCATCGTATTCATCTTCAATGTAATAATTGTTTCTTTCAAGTTTCTCTGCGAATCGTGAAAGACCCTTGTCTAAGACCAGAGGAGTTCTGAGGATCTTTATTTGAATCTCTAAGAAATTCTTTAAATTATTGAAGGATATCAGCACTTCATTAACCATCTTATTGGATTATAGAATCATGATATGAAAACTGTGTACTTTTAGGAAAGTAATATCATAACATACATATTAAAAATAAAAAACATGTCAAAAAGAAAGAAGAGACGCGTTCCCATTTCCCTCCCTATTTACGGATATTGTCACGTTCTAGTAAAATGGCAGCGGAATTAAAAAATAAAAGTTTAATTAATCCGAGCACCATCAACCCACCGGTAATTTGGTAATTTACTGCCTGAAATCGATTGATGGATGG
>PPHW02000023.1:71878-157420 GCA_003705225.2 Ambrosiozyma vanderkliftii
AACGACTGAGCCGAAGGGCTCAACGGCTGGCTTTCCCTGGTTGAACAAAAAATGCTAAAGAAAAAAAATTTAAACGAAGAAAAATGGAAAATTAGAACCACAAAAAGACGGACTGCATTCCTATATTAACCAATAACCTTAAGGCATTGAGCATCTAGCTGGTTCGCAAATAGATTACTAGATCACTAGTTCAAAATCACACACCATACGATGTCAAAGTTAGTGGACTCTAGCCAATCAAAGCCCGAATCATCCGAATTCTATAACTTTAAGCCCCTAGATATACATGGAAATGAGTATCCGTTTGATCAATTGAAGGGAAGAGTAGTTTTGGTCGTCAATACAGCATCCAAATGTGGATTCACAAAACAATACAAGGAACTTGAGGCATTGTATGAAAAATACAGAGAACAGGATTTCGATGTCATTGCATTCCCATGTAATCAATTTGGTGGTCAAGAACCAGGAACCGAACAGGAAATTGTGGAGTTTTGTTCATCTAAATACGACGTGCAGTTCCAGATAATGTCTAAAATTGACGTCAATGGTGAACATGAGCACCCACTATACAATTGGCTAAAGAAATCCAAAACTGGAATGTTTGGTTTCAAAATAATTAAATGGAACTTTGAAAAATTCTTAATTGACAAAAACGGTGAAGTGTATCAAAGATATGGCTCAATCACCACCCCAAATAAGATAATCCCTGATATCGAACATTTGTTGGAGCAATAAAATAAAAAAGAAATCTGTTATTCGTCTTCTATACATATATACATATATAAATTTCTTCTAATTGCTTCTCAATGATTAATGACTTGCGATGAAAAATAAATAAATACTGGATATTGTTTTTTAAAGTATTTTCTTAATTATATTTAGTATAGTATTCTAGACTATAAAAGATTCAAATAAATAAATATGTACATTTAGAGGGTGATCATTTGAAAGGTGCCTTCAATGGGTCAATGACTTCACCATGTTTAGCAACAACCCTAGGCATAGTCAACTTTTGGTGCGATTCTCTGGAAACCCATTCTTGACCTAATGGCATTCTTAACGATCTCTCGTATTGTTCCCTAGTCTCAAATGGATATGGAACACTAGTAGCCTGATATTTCACATTCTTTTTATTGACTCTTTCATTGATGATAACATTCTTCTTGTTTTTATCCCTTCTCTTATCCCTGGCAACAACACCTTGAACAGTCTTCACAATCTTCTTCTTCTTTTTAGAATGGCCATTACCACTAGTGGACCAGGAACCCCAACCAGGAAGTGTAAGATCAACTTCTTGATCACCCTCTTCTTCTTCCATTTGTTGCTTCTCCTGTTCAAACTCCTCTATTATCACATCTTCATCACCAGCAAATGCCTGCTTGATTAAATCGGTTTGTTTAAACATTTTAATGTCTCTCTTAGAACTAGCATCATCCTCATATTCATCGTTGTCTTGCTGTAATGGATCAATTATAGCTAATGTCTTATTTGTATCAATAGCAACTTCATCGTCAGCATCTAACTTGGCCTTTGAGCTAGATCTCTTTTTATTTTCATTGTTCTTAGCCTTTTTATTAATCTTAGCAGCTGCCTTGTCAAATTGAGATGATGACTCATCTATGACTCTGGCATTTCTTGATTTACGACTCATGTTTTCTTCCTCGCTATCATCATCTTGCAACCATGGGTTTGCCTCATCTTCACTATTATCATTTTTATTAGCTTTTTGCTGTTGCTGTTGCTGTTGCTGTTGTTTGTGTGCATTATTGGATTTACCAGATATTATACTAACCTTTTCTTTCAATCTATTGCCTAGGCTTTTAGCCTCATCTTGTTCAACTTCATCAAGTATCTCTCTGTTATGTTTGTTTGCTGACTCAGAGGCAACTGCTGCACTTGGCGTATACACTCTTCTACCTTGGTTCATGTTAACATTAACGCCATCTTCAGCAGAGGTAAAATCATTCTTGTCCATTTCATTGGCATTAGATTTGTAGTCTCTTAATTCTTGAGCATCCTTTAAGTTTTGTAATCTTTCTCTCTTTTCAGCATTCTTCATGAAATCCATATTCATCACACCCTTGCCTATCTTCTGTCTATCAGCACCATCATCATCTGCATCGCTTTTCTCATCAGTGTAATTGTTTCTTTCAATGTCAGAGAGATTTCTATCATCATCTTCATCACTACCGTTGTCACCTCTTCCCAGCTGTTTGGCCTTCAATTTTTCACCTTGTCTTAGCATTTCCTCCATTTCATCTCTGTTCTGTTTATCATTCATCATACCAGATTTGATCATAGACTTAGCCCATTTAGACGTGTTCTTATGTTTTAATGACATTCTTTCCTTAGCTCTATGGTAATCATCATCTTCTTCATTACCACCCTCGTTATCGGATCCATCCACCAATTGTTGGTTTCTCAATCTTTCCTTTCTTAACTTTTGTCTGTAGGTTTTTGATTTGATCTTTTTCAATCTTTTAGAATCCTTTTGCCCACGATACATCAACTCTCTCATCAATCTCAATTCATTAGTTCTTTTGATCATTTCAGCCTTGGATAACTTCGAGTTTTCAATGTTTTCAAATAAATCTTCTGATTTCTTTGCCTCGATATTAGATTTAGTCAAAATATCATCCAACTTGGCATCCAAGTCATTTAAGGGTTTATCTATTGGTTTGAATGAGGAAGGAGTGTTATGTGTGGTTTTGGTTTCTGAGAACTTCAAAACCTCTGCTTGTCTATTCGCTTGAATTGTGTCTGTCCATTTCTCCACCTCCTCCTTTTGGATATCATAGGCAGCTCGTCTTTCATTACGCTGCTGTATACGCTGAGGTAATGGAACATTATATGCTTTGTTTTCATTGTCCTCGTCATCGCCATCAATGTCCAATCCTATGTCATTCTTCTTTGGAAGTAGAATTGCTTCTTCATTGATATCATCTTCAACATCCTTCATCATGTCTGCAATGGACAATTTCTTTCCAGAAGTTGACAAACCAAACAAATTCTCCTCTGTTTTATCATTGACTAGTGATTTACTCTTTGATGATCTTGGAAGTTTGGATGAAATTTTAGAGATAACATTGGTCAAATCACCCTGTTCCTCGTCAAATTCCTCCATTTCAGCAAATGGATCTTGATCATCTTCAGCGGAATCTTCTTCCACTTGATCATCGTCGCTTTCATCATCATCATCTGAGTCAGTATCGCTATCACTTTCACTTTCGCTTTCAGAGTCCTCTTCATTTAAAACAATATCATTATTGGATGCATTTAATCCCATGGCTTTAGTTTTTTTAATATCGTCATCATCTCTATCCCAAACTTCTGATAATGGAATCAATTCACTTTCATCAATGCTGTCATAATCTAGATCATCATCATCTTCTTCGACTTCACCATTCTTTCTTTTGTCTCTTAATGTCTGTGAGAATTTCGAATTCAAAACATCGTAATCGTCATCTGAACCTAATGCATCATCTGAATCTAATTCTTCATCATCAAAATCTTCCTCATCGTCGTCATTAGATCCTCCATGCTTCTTTTTGGACTTTTTGGAAGCTAATCCACTTCCTTCAATCTTAGCTCTGATATTAAGAACACCACCACGTGATTCATGCTCCGAATCAGAACCTGAATGGTCACCTGCTTCTTCTTCTCTGGAAGCTAATTGAAAAGCATTCTGGAGTCTAGATTCTGATTTCTTTTTCGTAGATTTACTCCTTTTCCTTTTGCTATTGCTGCTGTTATTATTATTATTATTATTATTATTATTTGATCCTGATCTTCTTGCCATTATTGAATAATTATAATCTCCTTGGATATACAAAGGCTATAATATCTAAGAACAAATAAAGACCTCTTTCTATAAACACCAGTATTTCTATGTATTTATCTATAAAAAATACTAAAAAAAAAAAAATTAAAAAAAAAAATTGAAAAAAAAAAAGTTTTTTAAGGCAGTGCTGACTCACGTGACACTATCGATAGCGGTTATACATTGAATCTTCTCTTTTTCCAGACAATCATTATATTCAAAGTACCTGAAAAGTAATTATATTTTATCTTTTTAGAATCGTTGAAGTAGATGATACAATATTATATACATGTGTATAGATTAGCACATATTTATATATAATATATAGTTATATATATATATATATGTATATATCTATACAACTCTATTAAGTCACATGAGAGCACGCACACACCGCGCTGGTAAATCCGATGAATGGCCCTCTCTTTTGGTGAAATCCATATCCATATTACATTGCTTTTAAATCATATTCAATAGTACTCAATTGATTCATCTATATACACTTACTGCTACAAGCAAATCGCAACTATTCATATTTCAATTACTAGATTCAATACAGCCTTAAAATCCCAAAAATGACCGGTTTATCCACTAGATTAATGCACTCCGATGCCGATGTTCAAAAAAGAACCATTGATGTGGTCCAACCGATTAACGTGGCAACCACTTACAGATATCCGGATGATCCAGAAGACTATGTGCTGGCTGTTGATAGTAAGAGTGAAGACATCACTACTGGAAGACCTTGGTACTCTCGTTTGTCTCACCCTAACTCGTCCAAGGCAGAGGCTGTCTTGGGTGACTTGCTAGAGGGTGAAGTTGTTGTTTACAACAATGGTTTGGCCGCCTTCAATGCCGCCTTGACTTATTTCAATCCAAAGAAAGTCCTCATTGGTGATGGGTATCATGGTGTTCATGGTATCTTAGATCTATGGACCAGAAACCATGGTTTGGTGCAATTGAAGTTAGACCAAGTTGATCAATTAGAAAAGGGTGATTTGATTCATATCGAAACTCCTCAAAATCCATATGCCATTGTTCACGATTTGGATTACTACGTCAAGGTTGCCAGAGAAAAGGGCTGTAAGATTATGGTTGACTCTACTTTTGCTCCACCACCGTTGAGTAACCCATTCGACTTTGATGTTGACATGGTTATGCATTCTGCCACCAAATATTTCGGTGGCCACTCTGATTTACTAGCAGGTGTACTAGTCACCAAGGACAGAGATGTTAAGACTCAATTAGTTGAAGATAGAGTGTTTCTTGGATCCAACATTGGCAATTTAGAGGCCTTCTTAATTTTAAGATCACTAAGAACTTATGAAATGAGATTACTAAGACAATCCACAAGTGCTACGAAATTAGTCAAGTGGATAAATGACAACAAGTCCAACTATCCAAAGTTGGCAAAGATCCACCATAACTCATTACAAACAGAAGCATTTGTGAAAAAGCAAATGAAAGGTGGGGATTCTCCTGTGTTTGCCATTGAATTTTCAAATGAAGAACAATCTAAAAGATTTCCATCCAAATTGAAGCTCTTTGATCATGCAACATCATTGGGAGGTGTGGAATCATTGATTGAATGGAGACCAATGAGTGATAAACATGAAAGAAGAACTCTGTTAAGAGTGAGTGTCGGTGTGGAAAATGTTGAAGATTTAATCGATGACTTCAAACAAGCCCTAGAAAAAACAGAAGATGAGAAATATTGAGTATGCTAACGATAAAGATGTGGCATCTCTCATTAGCAATGTCTATTTGTATTTAGATTTTTTTATATATATATATGATTATTGACTTAACGAAAGAAACAAATATGCATGTACATGTAATCAGGAGAATTGTAGTCCAATCAAGGCGGTGTAAATAAATATGTTCAATCAAAATTTAAAGCAAATTACGTCTAAGTTAGATTTGTTTATTCCTCTTTAACACTCTATGCTAGAAGTTTAATATCTTTCCCTTTTCAAGAAATAGATATAAAACCATTAGTTCTCCAATTGTCATCCTTATTCAACTTGGATATCCCCATAAATAGTTTTCTGTGTGAAGTTCTGTTTTAATTATAGGAAAGTCCATCAAAAAAGAAACAACGCGTCAACAATGCCACCCAAAGGAAAAGGACCTACGGAAATTGGAGAAGTTGCAAAGAAGTCCACCCCTAAAAGTTCATACAAGAAGAAGAAGATTACTACAAAACCTCAACAGAAAAATAAAAAGGATGTTACTCCTGGAAACGAAACAAATGACTCTGATGATGGTGATGAACTGATGGTTGACCCTGAATATCAAGATGACCCATCCAAGAAGAAGGAATCTAATAAAGGACCTAAAAAACCAAAAAAAAAGAAGGAAGTTACAATTACAAGATCTAATATTAGATACCAAGATCCCCAACAACTAGATCCAACTAGTATTGAATTAGTGATCAACAATTATTTATTTGAATCATCTCCATTGTACATTCCTCATGACTATTTTGAAAAACACCCAAAACGTTCAAGGGGTCGTCAAACTCAGGAAATTAGGTTTCTTCAATTTCATGGTTTAACAAAGAGCTTCAAAAAGAAACTTGATCTCCTATCGAATCCTTTATACTGTGATTACTATAATTATAATAAGTCTGCGTTCAATGATGTGGAATTATTCAACAATAAAGATGGACCACCAAATGATATTCCAAATTCCGTTTGCATCCCAGTGAGTAAAGAACAGTTTGAAATTGAATTGCCCCTCATCAATAACCTATCTTTAAGTTTCAATGACATAAAGGGAAGTGAAAGTAAACTTCATGGGAATTTTAAAGCAGTTCCATTCCCGTCCGAAAAATTACCAAACAGATCTGGATTTGTTTTTAATTGTGGTGGATTACCTTTAGTGACATCTTGGTTTGATAAAACCATCGACAACAAAAAGTATTTGTTTGTGTCAGTGTATTCACATGGCTCACATTTCAATAAACCTAGTGACTTAACTAATAATAAACTAACTAAACTTGCTATCACTGCTACCAAATCCTTCAATTCAGGATTGTTTATCTACGAATATGATACTGTCAAGGAAACATTGAATTTGAACAAGAAAATTTATTTTAATAAAGGATCCATTATACGGATGAGATGGTTACCATGTACGAATCCTGAATCTGCTGAAAATTTACTAGCATGTCTATTTCAAGATGGATCAGCAGGTGTAATTAAAGTTAATGCTGATTTTTTGAAGAAACCAAGTGGAGATCAATTGTACTACAAGCTAGCAAAATTGTCAATTGAGGTGAAATTGGATGGGTTTAGCATATTCTCTTTGGATTGGTCATCTGATCATACTTTAGTTTGTGGGTTGAATGATGGATATATCGCAGAATTCGATATACTAAAGCCATATCATCCATTGTATATACACCCATTGAACATAGGTACTATTTACCATATATCAACCACATACTCTGAGAAGCTTTTTTCACAAGCAAACAGTAAATTACCATTAAGCAGAACTGCTTATCTCTCTACGGATTCATTTGCTGGTTATATGATTGATTTAGACAATCTTCACCTTTTATCCGAGTGTGACAGAAGCAGATTGCTGGTTAAACCAGAGTATTCGGCACTATTAGATGGTTACTTCTTGGCTGATCAAAATGAGAGATTGACCTATTTCACTCAGAGAATCAACTCATCTGCGCTTTCTTTTAATCTTATGGATGAACCTATCATCACTGTTGGTGTGTCTGATTACTCTCATTTGGCTGTGTCTGGACACATCAATGGTGCCATCAGACTAATCAACTTATTCAGAAGAACATTGATAAAGAGATCCGAGGGACATCATTCCATTAGAATGATGAAGATGAGCAGAATAGGTTTGAAGAAAGAAAACAAATTCAGATTGAATTTAAATTATAAATTGGATGTGATTAAAGGTAATACTGATGCCGACAAGGATTCATCCAAGGATTCTTCCAAGAATATCTTTGATGACTCAGTGAATGTCGTCTCTATTGCTCTAAACAATCAACCGACATTGACCGGATTGCTAGCTTGCGGTTTTGGTAATGGATTAGTTGTTATTGAAAACCTTCCTTCCACTGAAGATATTGAGTAGTGTAGATCAACTTCAGTATTTTTTTATGTTTATTATTATAACCACTTTTTATTTGTGTGTTTTTACGGTGTATACTATGTTTTCGTTTCTCTGTTCCTTATCATTAATTGTTATTTTTATATAATTGTATCATTTCTATTACAATCAGTCCCACATAATCTGCAGTATATTCTATGTTACCTAGAATTTATTAACTTTGACCAAATGTATAAAAAACTAAATATAAGCCAATAAGGCAACTGTTACAGAAGCGTGGCAAATTCTCTTGCTTTTTCTTTTTCTCAACAATTTGGTATCACTCTTCTACCTCAGTTTACTATAGTGATAAACTACTATTAAAACTAAATATCCATCATTTTACAATTTACAGGATACCAACAAAGGGGTTAAAAGATCAAATTACCCTTATTTTCAAGCTTGGGTAACACAACACTGCACTGCAGTACCGAGACATATACAACACACAAAACCCAATCATGACATATTTACAAGGATTATCAATGAAAGATATCAAGGATTTAACTGAACTGGTTAAATATAAATGTAACAAAGAAAAAAAGAAAGGTGGGAAGAGAGACCTCTTGAAGATTGCAAGCTATACTTCTATGCGGCAATCTTTAATAGAGACAAATACAAGTTTAGGGCGGAATGAATATGTTAATAGGGCACCACAAAGAATAGAACGAAGAGAAAGTATCCATGACCTTCGATGGGCAGATAAAAGAAGAGAAACTCCCGATGTCACAAAAAATAAGAGATCACCATATGTGTCTACCACTCTGATGTTTGCTCTGGAATTGGATTCCATGTTATCTAGCACAAGAAGAAATCGAATCAACCGATGAATTCAGTTGATACACTTGCTCTCTGGTGCTTCAAATCTGTACAATATCCAATATATTGCTCCTTTCACATCATCGTTTTTTTGCTAATTGTTAAAATGACATGAGATATCTCCCATCATATTTCTACGGCCAAATATTACCACCAGTTCCACTAACGAAACAAGAAAAACAGGATAGCAATTGTTTGTGTTTGTACTCATTGTCCTTAATGCCATACAATATTAACTTTTCACTGCTTCTAATATACATATTCAGCATGAACGATTCCACCCCCATGGCCACTCCATAATTCTGTTCATAATTTACCTTGATTACCTTTTCTATTTCTTGCCCCCTATTATTACTTAATACTTATTACTTGTTTCTAATTCCTAATTTTACTATTAATGAATCTAATTAATTAAGGCAAAATATGTATCCCTTACAGTTACTGTACGGTGTTCTATCTACCTACACGCTTCTTTAAGTTAAGATTAATGATCGACGAGTCGACGCGACGAATATTATTCGGCTATCAGCGAGAACTGATAAGCTGATAAGCTAGAATTTAAGCAGTCATCGCATTAATATATATGCACGTTTATATATACCACCTAGAAGATACTTCGGTTCCTTCTTATTTCTGAATTGTATGGGTTTCCCTTCGAGAAAATAGAACATAATTACTATCTTTAAATACTATCAAACTCAATAATTTAACTCAATTATGAAACTGAAAGCTTTATTATTCTCGCTTTTAGTCGATTCCAGCAGTTGCTTTCTTTTGCCACAATTCCAAGAGGCATTTAAAGTACCAGCATTAGCACCTACTGCAGTCCGTCCTCTACATGAAAACGACCAATGTCCAATTGACCTACCATTATCATGTACCAATAACACTGAAGTTGTTGACACTTGCTGTTTTGAATACCCTGGCGGTGTTCTTTTGCAAACGCAATTCTGGGACTATTATCCGCCTATTGGTCCCGATGACATGTTTACTCTTCATGGGTTATGGCCTGACTTGTGTAATGGACAATATGAGCAATTCTGTGATAACTCATTGAACATTAATAGTGTGGAGAGTATTTTGAAAGAGTTTGGTGAGGACGAGTTGTTGAAGAAAATGGAAAAAGTTTGGAAGAACTTTAATGGTAATGATGAGGAGTTATGGATCCATGAGTTTAACAAGCATGGTACATGCATGAACACAATCAAACCACACTGTTATGATCAAACTACGTATAAGGAAAACCAAAATGTTGTTGATTTCTTTACAAAGTCAATGGAGTTGTTTGAGAATTTGCCTACATACAAGTGGTTGGCAGATAATGGTATCGTTGCCTCTGACACTCAGACATATACGAGACAACAAATCGAGGATACATTATCTGCTAGATTTGGTCAACCTGTGTACATCAAGTGTAATAAGTACAAGGGTTTACAAGAAATTTGGTATTTCCATCATTTGAGAGGATCCATTAACAATGGTGACTACATTCCAATTCCTTCAATGTTGAATTCTAGATGTCCAATAGATGGTATTAAATTATTTCCAAAGAACTTTAAACCCGTTCCACACCCAGGTCCAAATCCAACACACACTCAACCTTCGGGTCCAAAGCCTACCGGTAGTACTCTTCGTGGTTATTTGAAACCAGAGGGAGAAAAGGGGTGCATCATCAGTAACGGACATTGGTATTCATCCGGTACATGTGCTACATTCTACCTATCCAAGGCCAAATTCGGTGGATACGAATTGAATTCATCCAAGGGTTCCTGTGGTATTGATAACCAGGGTGATTTAAGTTGTGGTAAGGGTGTGCAAGCTGCACAATTCAATTATGACAAGGAAAAGACAGAGTTAACATATGGTGGTATTTATAGATGGTCATCAAGTGAAAGACCTGTTGGTTGGAAACAAGTTGCTGTGCATCCTGGTTATGATGGGGATGTGCAGTTCAAGCTGAAACTAGAGGTGTTCTAACCAATATAGGCAACTTTCAGACACCAAAAAGACAACCCACTAATACTAAAAATAGACAAACTGTTAAAATAGAAAAAAAAAAGTTACCACAAATTTGAATTTTCTTCTCTTTCGTTAAATATATGTATATGTGTATATTTGTAATACCATTAAAAAATTATACAAACTTATACATTATTAATAAGCAAATAAGCAGTAGTGCGTTATTGCTAAGACTACCAAGACACTGAGGAATTTCTCTGATGTCCGTTGAATCTTCAGGTATGCAATATTTCTTCAAACCATATATATATATAGCATGTGTATGTAAATATGTATGTATTATATACACAACCAACTAACAAAGTAAGCTAAATTGTAAAACCAACCAACCAAACCCCAATAAAATAACACAATGGTGAAATGAAAATGGACATTAAAAAAATAAAGTTATACAGCAACGTTAACAATGGACGAACCTACGTGCTTTTGCGGGGGTGGAGAGATTATTGGCTGGCCTGCTGGCTCACAAGTCTCTCTCTCTGTCAAGGCCTTAATTTTTTTTTTCTTTTTTTTTTTTTTGCGCCGTCGTTAAACTCCCCACAATCCGGAAATTACCAAACTTAAAGGAGAAAGAGCAAATGAACTTATCTATATATCAAGCAAAACAAAAACTCCATACAGATCAAGTACTAGCTAGTAGGAGATAATACTGCAACTTAAATATGAATAAATCAAATATTCAGAAACAAAAAAGTTTAAAGTTTATTATATAATATATTATATAAATCATTAAAAATAAAGCACTGAAAAGGGATTGGAGAAAAAAAAGAAGCGGAAGAAAAAGATGATACTGGTGGTTGAAGAAAGGTCATTAACTAAAACAAGACGAAATCGAATTGTTTTCAGAAAGTAATATAGTTCTTGTTGTCTTTTCATAGGATGTATGAAAGTAGTTGTGGTGATCATTAAAAAAAAAGCATCCTGGAATTAAGAATCAAGTGGAAACGGTAGAAAAAAAATAGCTTATGCAAGCAAGCAAGTTCACAATTGCTTGTGTAGTGTCTGTGTAGTAGCTACTGCTAAGAGATAAATCAGTGAATATAATAAAACAAACACTTTTTTAGGAATTGAATTGAATGAATGAAGGAATATGTATATCCGTCCAACAGCAAGCCGAAATCAGAAGCTGGGAAGATGAAGAAAGAAGAAGAAGGGGAGGGGTGTGTAATCTTCTCTTTAATTCAATGAAGAATTGAATGAAATCAAGTTGGTGAGTGATCCGGGGAAGACATGATTCAATTAAGAACTATCTTTTTGACAACTGATTAGAAAACAACCGAAAACCACCAACGAGATCATTACAGAAAGAGCAGAGAAAATAAAAGATTGAATACAGCAGGAATGGAGACAGAAGGGAAGGGGAAAAAAAGGAGGGAATGATCATATTTATATATGAAAATTAAATAATAGCCACTTTGATCACACTTCTTCTATAATAACCCAAACCAACCTCCTGTACATGATGCAATGCTTCAACTCTTTTTCTCTCCATATAATTATACTACATGCTTATACAGCTTTATATTCCGCAAACTCAAAAAAGGGCCTTTCCTTGGGACATACACACTGCAGGAAGAAAGAAAAAAAAATAATTTTTATATGTATGTGTGGGACAATTTTTTATCTTCTTTGGCTTTCGTTATTGTTTCAATTCCCATGGCCATTCATGTATACATTCATTTGAACGCATACATACATGAAAGAGAATAACAAGAGTTCATTAGTATTGTTTATAAGAAGACATGGATGTGTGTATCCGTGTTTAGTTCAAATATGTATATTTGCTAACTTTAACATAATCCCATTCCGGATCACTTGTTAAGTGACGCTAGATGCCCCAACGCACACAGACACCTCTCTTTCTACTCTCTTCTTCCTCAAAAAGTTTATAGAAGTACATGAAAGTATAGGAAAGCATATCAACATCTTTTTACCATTTAAGGGTATATTGGATAAGTATTATTATAACTTTAAAAAAAAAAGTCGGCTTGCGAGGAACAGTGCCTGCCGTAGTGGGGGTGGGAGGGCCTCCTGAGCTCCTGAGCTACTCCCCCCTTTCCTTTCCCTGAGTACATACATATTCAGTTCCCTCCTCCACCACCTCCTGTAGAATAATGGACTTAACCTTGACTGGATATACTTAACTTATTTATCATGATATTATTTGCCTGTCTTGAGTCCACTATCTCCATTTTGATTGTTCTTATACCACTATATTAAGGGAATGTATATGATGACACAGAAAGACTTTCATACTAGACAGATTAGACTATTGGACAGAAAAAATTATGTATTGTATGTATGTGGAAATAAATATATATATTATATATATATATATATATAAAGTTGCATTGTATATTCTATAAATATACACAATGGAGATGGCCTTGAATATATAAATCATAAGACAATGAATGCACAAGACCGACCAAACCAATACCAATCAAGTACCAACCAATACCAACCAGTGACTGAAAATGTAACGAAAAAGATCGACGTTCGTTGTTATGCTTGCTGATGGGATCATCCATATGACGACCAAAAATATTTTTTAATTTTAACATGCATCACACGTTTCTTTTTTTTTGGTAGATAGTCCTTATGTATCACGTGACTTATATCACGTGTATTTTTATCTTGTTATTTTGATAAGCATTGTACTTGATTAAACTCCCATACACCCACCCATACGGACTCTCTCATAATATTATCCAATGGATTCAGATGATTATATTGAATGTCTTCCTAGATTAGAATCTTTGCGAAAGGTGACAATCAATTTATCGGATCATTGTGATTTATTTAATACTGCAACAATTGGTCATTTTTTGGCCAAACGAATCAAGCAAGTTGATATTAGTTTAGTAGCAGAATTATTCCAGAAGGAATACTTGATCTTGTTGAAACAAATGATTTATATCTCACACATATTACACCGTAAACCTAGTAGAACAAATAACCCGATATGATTTATATAAGAATGCATATTTTTTATTATACGTCCAAAGGATAAGTAAAGTATTCAATAATAGATATAAAAGTAAAGGTAAACTACTGTAAAAGTTGTCTTTCATCGTCATCAGAACTATCTTCTTTTTCATCTTCTTCCTCTTCATCTTCTCCCAGATCCTCCTCGACACCATTCTGTCCTTCAAAGGCATCATCGTCTTCTTCTTCCTCATCGTCTTCCTCACTCTCTTCCTCACTCTCTTCTTCACTCTCATCGGCATCATCTGTTTCACCACCAAAAAACTTATTATTACCAGATTCACTCAAAAAGTCGTCTAATGTCTGTAGTCTATATTTTTTAACATTTTCGCTTTTAACAGAGTTTCCCAGACCACTCAAATTAGTAGAAGAAATACCACTGGTAGGTGTTCCAGATGATGATCTTCTGATACCATCAAGCAGACCACCGCCACTTGGATTAGACAAAAAGGCACTTGGAAATTGGGTCGATGAAGAAGAGATAGAATTGGAATACTTTGCATAATCTCTCAATTGGAAGTTTGCACCTCTCAGTTCATTATAATAATCCAATAAATCTAAATCTAGTACGCCACTGGTGGTGTCATTAAATTTGTTAATAATACCATCTAAATCCGCCAAGTCATTTGACCCTTGAAATGGTTTAGGCTTGTTCAGCTGGAATATCAATATACCAACCTCAATTTCATTCAATTTGAAATAGCAAGCATCTTTTGATATAGACAGCAATCCGTCAATGTTCAGTTGCTGGGTATTGGTGTTGCAAGTATAAGTTACATTACTTATGATTGAACCAATTAATCTTGATTTATCCCTGACATCCAATGAAACGTCATATTTGGTTAACTGTAATACGTAATTGAATAATTTCCAAGTGCTGTTATCTTCTAATTGAACGTCTCCTCCATTCTTCTTCACATTGTAAAATTGAACAATCACCAATTTTGTCAATGTGGTTAATGTATCAAGCTTGACCTGGACGCTTTCATCCTTGAATGTTTGCACCAGAATTCTAAACAAATCAGGTAGATAATTGAAGAGAGTCTCAACTTTTTTTTCCGTAGTGTATCCAGCAGTGTAATTGTAATAATTAATGGCAAATTCACCCAATAACCAAATAATAGAAGATTTGGCGATTGATGTTAGTTGTGATTCACTATTGTCAACTATTTTGCCAGTTAATTTGTATAAAATGTCAATATGATTGATTAGATCATCTTGAATCAATTGCCTTAAACTTAAAATATATTCATTGATCAATAGCTCATTCGTTTCCAAATTTAGCTTAACTAAGAAGAAACTTATAATCTTCTTAAATTGTTCACTAGTGATCTCTAATGAATTTAATTTTTTAATGATCAATGACTTTAGACTAGAGTTCAAGAGAGAATCTTCGATTAAAAACTTTAATTGTTTGAAAAATAAATCAAAGTTTGTGCTGTTGATTAAAGTAAATAGAATTTGTATCTTTGATTTAGAAACCATATAATTATCCTGAACCAAAGGACAAAACAGCGTGATTTGCTCCTGATTGAATTCAATCAGGTTTTTAGTCAATAGATAATAAATCTCATTTAATATGTAATAAGACACTGTAGTGTCGCTGTTTCTAATGAATTTGGTCAACAGACAGTTTAATTTAAAATCATCAATTCTGAAAGGAAACAACTTGATCAAACACCTAGTTAATGATAGTATAACGTTAGGATTTGGTGAGTAAATGAGTACTTTTAATTGCAACAACAAGGATTCTAATTCAGAACACATAACTAATTCGGATGCCTCAGGTAAGTATAGTTTAGAATAATCAGTTAAGAGATCAATCAGTAAGCTCTGTGAATAGTCATCCAATTGAACCAATTTAGATATCAAATGGCTAACCTTATTATGGATTAGATCCAAGTATTGTGGGAAGATCAAATGGTATGCACTAATGGCAGCACTTAACACCTTTGGATCTGAATCACTTAGTAAAACATCCAAAAACTGGTACAATTGGAAAACTACACTGGACTCGTCATTACTTTTGATAGCGTCGAGGACATTAGTATTGTTATAATTCTTATCTAATTCAAAGCATTTAATAATTGCAATTGCACTAGATGTTCTAACTAGTGGAGATGAGTCCTTAATGGTTTTCTTTAGTGATAATATCAATATCGGTAATATTGCAGGTATTTTTATACCTGATAGACAACGAATTGACAAAGATCTAGTTATGCAATCCTTGTTGATTAAAGACTTTTGAATGGCATTGATGGATAATAATGAAATATCCTGTTGTAAATGGTTGAATTTGAGTAGTATCATGTACACATATCTTTTGATCTTCAAATTGTTTGAATTGATGTTATTTATAATCATAGGAAAAAACTGTAGTATTTCATTAGTGACATTTGAATTCACAGTAGACATGGAGGTCAATTTGACAAGGTACTTCAATGATGTCAGTTTATCATTATCATTTGTTGAATTCAATCCTTCTATAATTTGTTTATTGCTGAGTGAAACATTATTGCTATTGGTAGATGAATTGTAATTATTGATTAATCTAGATATGCTTGGAGGAACATTGGTGTTATCCAAAGTTGTGGTTATGTTTTTGGTGGCATTTTCAAAAAAGGTACCAAGGTTTTTGGCAATTATTGAATCAGCCATTATGAATACCAAAGTGAAAGGACTCTTTAGCTGTATCTAATAGGACAACAACTTTTATTATTGCTCAATAGTTTTGAGTGACTATTTGAATAAATGCCTTTTTTCTTCTTTTTAAAA
Source organism: Ambrosiozyma vanderkliftii (assembly GCA_003705225.2). Lineage (NCBI taxonomy): Eukaryota > Fungi > Ascomycota > Pichiomycetes > Pichiales > Pichiaceae > Ambrosiozyma > Ambrosiozyma vanderkliftii. The sequence goes on from PPHW02000023.1 coordinate 88,422, forward strand.
AAGTCAGTGCCCTCTCCTGGGTTATTGAGAGGAAGAAAATGGTAGTAATATTCGACGGGCCAAGATATTTTTTCCAAAAGGTCGATCGACGCTCAGAAGAATCTGAAACATTTCCAGATTTTGAATACTCAATAGATAGATAGTAACTAAGGATTTTTAGTTCCAGTTATGGGGGTTGTTGATTCCAAGATAACCTCGAGTATATAAATAAATAAACTGTCAACAATGAGTTTCAGATTTGATGACTATTCACAGTTTCAGGATAACAGGCTGCATAAAGATGTGCAAGATATCATCGAGGAAATGGGTATCGGTGATGATGGATTCAAAATTGGTAAAGAGATGGATCAATTGTTGATCGAAGAGATTTTGAACAAGTGCAGCACATTTGAGGAAGTTAAAAAAGAGACAAGTCATGCTATTAAACATGCTACAAAGGGTAATAAGAGACCGTACTTTATTTTCAAGACTGCTATGCATTATGCAGGATGTAGTCCCGTGGCTAAGACATACATCAACGAATGGGTTGATAGGATACTTGATTATAAAGAGGAGCATCCGAATGTTAAGCTTAAACCTGCAGATTTGTATGATATAGACCCCTGTGTGCATGGTGACAAACAATTTCTTTCAGGTTACATCGATGTGCTAAATACCAATAGGTTTAAGTTTGATATTGAACTGTGTGAGCAATGGATTAAACAATATTACCCCAAATTGAAGTATGAGGATGAACCAAAAAAGAAGTCTAATTCCAATAGTAATGCCATAAAATATCAAATAAAGAGGAATGAACATAGAAAAGTAGTTGATGAAGCTGATGAAATACACACCTCTCCTGGTTCTTCTGCTACTAAATCTGGATTACAGATAAAGCCAGATTTTGAGGAAGATTTTGAAGGTGATATTATACACAAGACTTCTATTCCTGGCTATGATTATTCCACAACAAATGATGATGACGATGAAGATCAAGAATATAATAGGGGGAACTTTTACGAATACTATAACGAAAATTATTACAATTACGATGGAGGTTACGAAGTTGATAATGAAAATTATGATGTTGACGGAAACTATGATGAAGATGGTGAAGACGAAGATGAAGGTAATTCTTCTTCAAACTCAGGATATGTTGCAGATTACTACAATCCTGTCACTGAAAAGCAAACAAGTAAATATTTACCTCCAAATCAAAGAAGATTAACCAACGAAACTGATCAAAATCAGGAAGAAGATGATCAAGAAAGTGAAGAAGAGGAAGATGATGAAGATGATGATGATAGTGATGATAGTGATGATAGTGATGATAGTGATGATAGTGATGATTGTCAAGACGAAGAAGAAGATAATGATGATAGTGAAGAAGATGCCGATGATGATGCCGATGATGATGAAGAAGATGAGAGGGAAGCAGAAGGTAAAGATAATGACAATGATGATAATGATCAACAAGACCACTCACAAAATTCCACAAGTGATGATTATCAATTTTCTCGTCAAACAGAACGAGACATTGATACTGTTCAAGCCAAGATCGAAGAGGTCTATTTTGATAACCAATCTTCCAGTATAAGAGGAATAAGAAGAAAGGAAGGAGGAATGATAACTAGTGACAAAAAATACGGTAGAGAATCATCTCTTGTTCCATGTAACAAACCAAATAGAACACATTCTAACCCGAAGGATAGTGGCTCTGACACCCAAAAGAACAGATCAGACAGCATTAAGCCAAAGAAAATTGAATATAGTAATACCCTTCCTGATATCTTTGAAGACTATGATACATATGTCAGCTATGGGGTTTCATACTATGAAGGAAGGTTAACAAGATCCTAATGAGGTGAATGATAACTAGCCTCAGGTCTTAATTAATTTTCAGTGACATTCTAAAATACACTTTGCTAATCATATAGACGTATATTTGCATTCTTTGTTCTACTACAAATTTAAAAAAGCATTTAAAAGTATTTTTTCCTATTTTATCTATCTTCAACAGTTCAATTGAGTTGATTGAAGTAGTGAGTGTTGTGGTAGTAACAGTTGTAATCTCATCTGATATACACTTGGAGAAATACCTTTAATTATATTATAGTGGGTCCCCCAACAGCATGTGAAAAAGGGGAGGGAAGAGATGACATCTCTGCACCAGCTTACCCCTTTCTTTTTGCGCTGTTTTTTTTCTTTCTTTTCTTTTTTTTTTTGCGCTGTTTTCTCTCTCAGACTGGAATTTTGGTGTTATTATACGTATTACAGTTTAACTAGTGATTATATTACATTGTGTGTGTGTGTGTATCAGTATTATTGTATACATAAGTATATATATTATATAATATTATAATTTATATATTATATTATAGTATAATAATAAATTGGGGAGTGGGTGCCTTATAATATATATTTTTGACTTTTTTTTCTCTCTCTCTTTCTACTTTTCAATTGTTATATAATTGTCGTCTAACAATTGCTCTTTTTTCCTTGTGTGTTTTATCATTTTTATCAACTTTGCATTTCCATTCATAGCATTTGACATCACAACAACCAACCAATCAACATGCCTAAGAGTTCTTCTAGCAGCATAAAGTCTACCAAAACTAGCAATGGTGGTGATGGAACAACGACAATTAAGAGACCTGCATTGAAAAAAGTTGATTCCAATAAATCAGAGAGACGTTCCCTCAGCATGAACAATCTGATAAGAGCCGACTCGTTCACTAGTTTATTCAAAGGAGGTTCTGATAGAAAGAGACGTAGATCCCCTGAAACTGAATCCTCCGATTCTGCTGATGGAGACGATGAAGATGAAGAATCGAATGAACAACCATCCAAGAAACAAAAGACTAGATCAACTGAAGAGGAGGAGAAATTCCAAGCTCAAGAGAAGGAATACGATGAGTTGTTACCAGCTGAATACAGAAAGTACAGACCAAAGGGATTCAAATTCAACTTGCCCCCAACAGATAGACCAATTAGAGTGTACGCAGATGGTGTGTTTGATCTTTTCCACCTGGGTCATATGAGACAGTTGGAACAATGTAAGAAGTCATTCCCTAACGTGGAACTTGTGGTTGGTATTCCTAACGACAAGGAAACTCATGCTAGAAAGGGATTGACTGTGTTGACCGATAAGCAAAGATACGAGACTGTCAGACACTGTAAATGGGTTGACGAGGTCATACAAGATGCCCCATGGATCTTGCATATGGATTTTTTGAAAGAACACAAGATTGACTACTGTGCCCATGATGATCTCCCCTACGTTGCTGATGGTATAGATGATATCTATAAGCCAATGAAGGAGGCTGGTATGTTTTTGGTGACCCAGAGAACGGAGGGTATCTCCACCAGTGACATAATCACTAAAATCATCAAAGACTATGACAAGTATTTGATGAGAAACTTTGCCAGAGGTGCCACAAGAAAGGAATTGAATGTGTCTTGGTTAAAGAAGAATGAATTGGACTTGAAAAAGCAAATCAATGATTTCAGATCGAATTGGAAAAAGACAAATGATCAATTGAGTAACAAGTCTAAGGATCTATATTTCCTAGTGAGAGAATCATTGAGGGGAAACACAGCTAAGAGAAGTTCTGGTAGATTCGAAACTGAAACTCCTGTTGACCGTTTTGCCGCCAAATTCAATGGAAATGGATTGCATAGAACGGCCTCTAAAAAGTCTCTTTTCGACAATTTCAAGGAATTTGTCGGTATAGAGAGCCCTAATAACAGTAGTACCAACCATACTGCATCAGAGGATAATGATTACGATGAATACTATGACTCGGAAGCAGCTACTTCTAATTCTGTTATAACTACTCCTTCTAGAGCCCGTAGTTCAACTAAGGTTTCTGTTGACAGTGTGCCAAAGATCGAAGTGACAACCAAGTCCCCAAAGACTACTCCAAAGAAAACAACTAGAAAGAAGAAAAATTAAAACAAAATTGAAAGATAAAAAGGGAAAAGGAAAACATAAACCGTGGATTTGAAGATTTTAGACTGCTTTGATCCCCAACTATTTGTTCCTGCTCTATTTTTATATATTTCTCTCTCAACATTGGTTTCTTTTTCTGTTTTTTTTTTGCGTCGTTTTCGATTATTTGTGTCGTTTTCGATTATTTGTGTATTATACTGTTATATTTATGTTTTTATTTCATGTTTTCTTCTTCATCATCTTCCTAATTCATCATATATTATTGCTTATATTTAATTACTACTATAAATAAGTTTAATAACAAACTAAAATAACGTAATAACATTGTTAGTTCTCTTTTCTGAGTTAATGTTTCCATTCCAACGCGGTGATAGAGAAATGCAGGAACCGAAAAAAAAAGAAAGAAAAATTGACGCCAAACTACTTAGATAAAAATCTATATATATATATACTATATTATATTATATTATATATATGTATTCCGTTATCTCAAAATAATAATACGATCCACTCACTACTACTACTACTACTTGGGAGGATTATATATATATATACCCCGTATTCCGTTTTTGTTTTCAATTCCAATTGATCCCTGTTTCTTTTCTTATACAGATATTATATATACTATATACATCATCATCAGATTAAAGTTTTTCATAACCAATAACTAATAATGGCTTCAGTTGCTTCTTTAAAATACATAGATCCAAAGACTCTATATTCAACATTGAAATCTACTCCATCATCTTTGATCAAGGTGGTTGATGTCAGGGACGTGGACTATACTGGGAGGCCACATTAAATCTTGCCTACATTATCCTTATAACAGATTATCTCAATCAAACTTCAAGGATATATATAAATCAATTGAGAATGAGGGGGAAGATGATGACAATGGAAGTGTCAAACCAATTATTGTGTTCCATTGTATGCTTTCCCAACAACGTGGTCCTTCTTCAGCATTGAAGTTTTTAAGATGGCTGGTAGCTGATGGTAAGGAGAATGATGTCGAAGTGAGAGTTCTAGAAGGTGGGTTCGTCAAGTGGCAACAACTGTACGGGTCAGATGAAAGTGTAACAGAGGACTATGCTGCTGATATTTGGAAATATGGTTACTGATATAGACACGCATATATACCCTTACCCTTACGATGTCTATCTAATTACACTTCGTGGTTAAATCGTTTTTTTTTTCTTGTGTGAGTTTATGCTAATATATATATATAGATACATATATCAACATATATAAATAAATAAATAAATAAATAAATTGTCTATGTATTACATTTGCATTCGGTATTGTTTAGTAAAGATTTGTGTTTATGCTTCCTTACGCCTTTTGGCATCATTTCTTAGCTTCTCGCTAGCATCCTTCAATCTCTTACCCATCATAATTTCCCGTCTCCGCTGTAATGTTTCAACAGGGAAAAACTCTTCAATCTTTGATTGGGTGTTGAATCCAGTAACCTTATTCAAGTTTTTCAATATCGGCAACAAAATCTCATCAACCTTAGACTGTGGCCATCTGACATTCAACATAAGAAATGTTCTCAATTTATCCAAATTCGGGTACCCCCACTTGAATTCAGTCTTATCGTTATCAACCTGTGGAGATATGTATGCATTCATTATGATTTGATTTTGACGGAATATATCGTTAGGATTAATGTAAAATTTGGATTTATTTAATTTCTTTCTTAGTTTGATTCTGATTGATGTTTGGGTCTTCTCATCAATTTTACCCTGTTGATACTCAACCCACCATTCCTCAAATTTCTTCAATGAACCAAACTCGGCTAGTATCTCCATTGCATTGACCTTACCTATACCCTTTAACCCTTCAGTATAATCACTTCCTAGCATTATACCCAATTCAATAAACTTTTCTTGGGTTAGGCCTAAGTATTGTTCAATATCATTCATTTGGTAGCATTCAACAAAATTCTTTTCGTTAAACATATTCTTATAAACCTTATCACCGCCGAAAAGAAAACAATCGGAATCATCAGTAATGATACCATCGACTAATCCTAATTCAAATAGTCTTGCGCATTGTGCCTCTGCTTCCATTGGAGCAGTAATAAATGGAATACCAAACCTTGATAGTAAATCTTGAACATCCAAAATCATAGAAGTGGAAACTTCATCCGCATCTCTTTTCTGCTTCTTTAATTGTTCTTGTAGTTTTAATTCATCATCCATCGACCAGAATGAACCTGCAGCTTCAGAATTCGACGGTTTGTTGGTGATCTTTGAAACAAATGATTCGTATGCCCTTTCTTCAACATCCAAATTGTCATCTAGTTCTTCAGCCTCATCTTCAGAAAATTCATAGTCTGGAAGAAAAGTATTGTCAGCTTGGGGTTTGAGAACATCTTGGATGGCAATTACTTTCTCTTGTTCAACTGGTTTCACTTTAGGAGCTGGGGAACCCTCAGCAGGTTCATCGAAAACTGCGTCATTTATCTCAAGGATTGGATTCACATGCTCATCCTTTTCTGGATTGGGTTCGTCATCAGAAAGTTCAACAACAGATAATTTGGAGGTATCATCAGGGTTAATAACTTCAACTTCATCATTATGCTCCTCGCTGCCATCTGAATCCTCCTCTTCGCTGAGAAAAATGGTATCTGACTCATTGTTGTTATCTTCTGTTAATTCTTCGACATCATCATATTTAAATAATCCAACTTTCTGATCATCTGTTAAATCTTTTTGTGTATTACTAGTATAGTTCTGAGTATAATGGAGATTGTCATTGATCTGATTGGTACTGGAAAACCAAGATGGAAGAGGTTTGACCTTAGGTTTTGAATCAGATGCCTCCACTATTGCTTTATCGGCTGCTTTCTCAGTCAAATGTGTACTTCTCTTTGGGTTAAATAGCATAGATTTTGATAAATCAAATCTAAAAGCAGTTTTACTTTCATCCATACCTCTATGAGATAAAATGATTGGAATGTCGTCATTTGCCACCACATTATTAGCTGAGTTTGAGTCCTCATTAAATTTGAGATTTAAATAATCTTGCTTGGATTGTTCAATGGCTTTCTTTAGCTCATTCTCTTCAATTTGCTTTAATATCTCCTCTTCAACAACATCATCGGATTCTTGGGAGGTGGAATTTACTGGATTTGATGGACTCTTATCGTTTTTGGTATTGTTCTGTTTTGCATATTCGTAAAGAGACTTAATTCTAGCCATCACTAAATCATCATCATTTGAAACTTCAGCAGATGCAACGTCTTCAAATTCCACATCTGAGTCTTCATCATTGTCATCTTCATCATCTTCATCATCCTCACTACTGGACTGCTGTTCGTCATTTTTCACAAATAAGGCATCGCCTGTATCAACATTACTTTTAGTTACTACTGAATGAATGGAAGGATCCATGAAGACTTTAACCTGGCTACTAATGGGTGTCGGTTTGGATTCAGAGATATGATTTGGTCCCGGTTGAATTTCCTCAACATCTTCCCATTCTAAATCAGAGTCAATATTGTCATGGTTTTTTTCAATTTCTCCCTCGTCAAGCTTGATTGGGTTCTGTTTATTATCTCCCTGCGGTGGAATTGATAAACTCCATCCATCATCAGTTCTTTGTAAAGTATAAGCTCTATCTCTATCACTTGCAATTCTTCTAGAAATAATATTGGAGTCATCAGCATCCATTCCGGTGACATTCATTAACTTTTGTGTTAAATAGTTTCTTTTTTGAACCATCTGAATTTGGAATTTACTAAAGTCCATGGAGTTTGGAAAAAGAGTTTCTAATTGTTCCTTAGTATATCCCATTCTCAATCTAGAACGTAATCTTAGATGTGATAAGATAATGTACTGTGTAGACAATGGTAATCTTTCAAATTCTGCTGACTTTGGGTCAATATTATCTAAATCAATACCTTGAAGTTCATCCTGTAAATCTTTGGTAAGCCTCTCATATTCATAATCGGTGATCATTCTGTTATCAGTTTTCTCAATCTTAAAGTCATCTAAGTGTGGAAGATCGTACTCGTCTTGTTTTCTAAACATTTTGCTTTCCTTTTCTGAGGACGGCATCTTAGCTGGTTCTTGTTGAGTGTTTGTTTTACTAGTGTTAGATGTCAAAGGTACTGTCCCATCGAAGTAATTATTATCCTCATAATATTCACCAAATTGTATCTCCTCTGTTGAAATTTCCTTCCTAGTGGCATTGGAATTACCTGGTCTTGCATTTGCTTGTATTATATCTGATTCGGCCTTTTTTTGAAGTTGTTGTGCTAATAGTTTTTGGGCTGTTTGTTTCACCGTTTCCTTTTTACCTTCTCGTCTTTCTTTTCTTTTTGCAATGGTTTGTCTTTTCAATACAGGGACACCTCCATCGAAAATAAACACAGGTTGTATTCCGAAATATAAAAGCTTGCAAATTCTTCTGAAGAAGCCAACTATATGAGAATTCTTTAACTGGTTACCTTCTTTGTCTCTAACAGCTTTAAGGAATTGATAGATCCAAATAGAGGCATCCACTGCTAACCGTTTTTTTCCTAGAGACTCCAATCGCACAGGTCTAGCCGTTGGACCTAGAATCTCCCATAATCCATGAACACCCATGGTACTAGTTGATGATGATTAGAGTTTTGGTACCCTTAAAAGTATTAAATAAAGGAAAAGAAAAACGTATTAACTGGAGATGTCATCGGTGTATTTTGCCTTCGGATTTAAATAAATGATCTCACCTCCTCGCGTGAATCATTTTAGCTCTAATTAAGACGGCTATATACTTTAGGAGAGAGCTTTATATATAGCCCTTTGTCTGGTTTGTATCATATTTCTATATGTTTTTGACTCATCTTCTTTTCCATATTTCCTTATATAATCATTTAGTTATTCAAGTGGTTACTTATTAGATGCAGTTACCGAATATGATGGATTTTAAGGTTAGTCATCCTTGAGCTGTTGTCAAAATTTGAAATTTTTAACTTGTTTTTTCTCCTGTTTTCAATGAACCCCCATTTTACTAACTTCTACATCTTTCGGAAAAGGAACCTAACCCCACAAATCTGCACTCACACAAGTGCCATCGACCATCTTCTTCAAAATTAGGAAGAACAACACCTACTCAAACTACACTTAAAAGAAGAGGAAGAGTTCATTCTAGGAATTTAGCAAGATATTTAACTGATCAACCATCAAAACACGCAAAGGAAGCCTTGAAAGACACTAAACTCAAAACGGTAGAGGAAAAGAATAACAAAGAGTTTTCATTTGAGCATCTTTCATATGCACTACCTACTATAACCAATAAAAATAGATTATCTACCTCACTACCTGCTGGAACTCAGTTCACGTACATAGCTGCCCCCGCAGGGGGAACATATTTTTACACACCAAGACATTCATCGGCAGACCTGTGGTTACCTGCTGCTGCTGCTTCCATCGATTCAAATATTTTTGATCATTCATCACAGACAGTACCAGTAACATTGCCAACATGGCCATCTCCATTAGCTGCTGTTGCAACAATGACACCGAAAAAATCTACCCATCACAATTATCCGAGTAACTTCAATCCACGATTGGCCGCAAATATGTCGTCTAAAGAAAAGGTTGAAAATTGGATGCACAGTGTTCCAATATATCAAACTCGCAACGAATGTTACTCTGCTATAGTTGATATTAGTAATGAGTTACAGGACGATAACATTTTCTTCAAGGGGAGGTCACTATTAGGAGAAGAGCAAGGAGAGAATTGTGACGCCAATGTGGAATTCAGTGATCCAAATGAATTGATAGAATACCAAGCAAGATTAATTACAATGCTTGTTAACAGGGATTATTTGGTATCAGTTGAGCCACAAAATTGTGAAAATGATTACATTAATTGCAAAATCAATGGATTTTATGGTCTGCAATATACACCAGGGGAAATGGAATTATTTGGCGAGTGTTTTGACAATCAAATGTGGCCAAACATCCCAATTTAGTTAACAAACTTGAAACATGTTATATGATGCCCATAGAGTATTTTTATTTAGTGACGTAGTTTTAGAAAAATATTCATATTAATATAGGATCAACATATACAGATCTGAAATAAGTTCAAAAAAGAAAATGAATGAAGGGTAGAAAGAAAGAAAAGAAAGCAAACATAGAATTAAATCGGGTTGAAAAAGAATTACCTAATTGTAAAGTTATTTTTCGAAGAAAATAACCTATTTTTTTAAAAAAAATCTGTAGAATATTACCTATTCCTTGAAATCACGAGCAGCAATTTCAGTATCAGTTAAACTAACTGTTCTGATCAAATGTCTAACATCCTTTTCATCATGATCAAATGTGGCAGAATGAGCAACTACACGTTGATCCCAGACAACGACGGTACCTTCTTCAAATCTAGCTCTAGCATGGTAATCTTCAGCTTCCACTAGTTTTTCTAAGAAGTCTCTTAAGTATGCATCTTCCTGATATCTTAAACCAATAATCTTTCTAATTTGAATAGGGTTGAATAGTAATGACTTCTTCTTAGTAACTGGATGGACAATCACCAATGGGTGAATGGCCTGTGATTCAGCACGATCAGTCTTACCTTCCAATCTCTTAAGTTCTTGTTCAGTGTACTCTGAATGAAGAGCATCTAATGATTCCAAAAACTTTTTGAATTCTGGAGATAATGATTCATATAATGCAGTCAATGAAGAGAATAGAGTGTCACCACCACCATGGGCAGGAACATCTAAAGCCCAGAACAATGTCACACCAGGCAATTGCTTTTCCCAAGTTTGATCGATGTGGTATTTCACATAACTGTTTCTGTCCCCCCATTTGGCCTTGATTGAGTTTCTTTCATCAGCGTACAATGCCTGCATTGTATTTTGAGCACCCTTTGGAACACCCATAGATGGATGTTTGTGTAATGGACCAAAATGTTCAGCAATCTTGTATTGCTTTTCCAATCCAATATCCTTGAAATCTTGGTTACGGAAGACTAAAAGACCACGTTGACCGACTAATAAAGCTAGCTCATCCAAACCAGCGTCATTTAATTGAGAGATTTGAACACCGGTTAATTCAGTACCAACTCTTGGAGTTAAGTTAGTGGCCTTTGCACCCTTTGGAATAAGGTTAGGAAATGAAGGGTCAGCACGATGACCTGGGTCTTCAAAATTTTCAAAAACAGTCTTCTCACAGGTTAGGTAGTGACCATTCTCATGTGGTAAGTATTCTGGATACTTAACTTTAGTAACATCCACATCAGCAATAGTAGTGGATGCGGCTAGTGATGTCACCGATGGTTTGGTTGTAGTGGTTGTCATATTGATTGATATAATTGTTGTGTTTCTTTGTATTTACCTTATTGATCAAATAATATGGGGAAATATAGTAGAATGAACAATGAACTTTATCTTTCAGGAAAAGACAAGTTACTTTATATATGTATATATGTATATAATATTCAAATGGGCTGATTTGAGATATCGGAGTGTATTCATAAATTGAAAAGCATATATGCCAATAATTTGAAACAAATATTCACCATGGAGAAAAAGTAAACGTAATTTTAATGAACAAATTGATATTAAAATCTACTGTAATGGTAGTTTCCCCTTGCTCTAGGAGATACCTCCGTATTCAGAAATCAAAAAGATCTACTATATCTATCTATATTTGCAAGGAGAGAAGCCACACCTGATAGAATCAAAACTCCGTCGTTCACCTCCTCCACCCAAAATTTTATCATAGCTGAGCTCAGGGGCCGGAAGTTTTACACTTCAGCGGTGTGGCATATATTGTGCAACTCGCTTATCGGAAACTTTAACACGGGAAACTTCCGCTGAGAGACTTGCCCACTGAATTTGGAGGTGAAAAATTGTTCAGTATACAATACTGTATAATACACTACATTATAACGTAGACACTGCGGGGTTTTACGCAATTTTAATAAAAATATGTATTACTAGTGAAATACATTTCTAATTGTTATTGTGGCTAACTATTACGAGTTTTACTAGCATATATATATGTTTTTGAAGAAAGTATTGAAGATAGACATATTCCTGGGGAAATCTCCCCAAAACTTCAAATACCCTTAACGAAAAATCATTTCAGGAAGAAACGGGAGGTCAAAAAAAAAAGATTACATACTAAATAAATTCCTACATATTATACATGGCAATAGATTCCAGATTTCTTGACTAGCTAGTGTAATTAGAATCTTAGCTGGCTATATTAAAATTTACACAGTTTTAACGTAATCTTATCCCAGCCAAGCCAGTGAAAAGTTTTCAGTATTTTTTCTTTTTTCGTGGTGTGGCAGCAGGTGGCAGCTGATATTGCGAAGCGTCTCGAAACATGCATATATACACAATTCTACAAAACTCCCGAAGAAACATGTATAATACACAATCCATTAAAGTTCCCGAACACGACCTGTGTTTAATGCTGATGATGATAAGTTAATACACTAGCTACTTAGTAGTTCATATCTGAATATGTTCATGTGTATTCTGTTAATGTCAGTAACAAGTGATCAATGCCACCACCACCACCACCACCACAACCACTTCTCCCTTGGTGGAGGTAGCCCCTACATTACTTTAGTCAGAAAAAGTAAAAAACTGTGTATATAATATCATATAATATGTATATTAAAATATTAATTTTATAGTAAAGCCATGACAACAATCACTTCTCACGCATAACAAACACAATACATGCAATTTGGCAAGCGAGTAATAGAATCCTTAGTAAAACCTAAAATGTGAAATAAGTTTAGTATTTATTCCAACAATACTGCCGTTATTGTATCTCGATCTTTTTTCTTTTCTTCTGGGTTTTGTAGAAAGATAGCAAAAACAGTTTCTTAATTCAAATTGTAATTATTAAATATCGGAAAAGGCAAATATGACTTCCGATTCTGATTCATCGAAGCTAAAAGACGCAAATGTTGAACAGCTATCAATAAATGCTACTGATAGCCAGGAAGAATTCACCAAGAATGAGAGAACTGGTTTGCTTGGATTCTACGATAAGCTTACGTTCCTGATCTGGCCAAACACAGAAGAAGGTAGACTATTGAGAAAACTTGATATGATTTTGATGCCATGGATTTTTATTAGTAGTATCATTAAGAATATCGATCAGGCAAACGTTTCTAACGCATATGTGTCTGGTATGAAAGAGGATTTAAACTTTACCGGTGTGCAATATAATCTTTTAGGTACCATGTTTACTGTTGGATATGCTATTGCATTGATTCCTTCCCAGTTTATGATTGTTAAGATACGGCCTGCTTATTGGCTTTCCATGCAAGAACTAATTTGGGGTATCCTAACTAGTTGTTGTGCTGCTATTACATCTTCCGCTCATGGACTTTATCCATTAAGATTCTTTATTGGTGTCTGTGAAGCTTCTTCATGGCCAGGAATGGTTACAATCATGTACAACTACTATCTTCCTAAGGAACTTTCTTTTAGATTAGCCATTTTAGGTGCTTCGGGTAACATTGGTTCAATCTTTACTTCTTTCATGCAAGCTGCAATCTACAGTAACTTAGATGGAAATCATGGTATTCCAGGTTGGAAGTATTTGTTCATTATCAACGGTGTCATGACTGTGTTTGTTGCTGTGTTTGGATTCTTCGTCATTCCAGATTCTATCGAACATGGTGGTGCAAGATGGTTAAACCCACAACAAAAGGCTACGGTCATCAGACGTTTACAATCACAAAATAGAAGCTCAGAGAGAAAGATCAGAAAGAAACATATTATTTCTACCTTCACTGATTGGAGAGTTTGGGCATTGGCATTAGCATATGTCCCATGGGCTTGGTCTTTACTATCAACATCATACTTCAATTTGTGGTTGAAGGCTTTGAAAAATTCGGATGGAACTACAAAGTATACTGTTCCACAAATCAATTGTATTCCTATTGCCGGTTATGCTATTGCTGCTATCACCACCCTTGTGCTTTGTAGAATAGCTGATTACACCCAGAAGAGGCTACCATTGTTGATTTTCCAGGAAACCACTTCACTATTTGGTCTTATTATTTTAGCATGCTGGCCAAGCTCAATTGGATTCAAATACTTTGCATTCTTCATATTGTTCTCCGTCGTTGCAACTGGTCCAATTCTAATGTCCATGGTTCCAGAAGTTTGGCCGCAGCAAAATGAAAAGAGAGCCCTGATAACGGGTATACTTATTGTCTTAGTGTATGCAAACAACTCATGGATGCCGCTATTGATTTGGCCAGCTGACCAGGCTCCTCATTATAAATATGGTTATAAGATTATTATTCTATATGCTGCCTGCTCTCTGATTGGATCTGTGGTCTTCTGCTTATTTGTGTACAATCCAATCAAGAAGAAGAAACTGGCCGAGGAAGCTGATCAGGAGCATTCCCAAGCAAGTATTGAGGATTTTGCTGAAGAAGAAGCAGAGAGAGAAGATGCTCTGGTCAAGACAAAGACTAGGGATATTATTCTCACTCAGTAGGGTTAATAGCCATTAACTATTTATAATACACTTTACGCTTTTTTTACATTTATTATTGCTTGCTATTATTATTTTGGGTACTTTTTTTTATTTTATAATATATTTTATATTATTACCGCTGTTTCAAAACGTCATTTCTATATATTTAAAATGATTAATTCACACTATAGCCTATCCCATGCTATAACATAGGATCTAAAATGAAATATCTTAGAAAACAGATTCGGTTGCCGATATGACTCCGTGGAAAAAAACGAGGCAGTGAACTAACCATATTAATGACTACATTACATTACACATTACTTGCTACTCAGTAATTCACTATTGATATTACACATTTTATAAAGATTGTATTATAGCACATAGTACTAGTTACTACTATGTTAAACTTACTAGTGTGATGAGGTTCTTCATATTTTCTGTCAATTCCGGATCATATGATACCAGTTGACCATCAGAAAGTGAGAATATACTGTAACCAGAAATATTACGAAAGGGCAGAATACTCATATTGTTCGTTTTGTCTTTTTTTTTTCCTTTTAAATATGACGTTATTTCTTTAAATGAAATGTTTTAAATTAATAGATATTGGATATAAGTGAAAAGAAAAACCCAATAATGAGACAATAACCACTCCTGATTCTGGAGATGAAAGAGCAGTACTATGAACACTCTGATACAGAAGAGGACGATACTTCTTTTGAGCATTTTCACCCTTTAAATGATAGAAGAAAAGCAACCATATCATTAATGAATACAAAGATTGCGACATCTAAATATTTGAATAATGGGAACACCAACCTTGTGGAGACATATATGAAGAAATGTTACGATTTTAAGGATTCTGAATTTGATCAAGTTACATGTGCAAAAAGCCTTGAAAACGTTATAAACGTCCAGCATATTCTATCTCATCAACGAGATATTATGGATATAAGATTAGTGAGAAATCTTTTATCAGAAGAGGAATGTCAAAGCCAAGTTTATTCATGGTTTCTTCTCAATTGTGCAATGGTGAAGAGATGGACAGATGAAAAAACGACCAAGAATGTGTTGTATATTTGTGAAATATTCAAGCTTATCGTGGATTTGATCACATATTCAGATCAATACAAACACCATCTTACACATGTAGTTGAATATATTGTTATTATCTTTTCAACCATGATAAGGGCAAATAATGTTCAAATATACAGAATTGGGTTAAATGCACAATTTTTAATTTTTACATCACTTGATATCAAGGAGTTAGAGTTCTGCTTTGACGACATATTTACTATTAATGACCATTCTTCAGAAATAGAGGTAGACTTGTATATAGAAGTGTTGAAATTTGTTTTAGCCTTTAATAGACGTAGGCTATCTTATTTCCAGAATAGCTCCTGTTTTCTTCCCTTCAAGATTCAGAACCTAACTAGAAAATTGGGAGGAAGTCACCACATACTTAGAACTACATACATGGAATTCAATGATGTCTGGAAACCTATATATAGAAAGTGTATCATATACCATATGTTAGAAGGGACCAAAAAAACGACAGTGAATCGAATTCCTGGGACTTGGGTTGATTTCCAGGATAAGTTCATCCACGACCCCTTCATTGCTAAGGGAAATGTCCACAATAAGCTACTATACCGTCCTCTGAATAAAGTCCCTACATTGCTATTCACCGTAATATTAATATTCCATTTCGGTTTCAAGATTTATAACTATTTTATCTTCAATATGTTTAAATAACAATTGTTGTATTACTGTTTATTTATTTATGGTTATAATAAATTAAATCCCTAATAATATGCACCATTCCAAATCGGGAATCGTGCATATTTTTTTTTTTTAAGATTTTTTTAACTAACTTACTTCAACATTAAAAAGTATCTACTAGATTACTTTATATACATATATATATATATATATATAGAGAGAGAGAGAGAGAAAGAAAGAAATCGTATAACCATTGAAAACTTAAATACAAATGTCAGCATCAGTAGCATCATCCACGGTCTTACTGAATAGAATTTTCAGTCTCAAGGAAAACTCTCCGTTTATACTTGCTCTAGATACTGTTATCCAATCATCTAATCATCTCACTAAGGAGTTTGTCTATAAGGTTACAAATTCCCAAAACATTGATATAATATATCTATCATTTGAAACTACAAATAAACCAACATATGCCACAGTGTTTCATCCTGTGCTCGGACTCAGTGTAGAGGAGATTAAAAACACAATTAATTTAGATGTTATCAAGGAAAAGACATTGATAATAGTTGACTCTTTCAACTACATTAAAGAATATGAATTCGGTGCATTTTTACAATTACTCATATCCCCAAATACTATTATCTATGGAACATACCATCTATCGTTACCAACTATTAGAGACGTGGCAAATCCAAATAAACCAAGCCTTTTAACCAGACTTCAATTCATTGCAACTACAATATTTGAAATCAAACCCATAACCACTTCATCATCTACACAAGAACTTGACGATGAGCAGTTAGATTACATGATCTCCAATTTTGAATTTCCAATAGGTTCCTCAAATAGATCTGCATTCATTGCTGATTTAATATATAGACGTAAATCGGGTAGGTCTTTGATTTACAAGTTTCAGATAGACACATCAACACATAACTATGTCTCGATTGAAGCTAACAAACAGGACGAGACACAGGATGAACAGGAACTTTTAGATGGATTAACTACATTCAATTTAACCACCACTCAAAAGCAGAAATTAGTTAAAGACCAAGTGGAATTACCATACTTGGAAGCTCAACAAAGTTTGGGCTCCATGGGTGGTGCTATAGTGTATGAGTTTGAAAAAGATGATGACTATGATGAAGATGATCCATATGAAGATCCATTCTAATATTTACTATGTATTCTTTCTAGTATCTGGAATCAAAGAACATGATTGATTAATATAATACAAATTAAAAAGCGCATACAAAAACCAATGAGTAGTATACAAGAGATAGAGTAAAAACAACATATATATATGCATGTGTAACCTTTAAGCATCATCTTCAGCTGTTGTTGTAGATGGTTGCGATCTAGTGTTTTTCTTTCTTGGCCACATCGATGGCAATTTTATCAATTGGTATCTAGGTTCGATACATCTTTCCACAAACCAATTCTTCAAGACATTTTCAATGATTGACTTCAATCTTGGAATATTCTCTAATTTAGCTCTCGAGCCAATCAATGACTTGATATCAAATTCCAATCTGAAATCAGGACTGAACGACAGCATCATGGCAATAGAAGAATCTCCATCATCTTCATCCTCGTTAGTAGTCTTTTCTGCATTCTTATCATTTTCGTTACCCTTCAATGATTCATCCGCAGTACTTATAAATGACATTGTTAAACATGCTGAAAATCTGACAATGGACACAGATAACATGATCGGCAGAGCAGCACTTAGTAATCTCGGTTGATTAATTAAAAGTTTTGTACTTAACGCCAATGTTAAAGTATCACTGACATCAACATCGATTTTGGCTTCTAATCTGCCATCAGATGCATACTGCACTCTACAGTTAGAGAAAATAGGGAAATCATCACCGATATTAATCTCTTCAATGGTGATTTTACCTAGATAATCTAATTGAATCATCGAGAATGCCTTGTTTAAAGAATGGTAAATGTTATCATTTATCAGTGCATCATGTCTAGCTTGTGAGATGATTTGAGCCAGAAGAACATTGAACCAATCTAATGATTCTGCCTGGTGGGTGTCAACATCGTAATATGTCTTTTCTAGAATTGAAGCAATAACAGCCTCATTGTGGTATGCACTATCATCAACAGTGGTATTGCCAACGGTGGTATTACTAACTGCATTACCATTCACAATTGCTGTGGAGTCTTTATTAACAACCTTCTTGTTCTTTATAACTGGTGTCTTAGCTGATCTGCTCTTCGCAGTGGAGGATGCGGCACCAGTGGTCACTATAGAATCACTAAAGACAAAAAATCTGATAAAGATAATCACCAGAAATATCACAGAAAGTTGGCCAACGATTAAACCATGAGTGAATGTCCATTTACCCTGTATCACATAGTAATTTTGTGATATTGTTGGAGAGGATCCAAACACCTCCGGAGGTGGTGTTGGTTGTTGTTGGTTTTGCTGCTGTGCAAGAGAGGAGAGAGCCTTTGATATGTACTCTTCAAGTAGTGGCTCTATATTATTAGACGCAGAGGTCTCTGTTACTTGAGAATCTTCTGTCATGATTAGAACGGTCAATGGTTGATGAATTGGGGGACGAATAGACAAATTTGACTTGGTTATCATTATCTAGGGCTCATGAGATTCCATCTTCATATAAATATTTATCCGCAAGTAAAACATGATTGCTCGGTTGGTCGGTGGTTACGCGGCACTTTCCCCATCCACTTTTACATATATCTGTCTAGCTTGCTACCTACTTTCTTTCAGACTATCCTATTATTCACATATATGCTGGTATTAGATTATGACATCAAAATATTTTGAGGTTATATTAATGTAAATTAAATGGCAAATACAAAGGAAGAAAAAATGGGGAGAAAAAATAAGAACAAAAAAAACAATGGGTGCAGATATATTATAATTATATAAATAATAAATATCTAGTAGTTACATGTAGATTAAAAGAATAGTTTCTTTTCTTTTTCAATATGCATCAATAATACATGATAATGCATGAATGAAGCAATTAGGAATATGAGATAGAAGTGAAAATGATAAAGTTGGGGTTTTTTTTTTGAATGGAGCCAATCAATGGTCTAAGTATCTAAATAAGAAAGAAACACCGACTGAAGCAGCAAGAGCAATACAGACTAATCTTGGTCCCAGTTGATCATCATATCTGGCAGCTCTCTTCTTTCTAATGTTCAAAACTCTATACACGTAAACGCATGAAGAGTAGATGATGGTACCAATGGCAGTTAAGAAGAAGCAGACAGAAGTGGTAAACGACACAACATCACCATAGTTTAACAATGTGTGAGCAGTGGCACCAAAGATCAATGAAATGGTTAACCAAGACAAATAGGTTCTTTCCGTGGCAAAGTAAACCTTTGGTTCAACTCTCACTGGGACGGCAATCTTCTTCCCTGGAGGAGCTCTGAACTTGGTCTCGAATTGGGTTCCATCTGGGACCTTGTTAAATGTGGTATCTGGAGCAGTCAATCTCTTTAACCATCTGTTGAATCTCTCAATTGGAGAAGCATTTGATGCATCAATATCTTCAATTCTGTTATTTTGCTCTTGTATTTGAACAGAACCGTACGAGCCAGCACCACGGCCATTGGCGCCTGATGCAGCTGCCGAGGACGATGAACCGAAACCGGCAAGTTCTTCTTCATCGTACACACCATGACCAGAGTTGGCACCTTCAAGGGCTCTTTGTCTGATGATACCATATGTTTCATCAGCCTTAGGTTTCTTAATGTCGACGTGCATTTGAGGTAACCAGAATGGAATCAAATCAACCTTATCTGGCAACAATGATGCACAACCGTGGATAAATTTGGAGAATTTAGGAACAGCTTCAACTAAATGGGAGGAAACCATATCCTTGACCCACTGTGGTGGTTCTTGACCTAATTGAGTTTGCAATTTAACTTCCAACACAGCATATGGGAATCTTTCCACATCCTTCTCTGGCAAGTTAGCAAATGGGTAGTCGACACCAATGTCCATTCTTCTCCAGTTACCATTAGTTCTGTCGATACCATCAAAGTTATCCTCTCTAACCATGGTTAATTCAGTATCTAAAGAGATTCTAACTCTAGCATCACCAGGCAATTGGAATGCAGTTCTGTTATAGAAGGATCTCATAACTGGTCTCATCTTATCCTTGATACATCTGTATTGCACTTCTTGAGCTAATCTTTCCAAGGATTCAATTTCCTTTTCAGACTTCTTACCATCCTTTCTCATCTTTTCAAAGGCATCCTTAACTGTGTATGAACCATTCATAAAGTCATTAACCTTGGATTCCTTCATTGGGAATCTAGCCTTGACGGACTTTTCACCGGTCCAATCCTCTCTGTGGGTTTTTCTTTCCACAAAGACATTTTGAACACCCATACCACCATACCATCTGATTCTAATAGCCTCAGCACCTTCAGTCTTCTCTAATCTACCATAGTACAAATCCATGTTTTCATTATCATAGTAGATAGATGTGATAGCAGAATCTTCAACTTCAAACTCCTTGTTTGAGTTGAAAACCAACACAGGTAAATGTTTCAAAATGATCAATTTCAATTCAGTGATGTTATCAGGGTGCACCCAGTACTTTGTAGTTTGTCTGACGAAGTTTTGCATGGAACCACCAGCAGAGGAGTCACCCTTGACTGGGTTACCTCTAGTTCTGACCAAATCGTATAATTTGGATAATTTCACAATCAATGCATCGTAGTTATCCTTGTAAAAGGCCTTTGAGTTCAATCTAGCTTGGAAAATTGGTTTTAGGATGAAACGAGTTTGCTTATCGTGCTTCTTCAAAATCTTTTGGAAACCAATGTAGTTCAATCTGGTAAAGGTTGATAAATCATGGACGTCAGCGATTAAATCGGACAATTCCTCCTCCAAGTCTTGAAAGTCTTGTTCGTAAAAGTCCAATTCCTCCTCTGAGGTAGCATTGGTGGCATTCTCCACTGTTTGATTGACCAAAACTTCAATGTCCTTCATTCTTCTCAAGATTTCTTGATGTTTTAAAGTGACAAAGTTAAAGATCTTGTCCAATTCGCTTTCCAAGTTTTTAACAAACTCCTCTTCCAAGTTGTTGGACCATTCACCATTGTTGGCGTTTAAACCCTTTTTAATTTGGTATTTCATTTCATCGTATTGGATGTAGTAGTATGCATACTCCTTGATAAGAGATGACTGTAAAGTTTCACCGAATTTCATGATTGACTGTATTTATCTATCTGTGGTTTATACTTTTAATTGGTAGTAACGAATGACTGATGAACAAAAAAAAAAGAAGAACAGATAGCTAACTATATCAATGTATATATGAAAAAAAGAGAAATAGATAGTGTTGTTGTTATATCAAATGAAGAAGAAGATGAAGAAGAAGAAGAAAAAGAAGAAGAAGAAGAAGATATTATAGCAATGGAAAGTAATTGGTTGTTCCTTTTTCCTTTTTTTTTTTACCTCCTCGTGAGCTTATTGTCAATTGAATTAATTATAATATATAATTTATATAATATGAATAATTAGTTATATAATATATACACTTATTGATGGGGGAAATAATGTAGTAGAAATTGGATTCTATAGTGTAATTAAAATATGGCATCATGCCTGCTTGTAATTAATTAAGACTAGTTAACATTAGATTAAAAAGAGAAGGAGAAGAGCGCTAAAAGACGGCTGTGCAATCACACGTGCCATCTCTTTTCTTTTTTCTGTTATTGGAGTCGATCGACGACAAATTTACTTAATGCGTCGAATATACTGCGGCTCAGGGGTGCCCTAACTTTAACTAAGCTACTGGTGCAGAGATGTTACCTGCGAAAGTAAATGGTAAGGTGAAATAACGACGTAGCCGGAAAGGAGACATTTTACAGATCTTATTAACTAGTTATAAATATATATATACGTCTTCTTTTTTTTTTGTTAAAAATGGTTCTTGAGTTGTTTAGTTATATAGTTAATTAGATTACGATATTCCAATTAATAGTATAATCAAATTCAGGAGGATCAATTCTATAGTTTTATCTCTTTCCTTGTCTTTTTTTTTCTTCCTTTTTTAAGCATCAACACCATTTCACATTCCCATTCTCCCATTCTCTAATTCCCTTCCACTATTAAAGCTTGGAAACACACACACATATACATACATATTTATAGTTAATAACTACTACAACGGAATAGCAGAACAGAAAATCCGCAAGAACCTGATAAAAGAGAGATGTTTAAGTCTTCAAATAGCCCTGCCTCTTTTGACAACAAGCGCAGACTGTACTTGCTGGAGAAGAGATTTAAGAGATTCCTAAGGTCAAATAGAAAACTAATCTATGTTGTGGTTATCTTGTTTTTCCTTAACTTTTTATACAATTTAAACAACTCATTGGGCCAACAAATCATTTTCGAATTGCAACCTGAATTTGCAGGCACCTACGAGGAAAAATTCTTAAAGACCATCACTAGTAAGGAGGAAATCCAAACAGAGGCCTTTTACAACAAGTTCAAAATTATCCGTTTATTAGATGAACTGTTAAATGAACAATTGGATCAATCCATGTTCAACAACTCCCAAAACCCACTGGAATTGGTTAAAAACCGTTACTCTAACCCGGATGCTTTCAATTCCATGCCATTGAACACTCAAGCATCCGTGTACATCAATGAAATCTTACCGGAATCAGGGTATAAATTTAAACCAATCCAAGATACCATTTACAAGGACATTTACTTCAAAAAGAAGTACATCAACGATAAACTAAACAGATGGAGAAAAATCACCGGTGCCCTATCTGACGAAGAAATCGAAAAATTAGAAATCTCTGATGACTTATTCAAAGAGTCTTTGATCAAGAACATTGAATCCAAATCTCAATACAATCAAAGATCAGCCGATGAAATTAATAATGCTCTATCACACTTGAAATTTTTCTCCAAATATTTTATTAAACCAACAACTCTGGACCTTGTCAACTTTCCTGAACAAGATTCCCTATGTGTCGATGCTTCCGAAACATTATTCCCTTGGTTGTCTGGTAAGCTTCCTGTGTTTACTAAATACCACAATAGAGGCTCTGAAAAGGTTCAAAAATTTGATGGTGGTGACAGTAAATGTTTTGTCACAAACTTGAAGGATAATTTCTCTGGTAGAGGAATTGTCATCACTGCTAGTGACCGTTTGATCCCTGAATTAACTGGTTTATTATCAACATTGAGATTGCTAAACACACAATTACCTATTCAAATCATTTACAATGATGATTTGAGTACTGGATCGATTAAAAAGTTGGTTGATGTCGCTCATGCACCTGTTATGAGACTTCCAAAGTCAAAGTCCGGTTTCAAGGCTCCATCAAAGATCCCAGGTGCTCTAGATTTGACATTTGTTGATGTGTCAAAGACCATCCATTTCAAATACTCCCACTACTTCCGTGGTTGGGGTATGAAACTTCTCGCATATTTGTTCAACTCCTTTGAAGAAATGATTCTTCTTGACACAGATGCCGTCCCATTGATTCCAGTCGAAAAATACTTTGACCTAGAGGCTTACAAGTCCACCCAAACATTGTTCTTCAGAGACAGAGAGGCTAATTCCTTCTTATATGATGGTGTGATGGATTTCTTTACTGGTTATTTGGCCACTGATGATGACTATAAATACTTGCAACTAAGAACCGCATCAGAAGAGACCTTGAATAATAGATTCTTTGGCGAGAAGGCAAGACACTACATGGAAGCTGGTTTGTTTGCGATCAACAAGAAGCAGAAATTTGATGGTGTTTTGGCTTCAGTTACTTTACAATTCTTTAAACTAATCTCTGGTTCCGTTCATGGTGAAAAGGAATTTGTTTGGTTAGGACAGGAATTCATGGGTGGAAATTACAGATTCAATAAATTCCCTGCTGTGTCCATCGGTGAATTATCCGAAAATACACCATTCTCTGCTCATGAATTATGTTCCACTCACCCTGGTCACTTGAGTGATGATCGTAACTTGCTTTGGTTTAACTCTGGTTTCCTCACTTGTAAGAAGCCAGAATCTTTCTACAAGGATATCAACTATGAAAGAAACACAGATAAGACATTGGTTCAATTGAAGAAGGAATACAGATCCCCATTACACATCACTCACGCTCTAATTCCACCTCCTGCGGAATATTTGGTCAAGAATAAGGAACACCCAGATGAACCAAGCAGAGGTTGGGTGATGACTTCACAATGTGAAAACTATCTATGGTGTGCTTATGACACTGTCGGTTTCGGTACTGATACAAGAGTTCCGAAGGGTGATGTGATTAAATTTGCTAGTACTGATGTTGCTAAATGGGATTACTATGGTGAAGTCTGGGTGTCATATTTCGCTGTTGGTAAAGGTGGTAAGGTTGATTCTGGTATTGTCGAAGATGACGCATATGACGAATTAGGATTGGATGATGATCTAGAAGAGGAAGAAACTTCCAACAGTGGTGGATTAAAATCCTTTAAAAAGGGTGGTTTTGCTTCCAACAGCGGAGACAAATTCAATGGAGATGGTGTTGCCAAGGCCGATAGCTCATCGTCATCTGACTCTGGTTCCTCTAAGTCATCCTCTGGTTCATTAAGAATCAAGAAACCAAAGAAGGGTGCCGCTGCATCTGATAGGGGTTCAGAGTTAGATTATGAGGATTATGAATCTGATGAATCGACAGAGAAAACATCCTCTTCCTCTTCTCAAGGCACCTCAGATGGTTCTTCAACCACCAAGGGCAAAGGTAGGGGCAAAAAGAAATACAATACTAAAGTCAGTATCGATGCTGATTTCATTGACGATGAAGATAGTGGATCCGGTAAGTCCAAGGGTTTCAAGGAAACCGACGATGATTTCGATTCTTCTGGTGTTGACTTTGACAGTTTTTCATCATCCAGAAAGAAGGGCAAGTCATCCTCCTCCTCTGGAAGAAAATCATCCTCTGCTTCTAATGCAATTGGTCAAGAAAAGGCTGATGCTGACAGTGGAAGTTTGAGTAGTTGGTGGAACAGTCTTGCAGGTGGAAATAAGAACGACAAATTAAACTCATTTGCAAGCGACTCCGAAATTGACATTGACGATATTGTCCCAGATGATGAAGACGATGAAACTGAAGAAGAGGATCTTCTTGGTAAAGAGTTAATTGAAACTTTAAATAAGGGTACTTCATCAACCGAAGAAGAGAAAGAGGCTGAACAATTGAAACAGTCGGCTGAAGAAGGTAAGGCTGAAGAACAAGATCAATCAAATGTGATCGCTGTCGAACAACAATCTACCCCAGAAATACAGGAAGAGGACATTCAAGGGGTTTCAGATGAGGATGACGATGACGAGCAAGAGGAATCTGACGACGCTGCCCAAGATGAAGAAAGTAGAAAAGCAGCTGAGGCCAAATTGGCAAATGAGGATGCTGATTAGAGAGGTTGATTAATAAATTATATATATGTTACTTTTCTTACTTACTATATTAGTTTCGGTTTGTTATTAATGCCTTTGATTTGTTTCTTTTATGTCTTCACTTATTTTTGCTTATTGATTACACATCCATTTTTACTATTACTTTCTCTTTGCTTGTTTCTCCATTATATATGATTCAGTTTTTTTTTTCATTGTTTGTTATTTGCTTTGTACGGTTAATAGTATAAAATACTAACTTTATTAATTATGTTGGGTTTTACAATTTTGTTCAGATTTATTTAAAATTTATGTGGATGGATTAAAGAAAATAGCTCTAAAAGAAACACATAAGACAACGGCAGAAGAAGAAGAAAATGATGAGATCATAGAAAGAAATATGATAAATCGTAATAAATAGATTTATAATGCAAGTTATGTATTAGACTAAAGGAAAGACGGAATGTTGGGTAAGTGGGGGTCATGTCAGTATGCTGAATTGCCTTATTCCATTAATAATAATGATATTATTAATATAATTTCGTAATGCTTATTAATCATTTATCAATCTTCCACAATTCCAAACTAATAATGTTGAATTTTGTCGTTTTACTCAAGGGTTCATTACCAAATGTTTCCACGAAATCAGATGCACCTTTATATAGATCTGAGCCTATCCATAAACCAAACTTACCATCACCTGAACCAATACTGATAAATTCATGATTGGAGTATATTATGAAATCATTTAATGAAGTGTATGGGAAAATCTTTAATCGTATTTGATCAGATTCAGAAGTGTTATCAGTAATGTCATTATGAGTGAGTTCACATCGTTTTCCAGAACCAGATGTTGTATCCGATGATTTTGTGAGGTTCTTGATTTTGGCTCGTTCAGATTTCCACAAAAAGCAATCACCGTTACCATAGTATCTTCTGTTATCGACTGGTCTAAGATAGTCACTCAGGTATGCTCCGAAAACATCATGGTTGGAGTCCATGACAATCAAGAAATAACCACGTCTTTTGGATATATTTTTATCCCTAGCAGGAAGAGCACATTCGTATAAAGTGTTCAGAGAAGTACCGTTTTGTTCCAATGAGTAAAG
Source organism: Ambrosiozyma vanderkliftii (assembly GCA_003705225.2). Lineage (NCBI taxonomy): Eukaryota > Fungi > Ascomycota > Pichiomycetes > Pichiales > Pichiaceae > Ambrosiozyma > Ambrosiozyma vanderkliftii. Next base: position 115,036 of record PPHW02000023.1, read on the forward strand.
CAACGACCAATGGTGAGGGATCTGTAGAATGGAAGGAACATTAGATCTTAAATCCTCAGCGAGTTCGGTGCTTAAAAGCTTATGTCTGGTGGTTGATTTGTATCCATGTAATTCAATAGGGTTCAATGGAGGTTCAGAGTCTGAATCAGAATCAAACCCAATGTTTTGTTGCTCGGCAGAGATCTCAGGTTGCAATTCCGAGTCAATTGTGGCACCATCGGGCACTGGAGATGGCGATTGTGACTTTGAACGGAACACTGATCTAATCTTCTCTATTCTTGCAGATCTACCAGTCATTTGTTTAGGTGTTTTTTTTTTTTGTTGTTTAATTTTGTTTAGAAAGTAGTAAATAATATACAACAGAACAAGTGAGCAGTAGTAGTGGCGATAGTGTAATATATTCTCCGTAGAAGGAACAGATGCACAATAAATGATATTTATTTATCGTTTAGTGGATGCAATTGTAAGAACTATTGGAGAAACAAAAAAGTGTAGTATGTGTACCTTGCCTTCAACACCGTCCCATATTGGATGATTCTGTTTGTATATTGTAAATATAAGGCCAGGGTTAAAATAATAGTTAGAGTGCATGCAGCTTCGTTCGACGGTCTTACATTGGCATATATGGCGCAGTAATATCACAGCCACCTGGTATGTGGCTAGTGAAGCAGCACCCTCATTATGTGCATGGCTATACACATGCATGCATACATATACTGGAAGCATATATGTATGATAAATTGATAGATAGATAATATTTTCCCACAAGATTAGGTGATAAGGGCGGAGATAGCAAGGTTATAAATTATAATATATAATGCAAGAGCAAATATCTTTCCAAACAACTTCTAGTGGTTAGTTATTTATTGTTAAACTGGAAAAACCGAAAGGCTAATTCATGTTGATACGTTATTTTCATGCATATGCATATATTCATGCTAAGGTTCACAACACAATAACGTCAATTATATATTGATGTAAATACACAGAAAAGAAGAATAGGAAAGTAAGAGAAATAAATGAAGAGAGAAAGAGAGAAGAAGATGAGAATTAAAGCGAGGAAACGTATATATATATATATATATATAATTAATTGTGAAATACTAATCTTCTAAGCTGTGCATGTGGGCATAACTATATATATATAGATAGTTATGACTAGAATAAAAATCATTCAGTATAGGCTGGCGGTAATGGTTCCTTTTCATTAGCAGGGATTTCCTGAGTCTGGTGATCAACATCACCACTAGTAATACTATTATCATTAGGTTCATTACTGTATCCATTAGGATCATATGCAGGCAATTCATTAGCATTAGCCACTTGACATGCTATTAAACAATCACCAACGTACTTAAATGTTCCCTTATCCTTATCCTTCACTTGACCATTTCCTAGAATTAGTTTAATTGCAATTTGATTTGAATTAGAGAAATAATCACCAAGAATGGTATCCGGCATAATTGGAGTCTCTAATTGTTCAAAAATAGACTCTGACGAGGGTCTCGAGGTCAACAACTTTGCCAAGTTTGTCAGATGGTAAAAAGTATTTGTATCCTCATCATATTGGAAATTGGCAATGTCAAATGTAGGTCTATGCTCTTTATTTTTGTACATGGTCCAATCCAATGATCGTTTAACTGTTCCATCCCATTTACATTTCTTCACACGTAAATGGATTGCATGGTTAATGCTGATTTTAACCTCTTCAACTTCGAAATATCCCAATTTTGTTGACTCACCATTGATGGAGAAGTCCGGTTCTAACCCAAGAGGAGCCACATAACTCAACCGTATTGGAATCTCAGAAAAGTTTGTAGCCAAATTAAATGATATAGGGATGTCAACTTGAATCGAAAGTGGCACATCCTTTGTACGTTTCGAAAAGTTCTCCTTTTTATACACTGGATTCCATAATTGTCTCACGAATCTAGTGTGTCTATGTGCATCTTGTAATTCATTTTCAATCAGAGATCCCGATTCATCTTGAATCTTGGATTTTAATTTGCTCTTATAAGTGTACGAGTTAACAATGTTGGTAGAGATCAATGAAAACTTAACATCAGATGTTCCCTGGTACATAATTGGATAAGTAAATTCCAGTGTTTTCTTGCTTTTCAAAATAGAAGAGATGTATCGAACACAGATAAACACTTTATAGTCAATGACAACGTATCCCTGATTATCAGCGTAGTAACCCAATTTCTCTGTAGAAGACGGTAATGGTGTACCATCTTCCTTAGAAATATCAAATTTAAACTTATACTCTAACTCTTCATTTTGCTTGAAACATTTTGTTTGTCCTTCATCTGATCTGAACACCATTTTAGACTTGCACATGAGCTCATAGAACTCTTTGAAATGATTCTCATTTCTGGAATCACCTCCACCAGTGACTCTCTTGAAATGGGTCTCCACATCAGTTCTGAGGCCAATACTTATTGCTAGAATGTTATCAACCTCCTCAATGAAATTCAGCTTAACAGATCCTTTGATCTGATTCAAATCTGGAGTGAAGATTCTGTTCTGTGTTGGATGGAGAACTTTGAATTTGCAATCCAATTTAGCCTTGGTACTTTTTGAAAACATTGATACACCTTTTTTTTTTTTTTACCAATTGAAGAGTCCCCCACACAAGAGATGTTTTATGCGATTTCACAAGAAACTGAATTGGTAATTAGAAAATGAAATGACTGTAGTAAATCAAATATAGGTAGATTTATTTGTTGTAGTATACATATATATTAAGTGTTTCAGGATGTATGAAAAATCCCATGAATAAATTTGAGCAAAAATTGCCTAACATAACTAAATAACACATTAAACCATATTATGACACAGAGATTAGAAAGAGAGAGTCTCCGGCTGTCCAATCAAGGCCGCGTGCGGCTCACTGTTTTTTTTTTTTTCTTCTTCTTCTTCTTCTCTCTTCCTGCCCGCCCAAAAGTGGAATCTCTCAGCCGTTTACATCTGGGGAAATCCAATACAAGGGGAAGCATAATCTGATTATGCTATTATACTTCACTTATATTACATTCACTGTTTCATTAACATAAAGTAGGGTGACTCTAGAATACACTATTTCCACCTTGTCCACTATCATAATGACTATATCACAAGTTGGATCACCTTTAGAGTTAAAAAGTGAATTGATTGAATTCTTCAACACTACCCAGACTAGAACCTCATACAATACAATCAGAATAACAATAGAGTCATTGTTATCGTCTCTGATCTTCTCATTATCTCATCTTTTCCTTCAAGTCTTCGTCTACTCCTATCTAAGACCAAGATTCAAATACTTTTATGAACCCTTAAGTTACTGTTGTGTACCTGATGGTGTCAAGTTGGTGAAGCCAATCGGGGATGGCTTTTTCGATTGGTTAAAGATATTGAAAACCCACTCAATTGGATTCTATTATAGGTTTGGTCTTGATCAGTACTACTTCCTAAGATTCTTATATACCCTGTTGGTTATGTTTGTTGGATTGGCTATGATTAATATTCCGGTGTTGATACCAGTGAATTATTTTGGAAACAATAACGATGAAACTTTTCTATCCCCTTCCCCCTCCTTTTCCTCCTCCTCCTCTTGCATCACGCAGGCTAATCCACAGTTTACAGGAGATCCGATCGCATTAGACCTTATATCTACATCAAATATAATTCCATCAAAGAACAATATATATTTATGTCATTTTACTTTGGCCATATTAGTGGTACTTTGGTTTCATTATGTGTTGGTGCATGAATTAAAAAATTGTTCTATAGAACGTCAACGGAAAATCCTCTCTGATTGTCAAATTAAAAAATATAGAGCCTATCTATCAGTGATTCTAGTCGAAGGAATCCCTCCAAGATTACAAAATGTTGACAAGTTGACAGAATTCTTCAGTATTGTCCCAGGTGATGTTGATAGCATTTGGGCAATTTATGATTTCTGTGAGCTGAAGAAATTAGTAGATCAATTCTTACTGTATAGAGATTCATTGGAGCAGTTGGTATTGAAAAGGTTGAAGATGAAAATTAAAGATAACAGGTTGATAATTCCTCAAACACGATTCCGTGAGCCTATTCAATTCCCAAGAGGTGACAATGATGCTAGAGTAGATGTGCGTATCCCTTTACTTTCAGATCAAGTTGATTCATTCGAATTTTACACAACAAAATTAAACAATTTAGCTGAAAAAATAACAATACTACAAGATACAGTCTTGAGTAAAGATAATGAAACCAACAACAGCAGGTTAAGCAAGGCCTTCATCAAGTTCAATAAGCCATATGGCGCCTATTTTGCACATCAAATGTTATTGTGTAAATTTGCAGGAGAAATGGATAAATCATTGATAGAGATAAACCCAGATGACATTCTTTGGGAAAATTTAATCAACAATGGAGACAAAATCGCCAATAACTGTCAAAAATGTTTGATATTCATCTTTTCGATTGTTTTAATTTTAACTTGGGTTGTTCCTGTTGCATTAGTGGCTTCTATCTCCCAATTACCGTATTTAATGGCATTGATTCCAACGATACGATGGTTAAATGGTATGCCTGGCTTCATCAAGGGTTTCATAGCTGGTATGGTTCCAACTTTGGTGCTTGGGTTTCTCACAGTGATTGCATTGAATATATTCCATTTCTTAAATCATAAAAAGGGTAAATTAACTGGTAGACAGCTTGAACTGAGCTTACAAAATTGGTTATTCATCTTTTTATTTTTCCAATTGTTTATAGTGATCACTCTATCATCTGGATTCATAGTGATATTAGAGAATCTACTCTACAACCCAACATCGATACCTGCCATGGTGGCTAAAGACTTTCCCAAGGCATCTAATTTCTTTTTCACGTTTTTCATTTTAAGAGGGTTGGCTTTATTTGGAAGCAATTTATTACAGTTCAAACGGTTTTTCACGGATGTGATCATTGGACCTATGTTATTTGACACTACTCCAAGACATATATACCACAGAAGAGTCGGTAGCATCCCGAATATGAGTTGGGGAGCTAAATATCCAACATTCTCAGTGTATGGATCCATTGGTATTGTTTATTCGGTGATCTCACCAATGATATTAGTGTTTTGTTGCATCAATTTCGTGTTAGACTTACTATCATACAAAATATACTTAGGTACTACTAATACACCAAAGAATGATTCAGAGACGTATGGTACGCTTTATTCCATTGCAATGAGACAAATGTATGCCGGTGTGTATTCGTTGGAGATTTTCTTGATTGGATTATTCTCATTAGTCCGAGATGAACACGGTGGTAGGAATTGCTTGATATTAGGGTTTCTGATGACGATTGTATTATTCGTCACGGTATGGGTACATCTTATGATCAATGCAAAGTATGATAAACAAATGAACAGTACACCACTGGAATTGTTCAATGAGATGGATGATATTGAATGTATTGATGATGGCGAAGGTCATCTACCAGGGAATGATTATAACTGGTTACGAATGAAGTATTTGCATCCAAGTTTCAGTTTCAAACCGTATGAACAATGTATCTGGATTCCAAGAGATGAAGATGGCATATGTCAGTTAGAGAAACTTCTCCTAGAGGAGAAAGGATTAAAGGTGTATCTAGAAGGGGCAGAGTTAATTAAAACTCGTGATGGGTTTTTCAAAGTAAAGCTAACTAATTCACCACCAGATTACAATCATTAATCAGTTACACGGGGTAATGTTATGATTTCCGCCTCATTTCCCTTTTTCTTTTCTCCTAGTTGTTTATTATTTATAGATATCCCACCTATTATAGCTTGAGTATTATTTAGTTAGAATTAGAATGCTTTGCAGAGTTGTGTTTACACATAAGATAATAAAACAAGCCATGTAATAATCAACGGGCGCATCGCGTTTTATTTTTTTTTTTTTGCTTTTTTGATTTGACCAAGAACCAGCCATCTCGCTCTCGGTGTTTTTGACACTAAAATAAGTCACTTTTTTTTGGCAGGTTATATGATCTGGTTGGATCGTATAGTTAAGGAAATTCAGAATCCAATCACTCCACTCTTGTCTACCGATTGTACTACTAGGTATATATATATATATCATACTATACTATACTACTAGTCATCCAGTATGCGTTTAAATTGAAGAAAACACGAAAAAAAAAAGCTCAGAAAAAAAAGCTCAGCTTTCAATTACCGAGATATAAGCCACTTGGGTTCTAAAAATAGTAGCGCGCTTAAGTAAGCAATTAGCAGACTGCCAGGCCATCGAATCTCGGCAGTGCAAAGGAGGCTGGTTGTTTGTGATTTTTTAATATAGCCATACATACATACATACATACATACATACTACATACTATTTTTTCCATGGCCTACATACTTTTGTTCTGGTTTATGGTATTCTCTCTTTTTTTTTTTTGGATATATAAAACCTAACTGTGTTGCCACATCCTGATGATGATTCATCCTTTTAATGATTTGTTCTTTCTTTCCTCTTGGTGTTTTTAATATCACATCATATAATATTCAACAACACACATCTCATTTACATACATAACTACAATTACACAATAGCTCTTTCACGTCACTGAGATCATATTGCAAATTACAAACATGTTATCACTAAAAACTTCTTTGTTAACATCACTTCTCCTGATAAGTTCTGCTCTTTCTGCTGAACAAGTTGAATATGCAGATTCATTAACTCAAACTGCTGCCGCAGCAGCTGCTGCTGTTGGTGGTGGTATTGGTGGTGCTACTGGGGCAACTACTTCAGCTACTGCAGTTGTTGCCAATGCTAATGCTGCTACTACTGCGGTTTATGCCAATACTGGTACCACATTACAAAAATTATCAACTACGGCTCTTTCTTCATCTACAACTGGTAAACCAGCTATTGAATCATCTGCCTCATCAACTCATACCACTGCCGCTGCTGCATCTTCTACTACTGCTACTGCTACTACAGCCACTGCTGCTGTTGCATCATCATCATCAACATGTAACCCATTGGAAACAACTGGATGTTCAGCCGATGAAGCATTAGGCAAATCTATCTCATTGGACTTTACATCAGAAGAATCAGAGTACTTTTCCATATATCAAGACACCGGTACTATTTCTTATTCAGATGACGGTGTTGCTTTAACTCTGAGTAAACAATACGATAACCCATCATTGGAATCAAACTTTTACATCATGTTTGGTAAGGTTGAAGTTCTCTTAAAATCAGCAAACGGTACTGGTATCATTTCATCATTCTACTTACAAAGTGACGACTTGGATGAAATCGATCTGGAATGGTTTGGTGGTGATGGTTACCAAGTTCAATCAAACTTCTTCTCGAAGGGTGATACCACAACTTATGACAGAGGTGGATACCATGAAATCTCAGACCCAAGAACTGCATACCGTAACTATACAATTGACTGGACTGAAGATGCATTAACATGGTATGTTGATGGTACCGCTGTTAGAACATTAGCAAATGACACATCCTCTGGTTATCCTCAAACTCCAATGAAAATATTTTTCGGTATCTGGGCCGGTGGTGATTCTAGTAATGAAGAGGGTACCATTGAATGGGCAGGTGGTTCTACTGATTACACACAGGGGCCATTCACGATGGGTGTTAAGTCACTGGTTGTGTCTGATTACTCTTCTGGAACTGAATACACCTATGGTGATACATCTGGTGACTGGACATCTATCGAATCTGACTCTGGTTCAGTTAACGGCAGAAAGGCAAAGGCTGAAGCAGAATTTGCTTCCTTGGTTTCTGGTGAAGATATCGATGATGATGATGATGACTCTTCATCTTCCGATTCTTCATCTGCATCTGGTGCTGCTTCAGCCTCTTCTACAACTAAACATAAAACCACTTCTACAACAACCAGTGATGACTCATCATCCTCTGCAAGTGGTGCCTCTATTACTGGCTCTTCATCCTCTGAAAAGGAAACTTCCAGTGGATCCGCCTCCTCAGGTGCATCATCTGCTTCTACTACAGAAAGTGGATCTGCTTCTTCGTCGCATTCATTGACCACATTATCTACAAGTATAACAGGTTCATCTTCTGTTGTGTCATCAGTTACTGCTTCAAATAATGCATTTGTTAACTCTGCCTCTACTAATGTTATGGCCATCGCTTCCATTATCCTAGCTGCTTTATCATTATTATAGACTTGGATGCACTATGTTTCTGATTATAGAGACACCATTTCTGGCTAATCAAAATTACACGCACACTTGGGTTCGTTTCTTTTCATTCTTTTTCACTTTTTCTTTTCCTTTTTCATCCCTTCCTCCCGCCATGTATATTATTACTCTATCACTTCTACAGTTTTATTAGTGGTTTCCTTTCCTAATTGAATAAAATTTCCCATAATTATTAACTAAATGAAAGCTTAAACAATGTAATATAAAATGAACAATATAAATAGTGTGTAAATTAGTAAAATTAGAAATACAAACCATCATTTAAGGATGATATGATAGGTGAATTCCTTTATCATCAGTATCATTTATATTGCTCTTTCTCTGCTTCAGTTTTTTCATTGTCTAATGGGAAGATGGTTGGATCCCAACCAGTGACACCGTAAACATTCCAGCTGTCTAAATACTTGATATCCTCATCTGATAACTTAACATTGATACTTTCCAAGTTTGGCAATAATCTGGACTCGGTAACTGTCTTTGGTAAAGGAATGAAGCCCTTAGCTAATGACCAGGCAATTAAAATTTGACCGTTGGTCTTACCATACTTTTCCGCTAACTTAGTTAACAATGGATCTTCCACTCTGTTACTTCTTGGACCTCTGGCTAATGGGGAGTAGGCCTCAACGGCGATGTCTTCCTTTTCTAAGAATGAAACTAACTCAGGTCTAGTTAACCATGGATGTAATTCAATTTGATTAATGGCAGGCTTGATCTTCAAGTCTGGATATGCCAATAATTCTTTCAAATGCTTAATACCGTAGTTAGAAACACCAATATTTTTAACCTTTCCACTAGCAACAGCTTCTTGTAAAGCTAGCCAAGACCCATGTCTCTTTTCATAGTTTGATCTAGGAGAATGGATTAAAATCAAATCAATGTAGTCAATTGCCTTGGCATTTTCCAAGGAGGTTGCAATTGCCTTCTTTGATGCTTCATATCCATGGTCGGTGTCGTAGATTTTGGTGGTGTAGAAAATATCAGATCTTTTATGATGCACCGGGTCCTTCTTCAACCAAGCACCAAGAGCATCTGCAACTTCCTTTTCGTTCTTATATGCCGCAGCAGAGTCAAAATGTCTGTAACCAATTTCTAATGCCTTAGAGACAACATCACCAGCAACGTCCTTAGGTGTTTGATAGACACCAAGGGCAATTGCTGGGATAGTGTGGCCACTGTTTAACTTAATACTTGGAATGTTAACCATATTGTTTTGCTATATGTTTTTCAATGGATTGATACTTGGTGTTCTGATGAATGAGGCAACGACAGCAAAAGTACTTCAGAAGAAGAGTGGCAATTGAGAATGAAGAATTGTATATCTTTATATAAAGTTCATACTATATCCACACTTGGCCAAATAGTGGAGTTAGTATATCTTTAATAAGTAGTAAGCGCCACAGTGAAAAAAAAAGGCGGCAATTTTTAATTAATACCGCCGAAGTAAGGAGCAACGACCCAGTTGATCCCTCTTACCTTGTGGGTCCTAGTATACCCTTGTTTTATTTGTTATTTATTGTGCATTAATATCAATTATCAAAATCATGATAAATATATTAACCATTCTTTGTGGCTTATATACAGGTTATTGACTCGTAATAGTTATTAAAATGGAAAGTCATTCGTTCAATGATTTTTCTAAGTGTTTCTGGATTGGCATCCTCTACGATCCTTCTGATGTATTTCTCTGTATAATTCTATAAAATGAATTCTACAATTTTTTAATATATCTTTCTAATATTAATTACTGTAATCAAACTCTATATATAATCAAATGTTTTATCTATTTTTACTTTTTGTTTAATTGACTATGTAAATAACATTTTTTTTAGAAAGACAATTTATGATGAAAATAGGAATATCTGAGTTTGCATAAAAAATATCTTTGAAAAGACACTTCAACTTCTTCTTATCAACTTCAAAGTAGTAAGAATCAATGATAATAGATAAAACCTTCCTGTTTTTTTCATCTATAATCTGGTCTATTATAATTGATTTACTGATGATATATAGATTGACAGTTATTGATAGGCCTTCTTGAACGGAAATGCGTCTTTGCGGCGCTTCTGATAATCAAAAAATTAGTTACACAGCCTTTAAGAAGTTTTTTTTTTTTTTGAAAAATTTTCTTAGTTAAGTTAAGTTAAGTTATAGTTAGTTCATGTTATATTACAACTACAATATCTGTCATATAAATAGGATATATAAACAATAATAAGTTATAGTTTTAAAATATTTACAAGATGTCTAAAAGTGAAATTAAAGATAAAAAGAGAAAGCATGATGATGTGGAAGAATCCATAAAGAAGAAGTCTAAGAAGGATAAGAAGGAACATAAGCATAAGGATAAGAAGGAAAAGAAATCCTCCAAGGAACATAAGCATAAAGATAAGAAGCACAAAAAGGATAAGAAACATGTTCAAGGAGAAACAGAAGAACAGAAACCAACCGTTACCAAGTCATTCGAAGATAAGAGTGGAACCTCCCAATCCGATGTTGATGCATTCTTGTCTACCAATGAGATCAAAATTGAGGATCCATCAAACAAGAACACTTCAATTAATCCAGCATTAACCTTTGCATCATTAGATGGCCACATAGATAGCAAGATTATGAAGATTGTCTCCAAGTTCCCTAAACCAACACCAATTCAATCCGTCTCATGGCCATATTTGCTTAACGGATCTGATGTTGTCGGTGTTGCTGAAACTGGTTCCGGTAAGACATTTGCATTTGGTGTCCCAGCTATTGACCATATTTTGAAATCCAACTCTAAGGATTTGAGAGTGTTAGCCATCTCTCCAACCAGAGAATTAGCCACTCAAATTTATGACAATTTGAAGGAGTTGACAGATGCCACTGGACTAAAGTGTACCTGTGTCTATGGTGGTGTTCCAAAGGATGAACAACGTGCCAGTATCAAGGTGTCCCAGTGTGTTGTCGCTACTCCAGGTAGATTAATTGATCTATTAAATGAAGGATCTATTAAATTAAATAAGATTGATTATTTGATTTTGGATGAAGCTGATAGAATGCTTGAAAAGGGATTCGAAGAGGATATTAAACAGATCATTGGTGCTACTAAGCAAGAAAGACAAACACTAATGTTCACGGCCACCTGGCCAAAGGAAGTTAGAGAGTTGGCTAGTGGATTCATGAACTCTCCAGTGAAAGTCACCATCGGTAATAGAGATGAATTAACTGCTAACAAGAACATTAAGCAGATCGTGGAAGTTATCGAGCCCAGAGACAAGGAGAAGAAGTTGTTACAGTTATTGACCAAATACCACTCTGGTGCTAGAGCCAATGATAAGGTGTTGATATTTGCCTTATACAAGAAGGAAGCATCCAGAATTGAAAGAACCTTGAATTACAAAGGGTATCAAGTTGCTGCATTACACGGAGATTTATCCCAATCACAAAGACACCAAGCTTTAGATTCCTTCAAGAAGGGTGAATGTAATTTAATGTTAGCTACTGATGTTGCTGCTAGAGGTTTGGATATTCCAAATGTTAAGACTGTGATAAATTTGACTTTCCCATTGACCATTGAAGATTACGTTCACAGAATTGGTAGAACAGGTAGAGCTGGTCAAACCGGTGTGGCACATACCTTATTCACTGAAGAAGAGAAACATTTATCTGGTGCCTTGATGAATGTGTTGAGGGGTTCTAATCAACCTGTTCCTGATGAATTGTTGAAGTTTGGTTCTCACACCAAGAAGAAAGAGCACAGTGCATATGGTGCCTTCTTCAAGAATGTTGATATGACCAAGAAGGCAAAGAAGATCACCTTTGATTAGTTTTATCTAATTAATGATGTGATGTTTCCAACCTACATGACCGCCTTGCCTCCTGTATTAACTTGTATTTTTTTTTTGCTCTGTTTGTTTGTTTTTAGTATATTGTTATTTCTATTATCTTATTTTAGAATGATGTACGATATTAATAATAGATATTAATGACACTTTTGCTTTTGAGACGAAGACCCTAAATAGTAACTTAACCCCAAGTAGGCTGGGCCATATGATGTACCATGTCATGCTAACCTGGTTTGTTATCTCTATTAGTGCCATATATGTAGCTTAGCATAATAAGGGGGTGATAATATATATGTCCACTGGGAATGAATGTATGTAGGAAATTCTATTTTTAGGTGCAATCCGGGCTTTAAATGTCATATTGATCCGCTGGGCTGGGCTGGTCGTGTCGCTGCGCCCTGATTATTTTTGTGCCTGGCTTGATTCCCCGTTTGCGTTTTTTTATGTTAAGCCATCTATTATTATATTTAATATAAATGTTTAATGGATTCCTTTCCACTATTTCATGAAACTACATGGTGCTTATTTCGATTAATTTAATAATTATCATATTATCATTAATAAAAACATATTACCATTATTATTCTACAACTTTATTAAATTCCAGATATAATGTACATTCCATTATTCATTCAAGAAAATTTCAACTTAGATTCGCTAACTGAAACAGCTAAAGATTCATTTTGTCCAGCCAATTTAATGAACTCTCTCCTTGAGAAGAGAGATGATGACTCTTCCAGCACTTACAGTTCAGTGAAGAGTGGATGGAACAAGTGTATGGACAAGAAATGGTGTAAGATTGTTGCTATTGTGTGCATTGTCGTTGGATCATTGATTGTGCTATGGATCTTGAGCATGTTGATAGAAGTTATCTGTTGTGGTGCTAAATGTGCCAATGCTTTATTCTGCCACTGTTGTTGTTGTAGGGGTGACCGTGATCGTAGAAGATCAAGGGACATTCCACCACCACCACCACCAATGGAAAAACAATATAACTATCCTCAACAATACCATCAACAGCAAAGGTATTATGCTTAGAGAGGAGGGATTTGATCAGTGATTCTTTCAAATGAAACGCACTGCTTAGTCAAATTTCACGTTATTACATTATATTATATATCAATTAGGTAATTACAATCAGATAACATAACGATCAATCATTCAATACTTTACTACTATTATTATCCAAATTTCTTAAGATACTATTACCATTTGTTTTCTTTTTCTTTTGCTAACTAATTCTTTTTTTTTTCCCTGTGTCAACTTATATACCTTTTTGGAGTGGTGCTTTTTTCTTCCCCCCTTTCGTGTTTTCTACTTAAGATTTTTGTTCTTTTATTTAAATTAAATGCAATATAGTAAATTATTATAAAAATACAGTGTATGGACTATGTATTGATGGGCACAGGAGAGGTAGAGTATGCATTCGCTTTTTATAGGAGAAGGCTGGCTGCGTGGGGGGCTGCACTGTTTACAGGAGAGAGAGAGCAGAATAGAGATTTAAAATAGAAGAAATCTAAAGATGATAAAGCCGAAGCATTTTTTCTCTTTTCTTTTTTTACTTATTTTTTAACTTTACTTACCTGAGTTCCTTTTTTTTATTTCTAAAAATGTTCATAATTTATATATGCATTTTCACAAAATTATTAAATTAAAATGTACAAAATAGTAAAAATTATTCCAAAAATTGAAGTGAAAATAAAATAATAGGTATCAAAATGCTTTATATAAGAGCTTAATAAAAAGTTATAATAGAATGAAAAACTAAAATTGTAACAAAATTGTATTGTTTATCATTTAGATTTCAAATATCATAACATATAATACAAAATATCAAAAAACAGGATAGAGAAAAGTAGTTAATTTAAATATCGAATTTGATACTAAGCTTATAATAAGAAAGCACCAGCAGCAACGGCAGCAGCACCGGCAGCGTAGTAAGAACCTAAACCAGCAGCGGCACCAGAGTAGGTGGAGATTGGTTCGGAACCGTTTGGAGAAGCAGATGAAGTTTCAGCTGGACAAGAAGTAACTTCTGGACCACATGAAGTGATGGTTTCAACATCAGTAGAAACAGCAGTGGTGGTTTCAATGACGGAAGCAGCGAAAGCGGAGGAAGCGAATAATAAGACGGCTCTGAATTGCATTTTGAATAGATTTAAAACGATTGACTAGTAGTTAGATATAATAAAGATCGATAGTGATGAAGAAAGAAGAGAAGAGAAAAAAAATTAAAGTGTAACATGAAAATGACTACTCAGAAAAATAAATCATTAATTGGAGAATAGAGGTGATATTTATATTACAGAGATGGGAAACTGAATTGGTGGATATTTTTGTTTTTTGTTTTTTGTTTTTATTTTTTATTTTTATTATTTTCTTTTACTGTCCGACTTCTTGCATCTCTTTGCTTTGTGTGTTTTGCTTTGCTTTGTTTGTGGTATTTGTTTTGATCCTATCATTATTATTAAGCTTGGTATCTTGTGCTTTTTCTGGATAGTGTTTATTATTATAGTTTGGTGCCATGTATATTGTTCTAATTATTAATTATTATTTTATATAGTGGTGATGTAGTATTAAATAGCGAAGGAAAAGTTTTTTTCTTTACTTTCAGTGAGAGTGAAGAAATTATAATAATCTAAAATTTTAAAATTTCTTTTTTTTCATTTTTTTTTCATTTTTTCTCTTTTTTTTGCGTGTGTTCACCAGGGCAAGGGCAAAAAGTGTAAACAAACGCGCTGGTGAGAGAAGCAAGTAGCGCGTGCTTGCTACTGAAATAGGCAACCGTTGCTGTCCCAAACTGGAAACAGCCACCGCGTGTAGTGTTTCTCTCCTCTTGCGGGAGAAAAAAAAAGACACAAACCAAAACAACGGAGAGAGAGAGAAAGAGAGAGAGAGAGGCCACTAGGAAGGGCCAAGGGCGTCATTAGCTCCCCGGTACCACCAACAGTAAGTAACCCTGCACCTCTTTACTTACACGCCGCTGAAAATACCGTGTGAGAGAGAAAGGGAGGTTAACTGCTCTGCTAAATAAATGCATTATAGATCAAAAAATTGGAACTTACATAGTTACTCCCTCTTATTCTCTTACAGTGGAATACAGCAGCTTGTCAATGATTGAATGATATTGTAATTCACATCAGATTTCATATAAATAATAGGTAGATGAAACATACATATATATATATATTGTGTGAAACTGTCTTACTATACAGATGAAATTATTAGGTGAAATAATCTGAAATACAGACAGATTTACTTACTTGAGGGCTAGCCAGACAGTTGGACAGCCGCCAGATATACACAATAGAAAAAAAGACCCTCGGCCAAAAATAAAGAGAAAAGTGAGCTGCTTGCCGGGGAGGGGCTGATGGATTTTTGGTATCCAGGCATGGGCCCTATAAGTTGGACCTTGGCCTGGTGGACCGCTGCTGGCTTGGCTGGGGTATGTTGGCTAGACTGGCCAGACCTGATGCAATGGCACTATAGTATAATAAATAGCCTTTATAATAGGATCCATGTTTTGGGTTTCCTAAATGCCCATATCAGATCATATCGTATCATATCCATGAACCATAAACCATTTATTTGTTTATTTATTTATTTATTTGTTTTTTTGGCCTCTCTTTTTTTCTTCCCCTTCTTCTTCTTCTTCTCCGCCGTATCATTGAACTCGCTTTTTGGGTTTTACATAATATTTGGTATCGTGCCACCCTCTGATCCATCCATCACCATATAGACGCAAATTTACTACAATCTTCTCTCTCTTTAACTATGAATAATCTATCTCTCTATATATTCCAATATATTGGTATATCCAATTGATGGTAACGCGTTTGTTTTTGTTTTCTTGGATCTTCCACTCCAGCCATTTGATCTAGATCTCTCTATCTCTATATCTACCTATCTCTCTCTATATAGTACTCTTTCATTATTTACTATTGGCACTTCTATTAATTTATTATTATAACTACCACACTACAACAACAACAACCACCTCTGCTACTGCTACTACTGCTGCTTGGTAGTGTGCTGAGGATCTACAATCACAAACAACAACAACCAACAACTACTACTACTACAGTCACGACTTTATCGTCCAATGCTTATTTAGACTACTATGGTCAATTAACCCGGCTCACGGTAGTTTATCATACTACTAATACTACTAACGATTTTTAATTCATTGATTATATGAATTATGTAAGCAATCAAGCATACATGGTTTTTGCCCAAATTAATTAAATAGATATTTAGGTAAATAGGTAAATAAGTAACTATGTTACTATAAGTAAATTAAGGTTTGAACAGACCACACTATACCATATCATATCATATATCATATACCATATACATCTATTACCAGTGCCGTTGTTCCCTTGAATTTTCCTTCCTCGATCACCCATTGTTTATTTATTTACTGTTTACATAAATAATTTCGTAAAAAAAAAGGATTTGTATAAACCATTCCGTAGCACTTATTATTATATAATAAATTAATAATATTATTTTACATACTTACTATATGTTTACAAAAAACACACACAAACAACAAACAACAATGATGTGCATTGTTTTTGTTTTCATTTTTGTTTTCTCTATAATGTTTGCCAACCTCCGATATCTATCTGAGTCTCCAATTTTCTTGCAATTTGATTCCCAATGTTATGCTGTAACCAAACACTGTTAATAAACTCATTGTATTTGGCTTTACTTAAATGTAAATCATGTCCCTTCTTAGCATCTTCATCTCCTTCACCATATTCATCAATATAAGGACTTTCAAAGAATGAACCACGGCCCTTGTTTAACAATAATATACAATTGTTTCTAGGAATCAAAAAGATACCAAACCCACAGCCATTGATACACTCCCACATCGAGTGCATAGTACATGATCCTAGCTTATCTCCATAGTTTGGGCTCTGCACGTTGACAACTTGGGCACAAAATAAACAGATACCAGGTTCAGAGGGAACATTATTATACCCATTGAAGAAACTAGTCAACTTCTGTGGTAAAGCAATCAACTTAACCATCCCAGGATACGCAATCTTACTCTCGTAAAGTTGTATCTTTTGGGTATTTGTAACAGTGGCAAACTCTTCCACTGAAAACAAATTCAAAACCTCTTTGATAGTTGGTAAATTCATCATATGACACAATTTATCACTCTCCTTGGAAAACAAGTTGAAATCAGGATACTCAACAGAACCAGCATTAGCAAACCTTATAAACGAATAAATAAGACATTTTCTCAAAAATGGTGTAATCATCTTAACCAATAGAGAATAAATAACTCCTGCAATCTCCGACCCACAAACTTGTTGGCCCTTGATAAATGCATTGTAGAAGGCTGTGAGCTTCTCCCTCATCAACGCATCATCATTATCATTATCGCCTTTCTCAACCAAATCGAGTAATAATTCTCGATCCAAGTCGAACCCATGGATTTCCAAGACACTCATGATTTTTAATAATGATTGCTTGACATGTTTCACATAACATGTATAAGCCAAACTGTGAAAATTCAAACCAACACCATTCACCTCCTCAGCACCAACTAATAATTTGAAATAATCTTCGCCATCGTAAATTAAATCGTCAACATCAAATATATTCTTAAGTAAACCTAATAATCTCTCTGGATAAGTTAAGAATCCCTTATTATATTGATCTGATGTAGATGTGGTAGTCTCTGTACATCTAATTAGCTCCCTTAATTGACACCACACTCTTAATGCAACAATCGTTTGATGACTCAATAAAGAAGTAACTAATGGAATATCTGCAGGGGAATAAGTTGCACCACGTAATGCAATCTCTGATGATTCAATAGTCTTACTTATAATCGCACTGACCCCATCGAATGGCAACGACAAAATAGACAGGATACTCAACGAATGGTTCAAAGCCTTAAAAGTTTTCGACTTAATATTAACAATACCCTTTTCATCTTCAATAAACCAATATTGCGGTCTTACTTTTGATTTAACATTTCCAACAAGTTCTCTTTTAATCGATTCTAAATGCTCATCTGTAATAGGCGTTTGAATCACATCATTGAATGTTAAACTCTTACGTCCTTGGAAAATAGGATTAGGTGTCAGCTTTTCTGCAAACGATTCATTGTTCACTGAATAGTAAATTGGCACAAACACATTGTTAATAGCCTTACATAATGGACATAAAAATTCATGTCTTTTCACATCCTCTGGTATAGTTCTATTGATCTGTGACACCTGCCGAGTCTTGATCGACTCCAAATAACCTAGAAAGCAACTGTAATGCATACCATGACCACAACTTGTAAGTACAGCATGATTATCCGAACATGAATATTGGTTACCAGGAAACCCTGGACCAATAATTGCCTCTTGCTCAACATTGTTTAAGTATTCTTCAATCTTGTTACCTCTAACAAGTTCCTCTTCATCCAAATTAGAATTTCCACCAAAGGCCTTATAAAACCAATACTTGTCATAACAAGGGACTGATCTGAATTCATTGGTTTCAGAAATACAGCTTATAACACCAAATGGTTCGTCATTTGAACTAGCTGGCATTTGACATAATATACAGTGTTCGTGAGGGAATTGCCAACTATTATGATCAATCAAAATATCGTCATCTTCATCGTCATCAATATCCATAATATCACTGTTCTCTAACATAAAGTTTTCAGCAAATTTTTGTTGTTGCTTTTTAAACTTTGCTAAAATCTTATTCTTCTTTCTCTTGGCCAATTTCTTCTTTCTATCGAATTGACGGTCTTCATTATTGTTGTGTTGGGTTGCTGGAATAATCAGGATAGCATTAAAACCAGGAATAATTTCATTAATAGCAGCTTCATCAAACTGTAATGACCGACAAATCAGTCTGAGAATTTCTTTAATCTTAGGGTAAAAGTCTCTGCATTGCTCCCCATGAAGCAACTGATATAGTAAATTAGGAACCTTGGAAGCACAGACATAGTTGTTGATAAATGCATCAGCATTTGGAAGTTCCACAGATAGGTAGACCAATGACAATAACAATTCCATTAGGGCATCAATAGATGTTATTGGTGCTGGTGGGTTTTCAGGAATTGATTGTCGAACACAGTACGCTAAAGTGGACTCAATAAACAATATGAAGTCTTTCGAACAAGTTATTTGTATTAAGGATCTGAATGGACTGTCATCCCAATTGATTTTTCTAGGTTTCAAAAACACATCTTCTAAAGCAACATTTGTATTCTTGTGAGCTCTCTCTTTTAGTAACTTGATGCAGTCATCACGCTTATTAGATGTGTAATGGACATAAAATGGATCCACTTCATCAAATAATTCTTCTTTCAATTTATAAGTCTTCATTTCCCTAAAACTTGAGGTATTTGTTGGAACTTCTTCAGCGCACTGCTTGAAGACGATGAAAAACCTTCTTTCAGAAGATATATTTTCGGAAATGTACGTCAATAGTTGTGAATAACTTAATGGCTTGAAGCATAAAGCTTGAACAATCTCTCTTTTAATTCTTAAATCAGCAATCTCAACCAGTGTTTTCTTATGCAAATGTAAATCTTCATTCAAAATATTGATCAAAAACAAAATAAATTCTTCAACCATTTCCTGTAAATGAGGAATTGGAATGCTAGAAGTGTATGTGTCTCCCTTACACCATTCTGCCATATTCCATCTGTTGATTAATGTTCGCATCGTAACATTGGGATTTTCAAATCCACAAAACAATTGGACTAAAAACAAATCTCTGATAAAGCCATACTCTCTGATACCTGAATTTCTGTAAATATTCATTTGAGCCCTTATAGACATACCGTTTCTAACCCATAAACCAACTTTAATTTGTGATAGAAGGACAATTGTTCTCAGTGGGATATCAAAAATAGCCCTTACACCATCACCTGGTTCCAATGGACCAACTTCTGGAATAATCATATTTAGCAGTTGGGCTTCCATGTTAATTTTATCAAACACCTGCATTATTCTTTCAGGAGAGTTCATAGTAGGGTCTGCTTCAATTACATAGGATAATAAAGAATGCAATGGATGCAAAAAGCAAACTCTTTCTGACAAAACGTTAAATTCCACTAATCTTTCACGCTCACCATGCACATCATAGTCTTTGAAAACTATAGGAAGCTCTTGATCATCAATTATTCTAGGTCTTGCAGTGGAATCATGTGCTGGTGGTTCAACAAAACATTTGAAAAGCAATGCATCAATGGCCAATCGATAAAGGTTATCACTTATAAACTCATTAGAGATTACCAATTCTTCGTATTTTAATTTGTTTAAGGATTTAGCAATATTTTCTGAAAAATGTGACAACACAGACATTGCATTAAAATACAAACCATAGTCAGTAGATTCGTATTCGACATGATTCCCCTGTTCTCTTTTAATAGTAGGTTTACTTTCAAACAAATTCATCACTTTAACAATCATCTTGAAAAATCCCTGATTTGAGAACAAACCAAGTTTGTCAGGGGTTCTTGTGACAATGTAAGTTAAGTCCAAAAACACATGTCCCCATTTTCTGTTCTTTAAAGCTGGGTATAACACCGAAGTATCAACTCTTTGTGGGTTTCTTATATCTGTGATTTGACCTAGTCTGAGGTAATTGTAAACCAATCGAATACTCTTATATGTATCCCCATGTTTCACAATCATTGCACATGTAGAAGGACAAGTAAATACTTGAACAGTTAGGAAGGGAAGCACCGATTCTTCGGGTTCTCTATCCATGCATAGAAATAAGGCAAACAAATCTTCGTAAATGTCCATGTATTGAGCGGCAACAATATGCTTGTAACTCAAGTTACTCACCAAAACTTGAAAATAAATATCATGTAGTATTTCCCTAACTGTTTTACAGAACTTCACATCGTGGTAAATTAGAAATTGAAATCTTGATCCAGTGAAATTATAAGATCCCAATTGAGGTTTTGTAACGGTTAAATCTTCATATTCACATTGACGTTTGATGTCTTCTGGGATATCCCATTTAGAGTCTGATCCAATTTCCTCTTGAAAGGGTAGATAACGTAAATATGCAGGAGCAAGTGAAATGTAATCTCTTGTAACAGGGACAGGATCATTAGCAGAACCTTTTAAATGTCTTCTTAAAAATGACAGGGCAATTTTATCCAAGATAACGTTATTTTTCTTTACAAAATTAGAGTAAACCAAATCCCTTAACCATTTGATTATATCATCACACATATACTCTCTAAACACATCTCTACAGCTTCTAATACAAGCAGTTAGTCCCGTGGAACAAAGTACCTCCTGTTTTTGTAATAACTTCATTGGGTCCTCTGATATCAAAACAATAGCCTTACCATATGTATGACAAGTTGACACAATCATCTCAACTTGAGGTAGTATCTTTCCAGTTGCCTGGTGCACTCTAGCAATGGCATCTTTATAATGGTGGGTTTGATCATTGTATAAAACTAGAGCATATTTCTTGGAATTATTATCATTGGCCAAATATTTAGTGGAATCCAATGTAGCAGAAGCAGAATAACGAATGATATCCTCTTGAGTCTTGGGAGGAGCTAGTATTGGAGCTGAGTGGTACATGATATCTATTATATAATCTAGAATAACGGAAACAACTTGGTATATATTCTCCAATTGGTCTTGAGACAAGCCATCCTCCAAATCAAGTTGTAAATAGTCACAATTCAGGTCTTTATATGCTTCAGGATCACCACAATCACAATATCCACTTAAATCGCTAGGGACTATACTTTTATGAACTTGATGTCCCTGATGTCTCTCTGGCTGAAAGCAAAATGAACAAAGTGCACATGTTTCATCAAACCCGCAGGTTAAACATCTATAACAGGTTTCACCCTTACGTAACTTCCAACCACAAGTTCTACCAAAATGATTATGGTTCAGTTTCACCTTGTTTAGATCATCTGAGGTTAAACCAATGAATTCATGTAATGCCGACCTTATTGAAAGTGTAACTGAATCACTGTATTTGAAATCATAATGTTGAGGCAATTTCACCAAGAACTCTCTTAATCTACCCTTTGTAGAATCTTTAAGTGCTTGCATTATGCTTTCCACTTGATCACGATAGTAACAATTTAGTGAAGCAATATAATATGTAATATATAGATAGAACCTGACTTGTTTAATAGATAAAAGGTGTGCATATATATATATATATATATAATTTGATGTTAGATACAAAGAGGCAAATTATTATGTGTATATAAGATCAAAACTTTTTAGTGGCAAATTATAGCTGGTGGCGATGTTTGGTTTCATATTTCTAATTAATATTATTTAATAATGAAAAATATATACATATATATATATAATATATAAAGTAGGTTCGTTCAAAATTGAACTATATCTATCTATATACCAACTTGCATTCCCTACTCATACATATAAACCATGGTATATAATTCAGATACGGTATTGTCCAGAGAATTGCTGTTGCAGTTGAAACAGCTTCCAGGAAAGTTTCTCCATTCCCCAACTACCGATCTAAAGATCAGTGTTCATAGATTACTTTATTTCAGTTTATCATCAGAAGGTAATCCTGATTTCTACAATATCCTATTTCCAGATTTACATACATTTGAAGACGACTTCCCAACCACATGGGATGAAGCAGTCAAGTTGAGTTACACTTTTGAACCTCTTCATGGTGAATTTTACAATAGACAGAAGAAGAGTACAAATAAATCCCATAAGGGGAGAATATGTGCCATTCAAATACCGGATGGTGACCTAGTTTACAATTGTTATGACTGTGGTGTCGACGCAACTTGCTGTATGTGTGGAAATTGTTTCAACAGAGAACAACATAAAGATCATAATGTTTCCGTTCATAAGTCCTTTGGAGGTGCAATTTGTGATTGCGGAGATGAATCGTCTTGGAAAGTTCATTTAAATTGTTTAGCAAACTCCAAATCTGTTGATTTTGATGTCAATGACTTGCCAGATCAGATACGGTCCAATATTGATACAGTCATTAGAACAGTACTCGATTTTTTCATATTAACTCAGGTTAATAATTATCAAACTATTCCACATATCAAGGAAATGTTAGACAAGAAACATGATTCAGAAAAGACTGAAATCTTTGAAAAGCTAACTGATTCCACAAAGAATTTTGACAATGATCCAGAAACAGAATACTGCCTACTTGCTTGGAATGATGAGATTCATAATTGGGATATGGCTAAACAATCACTTTCACGTGCGCTTGGTAGTTCTCGGGTCACACCAAAAAGTCAGGAGATTGCACAGGAAGTTGACAGAAGAGGTATCGCTAAGGTTCTATCGAGACCAACTATAAGTGAACTAATTAAGCCATTCAATGATATGCGTAAATGCAGTAGCGAAGGTCATTTAATTTTTGATGATTTTGGTTCCACTGACGGTACTATCGAAGGTTTAACTGGCTCTATAATATCAAATAAAGATTGGACAAATTACTCAATTGCTGAGGAAATAATCAACTGGTTGGAATGTATCATTGAACATCCAGATATAAAAATTGCAGAATATTCGAAATCTGTCATCATTGATGCATTTCTTGGTCGGTATATAGCTCCTCTTCCAATTAACACAAACAAATGTACAACTTATGATAATACTTCAAATACAATTGGATTATTGACATATGACTATAAAATTCCTGATTTCTCAGTGGCAGGTATCGACAAAAGCACACCACTGTCTTTACAAGCTCTTTACTCTAAGGGATTGAATATTTTTGAAGGAAAATACACCAGTATTAGTGAGAAGGTTGCCGCAACCACAAGATTACAACTATTCTTCTACTTGGACATGAGATTATGGAAATCATTAAGGAGAAAGATCAACTCTGTTCTTATTCCTCTTTTAACTAGCAACCCTGAATCAAGAAATATATTTGCTCAGCAGGTGCTGGAAATTTTACCCTCATTAGAGCATATCAATGCTTATCTTGACAGAGAGTGGTCTTTGTCACTATTAGAACATTTTAGATTACAAGTTTATCATGACCCTCAAATTGGTACAAATATGTTGAAAAGAGGCCTTCTGATTAATGTCTTCTACAGTTGTCTTAACGTGTTGAAACTTAACACAGACGGAGTTAATAGATACACAAGAGCATTGCACTTGAAAAGATGGGAAACAAATAGAAGTATTGATGTTGAAAGCTTAGTTTTGAGAAATTTGAAAACCCTTATTGGTTTCATTCGATCGGGTACCGAGGAAATATTCCTGTATGACATATTTTTAGTCACAATAATGATCATTCAACTATTTCAAGAATCATATTCCATTAAAAGAAAACTGGGCGAACATGTTGAGCATGAAAGTATTACCTATAAAGTTCATTTCACTTTATCTACATCCATATACGAACTCACAAAGTATCTTGGTAAAATTGCCTCTGGAATTCAATTCAAATCTAAATATTTAGAAGATGCTATAATTATCTTGAACAGTTATTTATCTCAGGACTTTCGTCCCCTTAATGAAGAAGGGTTATTGATGCATAGGGTTGCTTATGGTGAAACTTCATTTATTCATCCACTACATTCTTTGCTAGCAGAACTGTGCCATAATTACAAATTTTTTGACCATGATATGTTGACAAAGCTAGCTTCAGAGATTGATTTCTCAAATCAAGAGCTAGTTTATGATTTTGATATGAATCCTCCTGATGGAATTGCAATTGCTGATGATGTATTACAATCTTTTGTTTTATCAATCCAAATTGAATCAAGATTCTGGGTTAGAAATGGAAGTGAGGCATCTGCACAGTGTTGGTTCAATAAGGCTTATTTCAATTATGAAGGAGACCTCTACTTAAATCAACTAGCTATTATAAACGAAAAGAGCCATTTAAGATCATTGGCAAATATTTTGGATAGATTTGAAATCTATGAATGCTTCATAAATAACAAAGAGCTTGATTCAACAATTTTTGAAGAAAGAATTAGCAGTATTTTACTTGGATTGATTGAATTCTTTTACAATTTATTAAGTTTTAGGATTCCATTTGATTCAACACTACCACGTAATGAGTTGGAGTATTTGCAAACCAAATCACTAATAGAATACGCATTATGTGTCCATCCGATGAGATATTCCGAGATTAGTAAGGAATTTGACACTGAACCATACTTTACTGACGCATTTAATGAGGTTTCCAAATATATTGCTCCTAGTGGTGTCACTGATTATGGTCGCTACTCTTTGAAAGACGACCTTTATACTGAAATTGACCCTATCAATGTTATGAATAAGTATGAATCAGTTGATGATATAGAATCTGCGTTATATACACAGATTGCCAAAATTAAAAAGAAGAAGGAGGAGGATATCGTGTTGGCACCCCAATTACATGAATTGAAAAATAGTGATGATTTAAATTTGTTCAAACCCATTGGTGAAATGCTGAAAACAAAATTATTTGCTAAATTTGTTTACAAATGCTTAAACTATGCTGTTAATAATGATGAAGATGTTTACCTCCCCCAGTTATTACATTTAATCTATGCCATTATTGTCGATGATGGTTTATATCACTCTGATGAGGATCACCAATTGAGTGCCTTCATAGATATTCCTGTTGGTAACCTACTATTGACTTTGGCTGAGAAAGATGATATGCCTAAAGTCCTATCCAAGAAAGCATCACATACACTAGATCTTTTATTGTTAAAGGATGAAAATGTTCTACAATCCTTAATTGACTGTTTTGGTCGGACTCACATTGATGAATATAAAAAGTCCAAACATGGTAAAAGTCTAGAGACCAAGAAGGAAAGAGCCAGAAGATTGGCCTTGAAGAGACAGCAGAAAATTTTGAAGAAGATGAATAAACAGCAAGAGGCTTTTATTGAGAAGAATAAGAAATATTTCGAAGGTGCTGATGACGGCAAAGGTAGACTTGCTGAGGGTACTGAAACTGATATTGGAAGCAATGACATTAAAAATGAAGAACAACCACGGAGTTGTATTTTATGTAAGAATACTGAGAACTCCAATGAGGTGTTTGGTTTACCTGCACTGATATCGGAATCATCAATTTTCTGGAATCTACCAACCACAGAAATGAATGCACCAGATTTGATGATTGAAAAGTTTACTAAAGCAGATGTTTTGAACAGGTCAACACTCGTTTACCCATTTAATGTTGCTTCATTGGGAAAGAAGCTGACAAATTCCAAGTATGTTGTGACTGGTTGTTCACATGGAATGCACTATTCTTGCTTCTGTAACATGCTTAAAGAAAAGAAATCCCATACTAGTCAATTTACTTGTCCATTATGTAAGAATTTTTGCAATGCATTTATTCCATCATTTAAAATCCCGAAAGACAGATTTACAGTGTATATCGACGGTTTTTTGAGATCACCTAATTGGCAAAATGTTCTAGAAAATGAAACTGGTGAAAATTGTTTTGATTTGGCAAGTCTGCTATTTGACAAGGATATTTTCCATGCATTAAATCATTCTGAAAGTGCAACGCATCAGAACATTATGTATCAATTGGACGATTTAACTGATAAAAATTTAATGCTCAAGAAAGTGGCTCAAAGTTATTCAACCAAAGTTAGTATAGGCCATACTATATCTATGTTGATAGGTAACACTTTAGAAATGCTTCAAATCGCATCCAGAAATGAAATGGAAGATAATAGCAAGGGTCAGATAATATCTGATATGAACCTAGAACTTTTGCGGTCATTTTTTCAGTTTAGAGTTTTGCTCAACTATTCTGATAATATTGCTTGCGATTTGGAACATGTTGAATGTAAAGAATTTTATTTAAAAAATAATATTGGTTTTATTACGGAGGTTGTTATGCTATATTTACAATCTAATGAACCAATTGAAGTTTTATTGAAGGTCACTTTGTCAAAATGGTTGCTTAAATCTATTTCTTCAATCTTGCTCAGATATGATCTTGATCTTGATAATTTGAATCTTCCATCTATCTTACCATATACTGTTGATGGGATGGATGAATCAGTGCAAATAGCATTATCTGAATTACTGAAACGAACAGCCGCTAGTGTATTCCAAACTTTTCTAAATGAGGTGAATGAGAGCCATTACAATGAAGACATTGTCAAGAAGGCTTATGCAATTCTTTCAAATATTTACAAGAATTATGAACAACAATATGAATTACTAAAACAATTATTAAATATTGATTCTGGTGAAATGGAGTCATTGGATCAGTTGATACTTTGGGTCAAGGATACAAGATCTTTAGAATATTCTGTTTTCATACAGTTATCTGCTGATATTTACTCTCATATCAAAGATGTAGATAATTGTTTAGCTTTAGACTTTCCAGGGAGGGTTCATTTAGATTATCTACCTGTTAAATTAAGCGATATAACAGAAGTTAAGGAATTGAAGGAGGAAAAATCCAATCAAATATCAATTTGCTTATTATGTGGTAATTTAGTTCATCAAAGGCATAGCCATATATCCAGATGCAAGATGAATGACTCTAATTTCAGCATCTTCTTTTCACCTATGGCCAACAAGCTTGAGGTGGAGTTGAAAAATAAGAAGAACCATAATGTATTTTTTGATATAAATATTCCATCTGGAATCTCATTAAAATTTGTTTCACCGTATTTAAATAAGCACGGTGAACCAGCGGGCGGTTTGATTGGATCTGGTGATGCCGGTACTTTAGATACTAATAGATACAACCATATAAATAAAGTTTGGTTAAATCAACAACTGATGACTACAATTTACAGGGATTTGTATTCCGTTTTAAAGAATAGGAGAAATAGATACAATGTTCCAGCAGATCTTTTCAATTTGTTTGGTGCTGGGGGTCCAAGAGTTGACTTTACTACTGATGATGTAGGCATTACAGATGATCGAGGAGCCGCAATATTAGAACAATTTCTCAGAAATAATGCTGCATTAGATGATAGTGAGGAAGATGACCAGGAAGACGAAATTGAAAATATCATTGGTGGAGCTGAAGTGGATGAAGAAGATGAAGATGAAGAAGAAGAAGAAGAAGAAGAAGAGGAGGAGGAGGAGGATGATGATAATGCTGAAGGTGAGAATGATACCCAAGATGGTGGGCCTAGACCTGGACCTGGACCTGGACCTGGACCTGGACCTGGTACTGGTGGTGCCGGTAATGGCGGTAATGGTGCTGCTATAGGCGGTAATCTAGCAGGCCAGTTTCTAGCTAATATGATATTTGGAGCTGGCACAGGAATAGCTAGGTAACCTAGTTTTTTTTTTTAGTACAAATATATCCCTAATAAATAGATCATTTATCATTTTTAATGTCGTCGTGTCAGTATTTTTCGCATCGATCGACTTATTTTACAAGTGAATGGCGTAGCAACATTTGATTATGGCGGTGACACGGCTCTTCGGTAAGCGTGGCGCATTGAACCAATCAGAGCCGTTTAAAAAATCATCAAAAGAAAAAATCGCTGCGAAATTTTGTTTATTGGCAAAATTGTTTAATTTTATTAGTTAATTATAATTTTAAGGATAAATACAGTCCATGTCCTTTCTTTTCTACTTATATACATTGAAATTTTTCTTTAGCCATCTATATCCATATAATATACTTCAATCATCACATTATACACAATGAGTTACAGTACTATTGTTAACACTTTCTTCAAGAGAAACTCAATTTTCGTTGGTTCCGTCTTTGCCACAACCTTCTTATTCCAAGTCTACTTTGATTCCTCTGTCACCAACTGGTACGAGAACAGAAACAAGGGTAAGCTATGGAAGGATGTCAAGCTAACCTTAGGTGCTAGTGCTGATGACGATGAAGATGAAGATGACGAATAAATGTCATTTATTCTGCTTTCATTACTTTATTTATTTATTTGATATATAATTAACCAACGAACCAAAAATATAACAAAAATACAACAAACAACATAAATGACATAACAATACACTACTAACCTAAATATCAAAAAAAGTGGTTGTATTTTCATTTTTCATTCCTACATTAATTAATTACTATGTCATAGCTACCATCTCCATCATACTAAAATTCATAATCACTGAAGAAGGTTTATTTGGTCTCTAGGCATATACTTCTACACATATTTTCACATAAAAAGCATTGTACATATATACCATCATTAGCTTGAACATGAGGGATGAAATATATATCTACTAGTCACCGTCTATTCGCCTTCTTTCTTGAATTCCCCTTTCATTTCACTTTTCTTCTATATATATATAAATTATTACGATATTATCATTTTAAAGCATAGCACAGTCTTGCAAAAAAAAATATACATTACGAAACTTTCCCAAAAAAAAAGGAATAGCAATACATCGAATTCAGTGTCTGATTGTAATTAATTAATTGTTGTAGATTGATTTATAATATATTGTACTATCTTGAAGTACATTGATACAAAAATTGAATAAATTAGTAAAAGTTTGATGAAGGAATAGGGGAGTGAGTTGGTGAGTGGGTTAGACAACCTCTTCAATTTTATCATCATCCTCATCAGATTCATTGTCGCTATGCATAGCTGTGACTTCTTCATTACTTGGAGCTTCATCTCTCATCAACATTTGAACCAATCTGTCACACAACTCTTGTATCAGTTCATCATCGCCACAGTCCTTGTGTAGTTCTCTGATCAACGGATAAACAGATTTACTTCTCAAATACTCTCTTCCTTCTCTACTAACACATAGCAAAAGTAAGGACTCTAAATGAATGGCAATTAGCTCCTTCGATGGCTCGGTCTTCTTGTCCTCACCTAACAATTGTAATTCTTCTGGCAAATCAAATATTTCTTCATCATCTAATCCTTTATTATTAGCAAATGCAAGTGGGCCAATGATATATGGAAGAAGGTTTATCTTTGAGTCAGTCAATAATGTCATATGTTTCTCGGTGTCAAATAATGAATTCTTAATGGTGGAAACAACACCTTCTCTTCTGATCTTGGAGTCATAGTTGTCAGTAAACACAAGTAATTTAGAGATTGGCACAACCTCATCATACGATTGTTCGGTGACAAAATAGTGTCTACCTTTAGGAAATCTTGAAATGTCGGCGAAAAAGTATGAAAGGTAGTCAAAGTTAGCAGCTTTATTTAATGTTCTCTCTGATCCCTTCACAAACAGGTCCATTATGATATCCAATGATTTAGATGATTTGAATATTTCCTTATCCTTTGATTCAACTTCAATATTAAACAAGGTTAAAATTTCATCAGACTTGGCCAAGTTAGCCAACAAGATACACATCAAGTCTGCATTTAAGTTACCCTTCAAATCAGTCAACTCAGTGATAATGAACTTTAGATATTCCTCGTCCTTCACGATCAATGCTCTGAAATCCAAATCATCACATAAATTCACTAAGATTGTTAGAGCGTCTTTGACAATCTTGTACTTTTTAGATGAAGTGTCCTTTGTTAACACTTTTAAATCCTTAATGGCTCTAGAGTTATCATATTTGAATAGTTTCTGGTTTGAGTTAGGTCCAGCAGGAGAAAATTGAACCAAATTCTCTAGGGCAATCTCTTTAACTGATGCTTGTGGGGCATGTAAGAATTCAACCAACTAAAAAAATCATTTGTTAGTAGTCCATACAGATAGATAGATATTTAAAGAAAAGTGGAAGCTTACCTCTTCTAATTCAGTCGGCATTGTTGTTGATGTTGTGTATTATTATATTAGATTCTAATAATTATTATATATTCTTTATTATAATACAGTGATATATATATATATATATATATAAATGGTATAAAGTTATTTGGCAAATCGTCAAGTTTTCCAAAAATGTCTTCGGCGCATTAAATTTTTTTTTTCTTTTTTTGGCTAGTAAGTTACTTACTTACTTAGAGTGAAGAGAAATCACTTAAAACAAGCTTATGACTTTCTATGAACTTTTCCGTTTCTTAAAACAAAATGATTCTTTAATATTCTCTTCAATAGATTTCTGGAACTTGGGTCTCTACTCATTTGATTTCTCAACGATCTGATGAGTTCAGGTAACGCAATTGGACCATCGTTTAACATGGCATCAATGTCCTCTTTCGTAATTGTAACTGAAGGAGAACCATTCACAGAAACAGGAGAAGATGCAACTGATTCTGGAGTCGAAGAACGATTACGCAACGCTGATGACGAAGGAGATTCTAATTTCAGTTTAATCTTCTTGATCGGTGGTTGTGAAGTAGAAGTAGAATTACTGATGGTTCTTTTGATTGCTGTTCTTGGATTCCATTCACCCTTAGGGAATTGTGAAAGTATTTCCTTAGATGCACCTAATGTGATAAATCCATCATTAATGGCTTTCACAAATATTCTTGGAGTCTTCTTCTGGGATTTTCCCTTGGGTTTATTAGTCAAAGAATCAATCGTACTTTCAGTATCATCATCACCATTATTATTGTTATTACTTTCATCATTATTATCCCCATCTTCACCTTCCTTTTTAATATCGGTAGAAGAATCATTGTCATCATCATCTTGATCTTCTAAGTCACTATCTGATAAATATGGATTTTCATCATCTTCATCATCTGTGTCATAAACTTCATTAATTGCATTCTTCACTAAAGCATTTCTTAATTTCTTACCCTCCTTATCAATCTTTCTAACTTCAAACAAGTCATTGAGATCATCATCTAATTCAGCTTCATTGTCATTACCCTCAGTTTCAACCAAGTTGTTGGCTCTGAGCATTTCTTTCTTCATTTTGCCCTCAACCAATTTCTGATCTTCCTCATTACCTTCCAGGATTGGAGCTTCTTCATCATCCTGAAACTCTTCATCAAAGTCCAAATCTTCTTCGTCGTCTGATTTTCTATTTTCATCAAATTCAATGTTTAAATTGCTACTGCTTGTGGTTTTAAACTTTCTTCTGTATCTTAAATCCACTCTTTCACCCTTTTCAGCTTCCTCGGCCATTCTTTTCATTAACCATCTCTGTGATGAATTACCCTCCTTCATTTTAGATTCTGCTTCTTCTAAAGTCAAGGTTGCATACTTGTTTCTGACTGTAAACTTATAGAATTTCTCAATAGGAATCAATTTAAAACACTTGTTGGTGTTATCTAAGACTAATAGACAGTAGTTTTCATTACTCGTTCCAGCTTCATAATTACCAACCCAAGCTTGTTCTGCATCATAATCTTCCAACACCCAGGGGTAAAACTCCTCATATCTCAATTTTCTTTTATTTTCATCGTATGATTTGATTTGTCTTGTTTTCTTCTTTATTAGTTGCTTTTTGGACTTTCTTGCACCTCCATCAGGTGCAATAACTTGTAATTCCAATTCTTTTTGCTCTTGCTTTCTTATCTCCTCCTCTTGTTTTTTCTTTGCCAATTCCCTCTTTTCACGTTCCTCTGGAGAAAGTGATTCCATCTCAATGTTCTCATCAATTTCTTCATTCGTAAGAGGATTCAATGTCAAGTCTATACCTTTTCTTTTAATGTATTCCTGTCTTGATTCAATTTTTGCTTGCTCTTTCTTTTCATCCTCAATTTTCTTCAAATTCAATTCCTTTAAACTCAATTGAAATTGTAAATTCTTTGGATCTTTTCTATGCAATCTGACAGGTTCATCAAAATCCTTAAAATCAACTTTCTTATTGGAATGCAATTTCATAATGTGATATCTCGTCTCTTCAATTTCATCTTTTGAACAGGCCTTCAATGGGAAATAATCGAACTGCGGAGCAGGAGGAATCTCCTTAGTTTCCTTCTTCACTTTAACAGGAGGCACCATAGTATGTATTTTTTTCTTTCTTTTCAGGAGAGATAGCTGATTCCAATAGTATACCTGTTTGGAAGAACAGTTGGGGTGTTTCCAGTTAAGTTGTTGTAGTTTAATTTATTTATTTTATTCAAGCCAAAAAAAAAATAAAAATAAGAATTGGTGGCGACTTGAGGCCGAAAAAAAAAGTATTTTGAAAAAAAAAAAAATGTTTGATTCCTTAATAAATATATGATATAATTACAACTACTGATAGGATTAAAACAATTACATCTGCATTCATTAGTATATCATTCAAGAATATCAATATGTCATCAAACACCAACAAGTTGCACAATCCTCCAAAATCGGGGCAGGCGAAAAAGGATGTCACAAAGAAACCAATCAATGCTAAACCTGATCCATTTGATAAACAGCAGCTACATTACACGCCTAATTTAGTCAATAACAATAAAGTAATCATTAGAATAAAAGATATCACATCATTATCGTTTGGCTCATGTTGTGGGATATTGAAAATAACGTCATTGTATGGGTTGCTCTTCTTTATAATTACTAATGTTATCACAAGTTTTACGATATGGCTATTTGTTGTGAAAGGTCAAGGTTCGAAACACTTTATAAAGCCATTGAATGATATATTTCTAAATGAGATTGGTCGATTTGTTGCTAGTTTTGTTATGATGTGGTGTTTATTTTATGCATTGGTTAGCACATAATATTAAATATGTATTATATAAAGAGCAAGAGAAAGAAGAATCAAAGAATCAAAGAATCAAAGAAATAAAAATAAAATAAGCTGATATATAAACGAGATGATGGAATTGAAGAGGAAAGAGAAAGATTCAAAAAAACCGAAGAAAATGATTAATAATAAGATACAAAGACCAAAACCGTTCCAATGAAAAATACATGGAGGAGGTTCTGAAAGCTTCTAAAAGTAAAAAGAAAAGAAAAACAGAGTGATGAATAGTTATAATTTTGTATCATTGACTATTAATAAATTTCTTATCATAATTTTTGTCATTCAATCTGTAATTTTTATCAAATAACCCCCCCGTTCCAATTTCTCTCACTTTCTGTCTTTTGAAAGTTGGCTCATAAGTTTGATCATTAGGTAATGAATCATCATAATCGAATTGCAAAGAGGGATCAATTGGATAATCAATATTTAACACATCAAAGTATCTTCTTAAACAACTATATTGTCCAAAGCTGTAATCTGTATCAGGATCACAAACACAATGGTTTTGCAATCTTTCATTCGAATCAAGGGGACAGATGAGTCTATCCTTTGAATCCAAGTATCCCAAATTACCCAACCAAAACACCTTTTCACTTGAGATAAAGGTGGTAACATATAGGGTCTTTAGGTTGTAATCAGTCCAACGTTCGTAAAACATACCATATTTAGAGTCAAAATATTGGTAAAAGTCCAAATACTTGGCATCTCTAAACATAGATAAATCAACAATCTCTAAATTGGAATCAAAATTGCAACCAGAATATGAATACTGAACTGCATTAAGGGTATCTTCCTTTGATCCAGCAGGAATTGTCTGTTTAACGATAAAATCAACCAAGTTCTTCGGACTAGCCTTTCTTGTCAATTTGGCTTCAGTGATAAACTTCAGATATGTGCTGTATAAGGTCTTTGTGGAGGATCTTGATTCCACGGGGGCATTGACAAATCCATATGTCATTTTGTTGTCCTGGATGAATCTGAAGAAATCATCTGTGATATCACAAAGTAATTCAGTGTCAACTTCAACATTACAATAGTATTGATATTTCTTTAATGATCGAAGATTGACAAAATCATAAGTGTGAAATCTATTCTTTAGCTTGTATTGGATATATTTGTTATTTGGAGACACTTTATCTAATGTTCTCTTTTTGAATGAGTCCAACACCTTTTGAACGTTAATGTTTGCAGGTAATTTAAATTGACTTTTAAGCTGATCAATTTCGTTGATGTACACATTTCCGGAACACAATGATTTCATCATAGACAATAAATCAGACGGGAAACCTTCATCATAGATATTGTAATATGAAAACACCCAGTCATAATGATATTGATGATTGAATTTCTCCTCTACTGATTTAATAGTGGTGAGGATTGATCCATATTGTTTCACATCCGGGATATAAGTGTAAAATGTAGCATTTGCATTGACATACCCCAAAGGTTCCTGGGTTTCTTGATTGTCTGCATTAATATTACCGTTGTTTTGATCCTTTAAATCAATGATTTTTGATGCCGTTATTAATTCAGTTAGTGATTTTTGGGGAGCCATTGAAGGTTCCCTTGGTATAAAGGCAGCGAGAAATGTTATGCTGGTTAGTATGATCAATAATACACATGTGTATCGGAATGGTGCGCCAGCCATTTTTGATAACCACACCCTAAAACAGCAAAAAAAAAGGAAAAAGGAATAAATAGGTTTATCTATATAGATGGTAGAGATAGAAAAGAAATCAATAATCTTTCAGAAGAATATATACATTCATATTGAAGTTGGTAATAATACTATTTGTATTTGTATTTGTATTTAAATGTACACACGATCGACAATCCACGAAGAACAAAAAAAACCACGGCGGTGCCTGCCTCTTACCAAAAAAAAAACCGTTGACGAATTACTTGGTATGTTTATTTATTATATTATATTATATTATATTATGTAATAGAAAAGAAAAGAAAAGAAACGAAACATATATAACCCATCTTGAATGAATTAATGAAATTTAGTGGTGATTTAAGGTATTTATTTCAACCAGTAAGTTTAAATTCTCTTTCATTAGAGAGGCATTTATCACAGCCAAGTTAAAATGTTTATCAAGAGGATTTGTCACAGATTTGTTGTTGGATGTTATACATTTGATATTTTTCAGCTTCCATACAATTGCACTGATTTCTTTTACAACATCATAATTAGTGGTATCTATTTCCCCATTATCGGTTTGATATAAAAGTGGGGTTTCGTCACAGTTTCCTTCCTGGCCTCCTCCCTGAACTGAATTTAAATATGCCAAGATGTAATTCAATCTATTATATAAATTAACAAGACCAACTTCAATGTCTTCATTGAGTTTCTTAAATAAATCCAAATCATGAGTTTCATTCAAATCAGATGTAAAAGTTATTTGATTGGCCTTCCATATAGAATTCATTGCATTCTTCTCCGATTGAATAGCCTTTATTTGTAGATTAGTGTAAAGTGTGGTTGGATCATTTAACGAATACACTTTCAATGATAAATCATTGTTATCATCGTTTTCAACTTTCTCCGCATTTTTATTAAGCATTGGTAATTCATCTGAAGTTATAAGGAATATAAGTTCTTCATTTGGTATAATAAAATCACCAATTGAATTGTACAACTCAGGAAGAAGTTGATTAAAGGCCTGCAAATACTGGTCATTCTCTCTATTGCCTATTGTACTATTATTATTATTATTATTGATCTGGTAAAAGCCAACAACATTTAAATGTGCATATATTTGGTTCAACAATTTCAATCTTTCCAGTATAGAATCAATTTCTAATGAATACAAATCAACAGATATCAACACTGACAATGTCTCTTTGATGAGATCACCCTCATTCGGTTCAATTGAAGACGTAGTTCCTAACAGTAGACCAACTAGAGGAAATTGTATTCTAGTATTTGATGTTGTTGAACTGCTGTTAACATTGATACGTTGAATCGTATCTGCAATATTAAGCAATGACAATGGATGAAATATTATTTCCTTGAATACCATATTTTGTTTAAAAAAAATACTAGATTTGGTTAATTGATTTGTTGTATAGAAAAGTTATGACTAAAAGAAAAAAAGAGGCATACCTAGTATTTATCTATTTATCTATATTATCTATAATTTCTGTGGCAAAAATTGAAAATGGGGCGAGGGAAAATATTATGTTACTATAGGACTATAGGGATTCCAAGCTTTGTGTTTCTTCCCTTTCCTTCTTACTATTTACCCTTAACAATCATATCTACAATAAGTGAATTAAGCATATATTCATTAAATAAAAAAATTAATCGTCATCAAATTTGAGTGTTAATAAAATCCTCAAAATAACTCAAATTCTGCTTAACAAAGCCATCCATGTAAAAGAAAGATTCAATCAAACTAGTTTCGAGTTTTGAGTTGTAATCTTCCAAAACTTTTTGAGCCAACAAGTTTTCAAAGTCACAGGACAATTTCGTTATTATAGACACTAACTCATTGGTTAACTCACCAAGCTGTTCACATTTTTCTCGACTTTCAATATTTGGAAGTGAATTTGACCGATTGGCTAAAATCTTTAAATTCTCGTAAATCATTATGGTGACATATGGATTTCCATGGAACAACTTAAATGCATCTGGATAAGTCATAAAATGTATGTTTTTTCTAAATGATAATAAATCTACAATCAAATCATGATGAATGTTCTCTAGTATTTGTTTATCAACATCATTTATTTCAACCATATTCAACAACATTTCAATAGTGACCTGCTTTAACATTGATCTCATTGTAATCAATGGGAAACCTAGCTTCTCAAAGTAAATGAATGAATCTGGATCAACGTGAGGACTCTTCCGAAGCATCATTTCAAATCGATCAAGTTGCTCATTAAAGTCGTTATAGCTTTTGAGAATCATATTCTTCATTTGATGTGCACTTCTAGATTTTATGATGAAATCTAGCTTTCTAAACCAAACGGCAAATTCAGCAGATTTATTCATGAACACTAACACGAGTTCCTCAACACTGGCCCTCTCTAACATGGATTTTTGTTTTTCCAAGTTAATACACGTTAGCGTATCTGCCACATTGAACATCATTGATTGTAACTCAATAAAATTTTGTTGAGAATCAGGAGTGGTAACATTATGTTCTTCTATTCTAATAGAACTTGATAAGCCACTACCTAATGTAGCATGTCTGTCAACTTTGAAAAGATGCCAATATAGTCTTCTCTTCATATTTGAAACCTGCAAATGAGACAGCTGTGGTGACTCTGAAGACGAATATCCCTTAGAAGTGGTATCTGATGAATCCATCATCATATTATTCGATGTGACAGTGGTGGATGTAGTACTCCTTGTCAACATTCTTGTTGATTTAATGGCGTCAGTGTCTATCAAATCTAATAGATGATAATTTAAATGTTGCATTTTATTAACACCCTCCCATATAGCATTAGCAGATTCCTTAATTTGAGAGTTGATAAACGTCAAGCAAATGTTGATTCCGATGGCTTGCACTATCTCCAAATCATCCTCTTCTGAATTCTTCTGAGTTTGATCCACGGAATTTAACAAGTAAGTGAAATATTTGCAAAGATTTTGATAAAATCTCTTGTATTGTACATGAAGGTATGAAGAAGCAGCCAATACTCCGGAAACAACTAGATAGTGCCTCTTGTGTAGTAATTGAAACAAATATTTTTTTGTGAATCCAAAGTCCCCTAATGATTGGGGGTTTTCCAAATAAATCACTAGTAACTCTTGAGCGACGGGAAATGGGATCAAATCAAACAATGATATACCTTTCAAGTTACCTGAATTCTGTAGGTTATTGATATCTCCATTCAATGCTAATATACCACCTTGTCCGGATGTGTCTAAACTATCACTGTGACTATTACGACTCTTATTACTATTATTATTATTATCACCAGAACCGATACCGATACCGTTTTGGTTACTTTGATGTGTTTTCTTGTCCAAACTATCAGGTGTCAGTCTTAATTTCTTCCGTTTAGGACCTGTTCTTAGCTTTTCTCTGTATACACAGTCTATTGATAATTTCTGGCACTTTCCACATGATGGCAAGTGTCTATCACATTTGATTTTCTTTGAACGACAATACTCACATGAGTTGTCTGACACATGTGTAGTAGTATCATGATCATCATCGATATGATCTTGGACTCTATTTGAAAGATCTAGGCCGGGGGAAAGATTTGACTTCACATAAGGAATTGAAGAATGTTCCATTATGATTATTATTATTATTATATTAAATGAATAACCGAAAGGGATAAAAGATTCTAAGAATGTTTCAAATTTTTTATCGGTGGGGTCCAGTGTATGTTATCATTTATGCATAAACATGTACATGTACATATAAATGATTATTAATAATAAATTAAGTATATATTTTATTGAGGAAAGACGAGAAAGAACGAGAAAAAAAAAGAAATTAATACGCACTAGTTGTAATAAAATGGTGCACATAATAACTATAGTAATAAAACGTTAAAAGTCGATATATATTTCTGTCAAACTACTATATAATACTATCTATCTTAAGCTGTTAAAAAAGGAGATGAAGCATATTTTTCTTGTTTGAAAATATGTTTAGTTTTAGATTATAATTAGGTTGACACCCACACACACACAGAGATAGAGATAAATAAATACACAACATCCTATCTTTTCATCTTTTTTACTTCCGCCTTTACCTTTTATCACGGCATTCTTTCCGTCATTTTCTTTTCTTTCAATTTTTTAATTAAAATGAAGAAAAAAAACTGAAACCACCTGTTATCATGATCAAAATTGCGAAATTAAAGCATTTATATAATTTTTTCGCTTGGTATGTCCATTAGCGAAACACTTTATGTTCATCAAAACAACGTATTTCGCGTCCACTCACCATTAGCGATACAAATTATTGAAGTCTAATTAGTAATTAGAGGGAGAGAAAGAATTTTTAAAAATAAAAGAAAGATAACATGATCATTCATTCATACATTCATCCAACTGAAATTTTCAAAGATAACAAACCCCACCCCACATGGAAAGAAGATAGAATATACAATATAGTTGTGATCATTTATATATATATATATTTTCATGAGTGTCCTCAACTACTGTAAGATATATATGAAACATTTTTGAAACACCTCTCTTGAACCTTGTAATGAGATTGAGACTGTAGACAAGACGATTGACCAGACGAGTGTCTAACTATCACGCCGGACTGGGGGGCGGACGAAGACGAAGACGGTGGGCGGGGGAAAGATTTCTCCCCCCCCCCTGTAAAAGAAAAAAAATACTCTTCGCTGATTGCCGACCGGCTTATCTTTCGGAAACGCGGGTTATTCCATTAGGGGGGTGGGCGATAAGGATATATATTATATGATATGATATGAAGAGAGGGGTGGGGGAGAGAGGTATGATACTGGAGAGATCGATGCATCGTATCGATGAATGATTCCAATATGTATGTTAATTTCGATTGAGATGATATATATATAAGTATATAATATAATATTCATGAACAAATTGTATATATATATTACTGAAAGTCTCTCCATTTTATATTCTTTCAACTTCTCTGTTCTCTCTTCCATCATCTCCTTCATTTTTCTTTTTCCTAGTGTTTTAATTAGGTTTAAAATAATCATTGTTCAAAACTATATTTCTTATTTAATATATATATATATATACAACAAAAATGATTACCGATCTCGTTGAAGAACACATCCATGAGATTTACAACGCTTTGGCAGTCTTGATCGCATCATATGTGATATTCAACTTCATCGTGTACCCTCTATACTTACATCCATTATCCAAAATCCCAGGTCCTAGCATTTGTTCCCTATCTAAATATTGGATTCTATACAAATCTTGGGCTGAAAAAAGAAATAGATATGTCCATGATCTCCACCTAAAATATGGTCCTATCGTTAGAGTTGGTCCAGATGAGATTGATATCTCAGATCCAGCATATTTGAAAGACATCTACATCAATAACTTTGATAAAACTTCCTTTTACACCCAGTTTACCAACTATGGTTCTTTCAATACCTTCTCCACTGTTGATAAAGCCATTCACAAGGAAAGCAGAAAGGCTTCAGCTAAATTTTACTCAAAGTCTAACATCATGTCTGAACCAGTGCAAACTAAGGTTAAAAAGGTTATCAAACAAATGTTGGAAGTTTTGAAAGACCATCAAAATGAAAGATTAAATGTCTTTTACCTGTGGTCTATGATGGCTATGGATGGTGTTACAAGTTTCGTCTTTGGTGAAAAATACTATGACCCATTGTTAAATGATCCATTCCACCATGGTACTGATATCATTAATAACTTTTTAATACAATCTTCATCTTGGTTCTGGACTACCTCTTTGCCTGCCTTATACGACATTTTTGTTCCAAAGTCTGTGGGTGTCGCCACCGATTATGTTTGCAAATGGACTGAAGATCAATTTAATAACTCCTTGAAGGCTTTATCAAGCAACGAAGGTGTCGAAACCCTAATCACCACCTTATTGGGTGAAAGCTGGAAACGTTCCAAGGTTCCTTTATTCGATAAGTTAAGAACTAAGTCTGAGATCTTTGACCATATTGCTGCAGGACACAACACCACTGCTACTACTCTAAGTTACTTGTATTACGAAATGGCTAAAAACCCAGAAATTCAATCTAAGTTGCAAAAGGAGTTGAAAGACTTTAATAACGAAAACCAATCGATATCATTAGAGAGTTCGGATTCTTTTAACTATGCTGATATTGAACAATTACCTTACCTTAATGCTATAATCAATGAAATATTCCGTCTCTATGCCGCAATACCAGGTCAAGAACCTAGAATTATCCCAAAACAAGGTTTACAATGGAGAGGTTCTCAAGGAGTTGCTCCATGTCATATTCCTCATGGTGTTGTTGTGACTATGCAACCATGGTCATTGCATAGAGACCCTGTTGTTTTCCCAAACCCAGAGAATTTTGATCCTGAGAGATGGTTAATCGATGACGAAGATCAATTGAAAATTATGAACAAGCACATGATGCAATTTGGTAGCGGTTCTAGAATGTGTGTCGGTATGAATCTAGCTATCTGTGAAATAAAACTAAATGTCTCCAATGTCTTCGCAAGATACTCTGTTAAACTCATTGACGGTTATGACTACCACAGAACGGAAATGAAGGATGTGTATACCACTGTTCCTGATGAATGTGATATGCCGATAGTTTTCAAATCTATGGCATAGCGTTTTTTACTGTTTATATTATAATTTTATACTATGTTAGTTTTACATACAAAATTTAAATTCCAAAATGAAAAATAATAAATATAATGATAATTTATAGTGAAGTAGACCTGCGTAACTGTGGCATTAATTAACATTTTCTCCCTCTCTCACTTAGGACAGTAGATGCGGATCCATAATAGGGAAAATGGGATGAAATAAAAAGTGCATATATTTCTGACTAGTGAAGGTACAATATCTCTAAATCTACAGCATTATCACCTATAGTGACATTTCTGGCACCAGATGTGCCACATAGTTAAGCTCCATAGTTAAGAAGTTCGCGGGACATCTGGTGCCAAAGCCAAATTTTTTTTGTTAGCGAAATATTCCGAGTTTGGCACCAGATGTGCAACGGTTTGGCACCAGATAGGTATCGATACCTAACTATCAATTTTTGTTAGACAATGGTGTGATGGTGTGATGGTGTGATGGTGTGATGGTGTGATGGTGTGATGGTGTGATGGTGTGATGGTGTGATGGTGTGATGGTGTGATGGTGTGATGGTGTGATGGTGTGATGGTG
Source organism: Ambrosiozyma vanderkliftii (assembly GCA_003705225.2). NCBI lineage: Eukaryota > Fungi > Ascomycota > Pichiomycetes > Pichiales > Pichiaceae > Ambrosiozyma > Ambrosiozyma vanderkliftii. Next base: position 157,368 of record PPHW02000023.1, read on the forward strand.
TGATGGTGTGATGGTGTGATGGTGTGATGGTGTGATGGTGTGATGGTGTGATG
>PPHW02000024.1:0-16403 GCA_003705225.2 Ambrosiozyma vanderkliftii
CTCCAATACCATTCCTTTTTTTTTTTTCTTTTTTTTTTTTGAAACCACAAATGCAGGCAATAAAAAGGTGGATTGCAATAGCATCATCAGCAACTAGTTTCTGATGGTTTTAACAATCAACCCCGACTGTGCAGTCTGTATGAGCCATGCTAAATTAAAAACCAGAGCTGTTATTGAAACTGTGGGTCTAGTTGGCAGTCAAATTGATTTCTTTTTGACTAAAGTTCTACCAATGGCCCATACGATTTACATTAGCAGCAAAGTTTTTTATTTTTTTTACAACTTGTTATTGCTGCTGACAGCTTACAGATTTTAGTAAAATGAAGCAAAAAATAAGAGATATGTAAAATTAGAGTTGTAGTTATATATCCACAGGACTATTCGTCGTCATCATCATCATCATCATCTTCCCCAACATTAATTTCTGGGATTTCAAAATCAGAGTCAATTTCAGATTCAGGTTCAGTATCAATTGTGACAGGAACATCAACTGCTTTGGATGGATCAGCTGTGATGATGACATCATCAACCTTTTCTTCCTCAACATGAACTTCAATCTCAGTAGGCTGAACAACTGGATTCTTTGATGAAGATTCATCTGCAATCGTAGAATCAGCCAGTGGTGCAGGCTTAAAAATCATTGCTTGACTCTCTTCATCCGTCTTTTTAGATTGTTCGGCTTTTCTTCTTTTGATATTGGACTCCAGTTCACTCTCCTTAACCTCATCTGTAGTAACCTCATCTATGACTCTCTTGATATTAGCAGCTGTTTCAATAGCATTAGAGTCAACATCCATGTTACTGTAATCACCACCGTCGTACTCAGATTCACCTGGCTCCACATCATCCTCTTTTGTACCCCTATGAATAGAGAATTTAGCCTTCTTTGGTAATAGTGGGAATCTAGGATTGGTCAAAACAGAAATTAATGTATCATTTTTTCCGATCAAGTTGGAAATGATCGGTAAAATGCTGACACTGTTATCATTCATACCAGGGTACAGTAGAGCGGTTTCTAATAATTCAATAATATCTTTATTTGAACCATCGACAAGACCATTTTGTAATTTATCAACATTGGAAATAGCATCTATAATGATAAATCTCAAAACCTGGGATTGCTTAGAGGATGACAAATGGCACTTGGAAATACAAGCTCTGAAAAAGCTTCTCAAAATAGCAAGCTTCTTTTCAGTTGGTTTGGTCACAAACAAATGCTGATGAGATAATAAGTCAGAGAAAGAAGAACTCACACCCTTACCCTTCTTCTGCTTACCTCCATTGCTACCACTGCCGGCATTACCAGAATTGTTACCGTTGTTTTGGTTTGGAACTTCTGGTAATCTAGGTTTAGTCAAAATCAGAGATGCATCAATGATTTTGTTAATAGTACTCATTTCAGTAAACAAATCAACCAAAGACAAGTGCTTGTCAACAGTAGACAAAACTTGGAATATCAATTCTTCATTTGCAATAACCAATTTTGGATCGACAGTTATTTTACCATTGACTCTCTGAACAGGGATAATGGTCTCCAGGGATGATAAAATGGAATTCAAATGCGGAATCAAGTCACCACCAAAAATTTCAGGCAACTTACCAATGAATGAACTACCTAGTTGATTCAATTGCAACACCGAGTAAGAAATGACAGATCTAATTGAAGTGTCTCTAATTTCTCTCTTAACAGGACTGAATCTCAAATTTATCCCAATTAGAATCTCTCCAACCATGATAAAGTAACCCAATGGAAGCTTGACAGTCAACGTAGTTGATGTTTGGAGATATTGCAATAATAAATCAACTAACAATGAAAGTCTTCTATTAATCTTTAACAAGTCCAAAGCGTTCTCGTTGACATCGATCGCTAATGGCTTGAATATAGTTTTGAAATCACTCTCAGGAAGCTTAGGCAACTTGTCTAAATAGTTAGTTAAATCCTGATCATCTGATAAGTTCAAAAAATGTGAGTAAATTGTAATAACCGATTTAATCTCTAAAATCAACTCATTAACCTTAGTTCTCCAGACCTCATTTGGATTAGATCTAGTCAACGAGAATGATAACAAAACTAGTGACATTAAGATGAACTCCTTCAATTCTTCATCAAACTTTTCATAATTCTCATCATCATTTAACAATGTTATCAACGCTTTTTCAAAGTTAGCGCCAAACGGTCTAAAAGTGGTTGAATTATTGGATAATAGCTTGTATAATAAAGGAATAGCATGTTCTGGAATTAATGTGATCACATCTAACAATGTAGCAATAATAGAAGGTAGTTTTGGAGTAAGCACTTCTCTAGTTAATGCCGGCTTTCCCTTAATTTGTTCAACAATGAAATCCAAAGAATCAACAGCACTTCTTAGTGTGATAATCTCTTGGTATCCTGGCTTTGAAGTATCTTTGATAAAGCACTTAGTGTCTAATATTTTAATCAAGGAAAGGATCAAATTTGAAGTATGGCTCGACATTAGAATCGTTGAATGCAAGTTCAACACAATAAATAACTTGGTTCCTAACCATCTGTATCTAGTGTTGTTTGATTTCAAATAGTTGTTAACTCTGGAACAAACATGATTAATGTCATTCTTTGAAGCATTTCTGATAGTGGATTCTTTAGACAGAATCGATAAGAGATAGGTGAACTCTATCTGAAAAATATTGTCACCTTCTAATAATGGAATTATAGATTCCAAAGGTATATTCTGCACTTGTGACATTTCTTGACAATGATATAATCTACTGTAGTCGAATCACCTTTAAATCAGAAGTAGTGAAGAAAAAGGATATTTCCTCTGAAAAACATGATTCAAAATTTTTTTTTAAATTTTTTTTTTTTTTTCATCATGCATATTGTGAAAAAAAAAAATTATTTTGGATATTTTGGATACTGATAAAACTACGAAACCATAAGACACGGGCCTTTTTCCGTACATACTCTATGTCAACAGATTGTTACAGTGAACATTCATTTAGTATATTAACATGTCTGCTACATTAGGAAATTTGGAACAGGTTGATGGATCTGCTGTGTTCAACTATGGCGATACCAAAGTTATCAGTTCAGTCACAGGTCCAATTGAAGTGTCTAGAATCAAGAATGAAGATCCAATAAAGGCATATTTAGATATCAATATAAGACCAGCATCTGGTATTCCAAGTACCAGAGAGACCTCTTTAGAAGTGAAGCTGAACCAAATACTACAGCCCTTAATAAATATGAAGCAATATGCAAGACAACAAATCCAGATAGTTGTTCAAATACTGACCGCTGGTGAAAGTAGATCATATACTGCATTGGAACTTGCAGCAATTGTCAACTCGGTGTACTTGGCCCTCCTGAACTCAGGTATCTCTTTGAAGACATCATTCTTGGCTACTTGCTGTGCAATTACAAGTGGGAATCAGATAATAGCCAAACCAACAATCTCACAATTAGAAGCATCCAAATCTCATCATGTCATTGTGTACAGTTTAACCAATGCAAAGGTTGATGAATTAATATTTTCTGATTCGTTGGGAACCTTCACAGAAGACCAAGTATTCAAGGTTTATGATTATGCAGCTAATGAAATCGAATCACTTAATAAACAAATTAGACAGATTGTTGCGGAGTCCATAAAGAATGATTACGTTTTCAAAGTGTAATTGCTTATATAATTTAGCTTATAAAATCTTTTTTTTAATATAATCATGTATAATAGAGTTTACTGGACCCACAATAGTATAAGTAAATATATCATATAAATTTATTGAATTAAATAACATAAAAAAGCAAAACAAATGAAAAGGGGGAGGAAACAAAAATCTATTTACATTAGATACAGCAATTAGCTTATAACTTCAATCTTTCCAAGTTGGCAATGGTTGCCTTGAAACCGTCAATTTCAGCTAAGGTGTTGGTACGAGTGTTGGCATTTCTTTCTTGAGCTTCAGAGGATGCATTCTTTTCGTAACCTGGGGCATTAATGGTCTTTTCTAAGTTCTTCAAAGAGCATTCGGCCTTGTTTAATCTCTTAGCAACCTTTTCAATCTCCTTGTCCAAGTCAACTAATCCCTTCACCAAGACGTGGACATTGGTCTCTGGGTTAATTGCAACCAAACCACATCCATCTGGAACATCCTTAGTATCAACAACATTAACCTTATCAACAGCCTTGATCAATGAAGAGATAGAATCACTTTGGGATTGAGCAATATCGAATTGTTCCTTATTAGAGGATTCAATGAAAACCTTAGCATTCTTGGTGATACCGTATTGAGTTAACAATGATCTGGCACCCTTGGTGATTTCTAAAACTAACTCATATGCAGCCTCAGATTTTGGATCATCGTATTCTGCAATGTATTCTGGGTATGCAGCCTTGACAATGGTTGGAGAGGTTTCGGAAGCTCTCTTTGGAAGTCTCTGCCACATTTCTTCAGTGATGAAAGGCATGAATGGATGAATTAATTTCAATGCAGAGTCGATACAGGTGTATAAGGTGTTTCTAGCAGATAGCTTCTGTTCCTCTGTACCTTCCAAAATCAAGAACTTTGAGTTTTCAATGTACACATCACACAATTCATTCAACCAGAAGTTGTAGATTGCTTGAGTGGATTCGTAGAATTTTCTTTCATCCAAATCCTTGTTAACCTTTTCAGAGGTCTTGGTCAATTTATGCAAGATCCATTTTTCAACTAATGATTCCTTACCAGTGAGAGCAGCAGTGGCTGGAGGCTTGTAGTCATCACCTAATCTCATCATGACAAACTTCGTAGCTTGGAAAATCTTGTTACAGAACTTTCTGTAACCTTCAATTCTCAAAATATCTAAGTTGATATCTCTACCACCAGTAGTGTAAGCACACAAGGCAAATCTTAAAGCATCTGTACCACACTCTGGGATACCGTTAGGGTATGAAGCCTTTTGACCAGCCTTGGCCTTTTCAACTTCTCTAGGATCCAAGTTACCAGCAGATAATTGCTTGTTCAAATTCTCCAATGAAATACCAGCAATAACATCAGATGGATCAATGACATTACCCAAGGACTTTGACATCTTTCTACCTTGAGCATCACGAACCAAAGAGTGACAAAACACTTCCTTGAATGGAACATCACCAGTTAATTTCAAACCTAACAAAATCATTCTAGACACCCAGAAGAACAAGATATCCCAACCAGTTTCCAACATGGACATTGGATAGAAGTTCTTCATGTCAGGGGTCTTATCTGGCCAGCCTAAGGTTGAGAATGGCCATAAACCAGAGGAGAACCATGTATCCAAGACATCTTCATCTTGTTCCAATGTGAAGGTCTTACCTGGGAAAAGCTTTTCAGCCTTGGCTGTAGCCTCTTCGGCAGTTCTACCAGAGACCCAGTAGTCACCATCATTCTTGTCATTCTTTGCTCCTTCAATGTTAACAAAGTAAATTGGACATCTGTGACCCCACCATAATTGTCTGGAGATACACCAATCGTGGATATTCTCTAACCATCTGAAGTAATCATCTTCAGAGGTCTTTGGATGGATGACGATTCTACCATCCTTGACAGCCTTGATAGCCTCGGCAGCCATCTTCTTTTGAGAAACATACCATTGTGGCTTCAAGTATGGTTCAATGATATCTCCTGATCTGGAACAGATAGGTAAAGTCATTTCATTGTCTTCTTGGCCAATGTATAAATCCTTTTCCTTCAACTTTTCAATCACTAATGATCTAGCATCAAATCTTCTGATACCTTCCCATTCAGCACAGTTGTGGTTTAATTTACCATCATCGGTGAAAATGTTAATGAATTCCAAATCGTGTCTCTTACCAGTGTTGTAATCGTTATTATCGTGACCTGGAGTGATTTTAACCGCACCGGTACCGAATTCCATGTCAACAGCTTCACCATCAGTGATGATTGGGATTTTTCTGTCTAAAAATGGATGGTATAAGAACTTACCATGTAAATGGAAATATCTTTCATCCTTTGGATGAACAGCAACAGCTGTATCACCAAAGATGGTCTCAGGACGAGTGGTAGCAACAACAACCTTTTCATCAGAGTCGACAACTTGGTAGGCAAAGGAGGTTAACACACCAAATTCAACTTGTTGTTCATACCCTGGAATAGAGATCAATGTTTTACCTGGAATAGTTTTATTTTCCACTTCCAAGTTGGACAAAGCAGTGTTTAACTTCACGGACCAGTTAACTAATCTCAAATCACGGTAAATGGTACCATCTTCATGTAATCTGACAAAGGCTTCAGTGACAGCCTTGGATAACTTTGGGTCTAAAGTGAATGCTTCTCTAGTCCAATCGTAAGAGGCACCCAATTTTTCAAATTGGGATTGGATTCTTTGCTTATACACATCCTTCCATTCCCAAACTTTATCAAGGAAGGCCTCTCTACCATAATCGTGTCTAGTTTTCTTTTCTCTAGCCCAAATGGTCTTTTCAACGACAGATTGAGTGGCAATACCAGCATGGTCGAAACCTGGCAAGTATAACACAGTCTTACCCTTCATTCTGTTGTATCTAATCAAGGTATCTTGAATGGAGACAGTTAAAGCATGACCAATGTGCAAGGCACCAGTAACGTTTGGTGGAGGTGCAGGGATACAAAATAAACCTTCTGGTTTAATCTTACCATCTTTGGTGAATTCTGGTTCGAAGAAACCTTGCTTAACCCACCACTCATACCAAGAGGATTCGACAGCCTTTGGAGAATAGGCAGAGAAAGATTTGTCTTCTAAACTAACCAAGATCTTCTTGTCACCCTTGACGGTTTTATCGACAAATTCAGGGATTGGCTCATCAGATTTCTTCTCCTTTTGCTTCTTCTTTTCAGCATTCTTGGCTTGATTCTTAGCAAGTTGTTCTTGTTTAGCCTTCTTAGCTAAAAACTTGGCCATCTTTTCAGCCTTCTTCTTTTCCTTTTCAATTTCTTTGGCAGTCTTTGGCTTTCCTTCACCTTCAGCTGGAGCAGCAGTTTGAGCAGCAGCAGCAGCAGCAGCCGGGGAAGCCTTACTTTCTTGTTCACTCATAATTGTAATTGAACTTGTGAAATGTCTAGCTTGATAAACGTTCGATCTCTTGTTATATCTAAAAGTTGTCTTCTTAGCTGTTTGTGATAGTAAAGTTGACGATAATGATAATTGTCTAAACAATTTCATATACTAATGATTATTTTTTTCAAACAAACAAAAAAAAAACTGAATAGAGATACTATATATATATATATATACAGTTATATAATTATATATTGTATCAGAAAATCAACAGAATATTGAAAACTAAAATGACTAATAACATATAAAACCCTCAGATATACATGACACATTTCCACCATCCAGATCTTCTCTCTCTGTAAAATAAATTATAGGCACATAATCAGAGTGTAGTTAAGTTAAAGTTAAGGAAACGCTGAAAATTTTTTTTTGTTTGGCCGATGTGGTGCAGAGATGTGTTTCAAGCTATAAACTTAGTAGGATTATATATGATATCTATATATGATATATAGTTATTCATCAAGCTTGTATTACTATAAGTGTCTGTGATTATTATCAGATATATAAATAACCGATAAATATGGGGTTAGCGGATAAATTACTAGCCGATTTCTCAAGTGATGAAGAGAATAATGAAGAAGTTGATGAAGATCTCAATATTGACCAAGAAGACCAAGAAGACCAAGAATATGATGATGATGATTATGGTAATGATGATAGTAATAAAGATATAGATACTCCAATTAGCATTCTCACGAATCAATTAAAAGACTTTAGCTCACTGATATTACGTGGCGATTTAAATGGAATCTCGGGTGTCAGGAACTATTGTTTGGTTTTACCAAAAGCTAGAAAGATAACCAAAAGAATTGAACAATTACAACAACAACTACAACAGACTAATAATGATTCCCAGTTTGACGATGTAGATGCTGAGAATGAATTTCTATCAGATACTAATCAGTGTTTGGATGATATTAGAAGTGAAATATCCATCATCTTTTCATTCATTAAAACTTATTACAAGCCATTCTGGCCAGATCTAGAAGATTTGATTAAAAATCCGATGGATTTTGCCAATATCGTCAAATTAGTTCAGGATAACATAACCATGGTGGCTGATAACTCTAGTGTCTTAGCTAGTATCTTGAAAAAAGAGGAAATTTTAGGATTAACAATGTCTGCATCGTTGATTGTTCAAAGTGGCTCTTTACATAATAATAATAAAATGGACAATTTGAGCTCAACCCACAACTTGAAATTGATAATTGAAGCATGTGATATATTACTTGAATTGGAATCTGTTAGACAAACCATAAGAGATTATGTCACAGAAAGAGCACTGGAAATAGCACCGAATGTCACTGCCATCATTGGTCCCATTGCCGCTGCACAGTTAATATCGAATTATGGATTAGATAGCCTGTGTAAAACTCCTGATCGTAACCTACCCTCAGTTGGAGTCGTCAACACTGCAAACACTGCCATTGGCAGTAGTAGTGGTGGTAATAATATAAGAAACAAGGGATATTTATATTATTGTGATTTGGTGCAGAGTGTAGCTGATGCATACAAAGTCAAGGCGATGAGAATGGTTTCCGCTAAAGTTGTTCTAGCTGCCAGAATAGATTATTCACAGCGTGAGCATTCAAGCATAGGAAATAATGACAATGGATTGAAATGGAGAGATGAGATTAGTAAAAAATTAGAGAAGCTAATGATCCCCCCAGAAAATAGTAGGGTGAGGCCCCTACCGAAGCCCATTGATGTGAAATCCAAGAAAAGAGGTGGAAGACGATTCAGAAAGCAAAAGGAAAGAATGGCCATGTCTGAACTAGCTAAGGCCCAGAATATGATGGCATTTGGACAAAAGGAGGAGAGTAAATTTGATTCATTTGGGGAGGAGATTGGATTGGGTATGGTTGGGAAAATGGGAGGAGGAGGAGGAGGAGCAGGCCGTGCTGGTGGTGGTTCATACAGGGCCTTAGTGGCCAGTGAAAACTCAAAGATACAAGTTACTAAATCTGTTGCAAGTAAATTACAGAAGTTCAGTGGTGTGACCAAGAACAACAATGGCATCCATGACGGTAGTTCAAGACTGATAAAAAGTTTACAACAAGCTGATAGTGGTGGTGTATCCTCTACTACGAAGGACGCCATCACGACGACAAAAAAGGACAGCAACAAACCAAGCTGGCTTACACCTACTAATCATAATTAACGCCAACCAGCAAGCAAAAATGTAATACCCAAAACGGTTAAACGTTTTGTCCCTCTCCCACCCATGATAATGTATATTATAATAATTTATGTAAAACCCTATACTATATAATATAATTAATGGCTATATATATATATATATATTTTAATTAAACTGTTTTTTTTTCCCATTACGTAAATGCTTACGGAGCCACACAGTCCAGTCGGGGCCAACTGGTCTTTTTTTTTTTTCGCCTCCTTAAGCCGAAAAGAGAAAAATCATCTTGATGATTGAACACGTTAAAGGTATTTATGTATAAGCTGTTGTATTCATCCTTGCCACAACTACTACTTGTACTACAAATACAAAAACAGATTGAAGTCTACTCACCTTTACTAAACTTACCAATCATACCACACTCCTTCTCTGACTCAATCACACTCTCCTCCCCACTCCTCCCCCCCTCCTCCTACTCACAATACATTAAATAACTCATAATGTCAGGCGCACAACCATATGATCCATACAACCCATTCAACGACGATGCTCAGCAAGAACAACATGCTGGTCTGACCTCTGGTGGTGTTGAAGGTACTGCTACTCAACCAAGCAACCAAAACTTACAAAACTTACAATCCACTTTGAATGAAACCACAGGTATAATGAGAAATAACATCCAGGCTATAAATGAACGTGGTGAAATATTGGATGACATTGACACCAGAGCAAACGATCTGTCTAACAATGCTAAGATGTTCAACAGATCAGCTAACCAGGTTAGAAAAGACATGTGGAAGAAGAACCTTAAGTTGAAGTTATGTTTGGCCTTGGTTATCATTATCGTTTTAATCGTCATTATCGTTCCTATTGCTGTCCACTTCAGTAACTAGACAGGAATTTAATCCAACAACAAAAAAATAAAAGAAACTTGAATTGGACAAGTGAACATATAATGGTGTTACAATTAGATGGTCCTAATCAATGACTTTTATAGTAGCTTGCAGAATAATTGCTCCATACAAAAAGAAATGAATAAAATTGAATTAATTAAAAAAAAAGAGAGACCAATAGCCAACCAGCTTATCTTACTACATATCCTTCTTCATCGGTCTTTCATTATTCGTCTATTTATTTATCATTATTATCACTGTTGCTATTATTATCATCATTAGTTGTTTCTTGTTTCTTTTGAGTTGTCTTTTTTTTTTACTTCTGCCAAATATCCCTGAATTCCATAATTAATGAATATTTCAATCTACTTTCATGTTTCCTTCTTGCCTTTTTTTCCCACCCACTGCTCCTTCTAAGGAATATTACTGTATATCGCTTTCTATTCTGTTTCTATAACACTTTCAATCATTCTTTTATTAGTTTTTTTTTATCATTTATTATCATCATTATTATTATTGTTGTTGTTGTTATATTACTATGTGTCTTCCTTTTTTTTGACCTATTGACCATAACCTATCCTAACTTAATAAATAACCTCCTCTTTACAAGTGCTTCTCTGCTTCCGAACACAGTAAGAACAGACATCGTGTAATAAAACCGAAGTTTTTTTTTCATTTGATATAAAATTTATTGATTTATATAACACAAGAGAATAAAACACATAAAGAGAGAGAATATATGTAAGAGAGTAATAGAATAATAGAAAGAGATAAAAAAGAGAACAAAAAAATTGGAGACGTTTGGTAACCAAAACAAGTAAACTACAAAAAAAAGATATATATGAATAATTAAATTGAAGAGAGATAGAAAACAAAAAAAAAGAGTAAAAGAAAGAGAAAGAAAATGAGGTATAGCTGATAAGAGAAAGAGATGAGATGATAAGGGAATCAAAAAAAAGTACAAATAGAACTCTTAACCCAAATTAGATTTATATGTAACCAACTTAAACGTAAAATTGATGGATGCAAACTTAGCTTTTTTAGTTTTCCGATATTGACTGTTGCCGATTCATTATTCATTATTGTGATAATGATCATATTATTATTATTATCGTGATTGTGATTTTATTATGATGATGAAAATGATGATGATGCTGCTTTATACATACATCCTCACTGTTGATTAATAGCTTCTTGTGCAGCAGCATTCTTAGTGACCAATTCAACAATTCTTCTAATCACTGGAACGTTCAACCATGCTGGAACATAAGCCTCTAATCTATGGAATGGTCTTAACTCAACGTGTCTGAATGGATCATCGAAATGACCCTCAGCATTAATTGGAACAAAGAAATCAGTGGCACCACCAGTCTGCTTAACCTTATCTGCCAAAGCCTTAGTAACTGCAGGAGATATTGGAGTTTCATAATCAGCGACATGGTATTGTGATATCAACTTTTGCACTTGTAATGGCTTTAGAGCATAACAAATTTCATAAATAATTTCAATGTCATCAGGTGTGTTCTTTCTAAGTTGTAATAATTTAGACACTTGTAACAAGTGGGATAAGTATGTGGATCCTTCTTGGATTTCATGGCTCTTACACCACTCCTCCAATCTTGTGACATTGTAATTTAATTGTAACCCTCTCTTCCATGACAAAAAGTTTCTTCTCATAATCAAATCATTGAAACATAGAGCATCCACAAATCTCAATAATTCAATAATAACTTCATTTATCACTTGTGGTTCAACAAAATATGCCTTCATGGACCAATAAACATTGTTGAAGAAAGTTAAAATGTCATCCATCTTGTATTGAGGACCACTATGGAAGACCTTACTCAATAATGGTGAGGACTCTGGGGCAACAAAACCTGGTAATGCTTGCGCTAACACAACGGCAGATATACACTTCTTCTCCAGATCCTTTTGCATTTTCTTCATCCACATGTTGTAAATGTTGTATGATAATGATTCGAAATCTTCCTTAACAACAGCAACCAACTTCAAGTATTCATCAACTTCAGTATCGCTCATATCTTGACTGATCGTGTCATTGGCTAAAATCATAGTCTGTGCATATGAAACAAATGAATACAATTCGTGAGTGTTGGTTAACCAGAATGCACCATGTGAAACTACATCATCATCCTTTAATGAACCAACAGTGTTTTGAATCACGGATAAAACTTCACCTAAAAAGGACTCAGATTCTGATGTTAAACCCAGTCTCCACATGTCACTTAAAATAATAATGATGATTCTGGATGGGAACAACACTTCCTTTCTAGTCAATTCAGATGCAACAGATGCAGCTGGTAACTTCAAACCCTTCAGTAAGCCTTCCACGATTTCCTTGTGTAAGGATTTGGAGTCTTTCAATAGGGTCCATAATTCAGTGTTAATGGCCTCAAGGTTCATGTCTTCACCACCAACAGGAGAAATAACGGATGCAGGTCTTGCACTAAAGTTACCGTTAGATGAGCTTGTACCAAGAGGAGAACCTCCTGCACCAGCTGGAATTGCTCTTGAGCGTGTTGGAGTGCTACCATTGGCAAACTTACCAGAACCAACAGTTCTCTGTAATTCACCCAATTCTTCTCTCAATTTCTCAATAGCTTCATTCAATGAAACATTTTCTCTACGACTTTCATCCAACTCTTGTTGAGCCTTCTTCAATTGTTCGATGTTTTCTGCCAACTCCTTCTTCAAGTTAGCATGAGTCTCGCTTAATTCATCAACCTTTGACTTAGCAGTTTCGTAATCCAACTTGTGCTGACTGATTTGATCATTTAAGCCAGAAATGGTTTGGGTGTGTTGGGTAACAGCTGAATCATATTTCTCATTAAACTCAACTTCTCTAGTCTTGAATTGTTCTCTGCTCTCTTGAGATTGTTTAACCAAAACTTGCAGTTCTTCAATTTCAGAAACCAAATTGGCATTCTCTTCCACCTTAGCGGTTAATGATTGTGTCAACTCAATAACCTTGTTCTCCAAACTGTATTGAACTTCCTTCATCTTGTTCAATGACTTAGCCTCAACCTTAAGTTGTTTATATTCTTCCTTAGCTTGTCTTCTTCTTAAACAACTTTGAGTAAAGACGATAGCTCTACGGTTTTGCTTATATGTCTTTCTTGCAGATAAACCTCTCACAGCGGTTTGAATGGTTGTAGCAGCATCATTACGGTGTTTTTGAACCAAATTACTTCTCAATTGTTGACCACGAATAATGGATTGTAATTGGACAAGAGCAGCACGGGAAACCTTGATGTTAGATCTAACCAAGTGACCTCTAACCAAAGATTGGATCTTTGTGGCAGATTCCTTTTCAAGTTGTTTTCTGATCTTGTCACGGGTGGCATAACCTCTCAATAAGGATTGTAATTGTATCAACGAGTTTCTGGCAGCTTGGTAGTTCTTTTGGCCATGGTAGGATCTTAAATTCTTTTGAATGATAATAGCAGATTGCTTAATCTTGTTGGCTCTAAACTTTTCCAAAGTAGCTAAAATACCTGCCTTGAAGAAGATCTTTGTTTTACCAGTTTGATATTTATGATCATCGTTGATTGTTTCCTTTAATATGTCCCTAGTTAATTCAATAGCCTTAGCTTCATTTCCACCGCCACGAAGGAACTCCTCTCTGGAAGATGAATGAAGCAGTATAGAATATTGAAGTGCAAACTCAGGATATGTAGCTCTTGAAGGGAAACCGGCACATGAAATCTTGATAGTTTCCAAAACACCACATGCTCTTAATTGAGAAAGAACCATAACAGGATCAAATTCCCAAGCCTTCTTCTCTTCATTAGGTTTTATACATCTAATATAGTGGACATTGGTGGAATTAATGGTTGACATAAGTTCAATTAAAGATGCCTTGAAAATGGATCCTAATGTTGGTTTTCTAATAGCCTTCTTCTTGGAAGCTGCAGCTTGCTTTTCAGCTATTTTTTCTGCAACTCTATCAACAGCAGCAAAGACGTCCCTTAACATATCGTTTGTGGAGGATCTTAATGTTTCCAAGTGTCCATCGGAGACAGTATCTCTATTCTTTTCAATGAAACCTTCGGAGTCGTATGTAACATCCAAAGCATAATGGCTAATAATAAACTTGTTGTTACCAAATCTTGGCTTCTTGAACACTTCATTAGTTGGAGGCTTGTTTAGGGTTTGGTACATTTTCTCTATCCATGATTCATCATTACCAGCTGGTAATCTGGATTCTTCATCCAATAATGAAAGAACACCCAGTCTGTTTTCAATGGCATTAATACATGGTTGATTATCCGAGAATTCGATAAATGACCATTCGATTTCTTCTTTGACATATTCTTCTTGTTCCAACTTGAAAACATGTTGTGTGAATTCCTGTTGTAATTTTTCATTTGCATAATTGATACAGAATTGTTCAAAGGAGTTTTTGTCAAAATGTTCGAAACCATAGATATCTAAAACACCGATAAATGTCTTAATCTTAGGTTGTATTTCAGCGGGACATAAATCGTGGTTCACATATTCAACCAACCAATCGAAAAGGGATGAGTAAATATATTTAGCGACGGAATCTCTAGCAACGGTAGCCTGTTGATAGTTCAAGTTTGAGACAATTTTTTCAGATCTAGTGGTGATCTGTTTTTTGACAATCCATTTGGCAAACTCGTTAGGATCCAATCCTAACAATTCACAAGCCTTAACCAAGTTCGGTTCATCTGAAGATAAGATTGCATCGTTTCTAGTTTTCTGGATTTGAATGTTACCAATGTAAAGCAAAGCAGCCAGGATTTTAAAGATTTGAGATTGTTTCTCTTCATTGATACCAACTAATGCTAATGCATCACAAGTGTCTTTAAATTCTTTAGCATCATCGATACCATCAATTTGAGGAACACCACCTTGGTTCAAGTAGAAAAATTGATGCACATCCTTCAAACCCAACTGAGTTTTAGTTTCAGAATCTAAACCTTCAATCATTTGGTAGAAAATGTGGTAGTTTCTTTCAGTCTTTGGTTGAAACACCAATCTTGAACGTTCTAGCAAATAGGTTCTAATTCTGGCACCACAAATAGTGACATCCTTATCGAATAAGATTTCCAAGTATTTACCAAATCTTGAAGAATTATCATTTCTTGTAGTTTTAGCATTACCAAATGATTCCATAATTGGGTTAGTTGCCAAGATTTGTTTTTCAATTTCGGACATATCATGGTTATGTTCATCAGAATCGACAGAGGCAAAGTATCTCATAATGTATTTGGCAGAAACGGTTTTACCAGCACCGGATTCACCTGACACAACAATAGATTGGTTTTCACCCTTATTGATCATAAATCTATATGCATCTTCAGCAATGGCGAATAAATGCGGTTCTTCTTCGCCTCTTCTTTTGGAAGCATATCTTTGGATTCTATGAGACGAGTATAATTCATCATTTCTTTGGAAAGGGTTTGTGGCAATTAAAACAATACCTGAATACGTGTAAATGTTGAATTGAGAGTATCTAACTCTAATAGCGTTTAAAACAGATGGTTCGTTCAAATGAGACAACTCTGTTAAATCTTCAACAGTTTCAATTTGATTTCTTGGTAATGGCAAGTCGGGGTTGGTTTCATCAAGAGTGGAGGTTTCAATGTTAAAAGTGTTTTCTCCATCCTCACTGATTAATTCAATTTGGTACTTGTTGTTATCATTCGTGATTTTGGTGACTTCTACGCCCAACCATCCTTCTTTGTCATCTGCCATCCAACAACGCCTATAATAAAAAAGTGGATAAATCAATTGATCTATTATGTTAGTATCGTGAGTTCAGTTCGAAGTAAACACATAGTAAAAACTAGAATTCAAGAGTAGTTGGTAGTGTGTGAAGGTGATACAATCATTTCGAGTATACATACGTCCCTGGTTCAATTTGAGTAGCCATTTTATAGGAAGCTTAATCTAGAAGTGGGAAGGAGATGGATAAAAAAACAACGAATGAAAAAAAGAGGTGTTATATTGCAGTTGAGATGTTGATGTTGATGTGGATTAGGTTTTGGAATTGAGATCTGAGTATTCAACTATCTAAAATGGAAACGGTAGGAAAAAAAACGTTGGTGTGTCGTAAGATCAGTTTCTATTAGGGTATCTAAATTTGCCAAAAAAACACAAAAAGGAAAAACGTTGATTTAGAAATTAAGAAGAAAGAAAAACAAATAAATATAAATATATTGTAATTGAGAAAAAAGTATAAGTGAAATAGTTGATATTTGAAATCAGAGATGATAGAAGATGAATATGGTGTGGATCACTTATACAGATGTTGTGAAGTTAATGTGTCTAGTAGATG
>PPHW02000024.1:16503-47358 GCA_003705225.2 Ambrosiozyma vanderkliftii
GAACGCCTCTTTTTGACAGCTGGGCACCCGCCAGTGGCCTCTCTGTGGGGGGGGGGGACAGGGAACTGTTTTAGCACTTTTCGCGTTTTTTTTTTGTCTTCCCTCTCTCTCTCCTCCTTAATTTCTCGAGTTGGCTTGTGGATTTTTCTGTCCTTTTTGACGCGTCTTAATCCCTGTTCCATGTAGCTTCTCTCTCCCCCCCGGTGAATTCTGAAACCTTCCTGGTGTGCATATCAGTTGCAAGCATGTAGATTTGTGCATTGGCTTTATGCAGAAATATCACTAGCCACATTTTAAGAGCAATCAGCCACTTGGAGAACAAGCCACAATATTTATATGCTATATGCTACATGCTATATTATATCTCTGTATCTATTATTAAACTCTCTAATAAAACAGTAATAATAGATGTGCATCTCATGCATATAACGGTGTAGTTCTTATTTTCTCTCATGGGATTTCTATAGAACATTTGCTTAGCTAAGATTTGGATCAATTGACTTTTTAACTTTGTGTTGTGTTATTTTAACTCTACCTCTATCAATTGACTTTTCCTCTTTCTATATACAATGTTAAGCAGTCGAACCCTAATGATATAAAAAAAATTTACACCATAGATTATATCCAGCCATACATACCCGACAATAAATTATGATCCCATTCAAGAACATTGTTCCCTCAAGAGATGATCTAAAGAGGAAGTTCAAACTCACTTCACCAAGCAAATCAAACAGCTCTACAGTACCATCGTCCCCTACTAGAAATTCTCTAATTGAACCAACTAAATCACCGATAAATTTAAACAATGATAATTCCAACATCAACATCAACACCAATGGCAACCAGAGTGGTCAATTACATGGCAATGCTATCGATACCACCTCTTCTTCACATGGCCATAGTCATAGCTATCTCCATCTACCATCGGTGATGTCGAATTCCGCTGTTTCATTGCCGGTGATTACACGAACAACGTCCAACACTGAACATCCGGTTACAAAACAAACTACAACAGCATCAACCAATTCCCTGACGGCAAAACATGAGTACCATGTATTTCACAGACGAGCAAACTCTAGTCAGAACAGCACTACTAATGTTCACGGGAACACCGGTTCAAATATTGGTATGCCAGTTCATAGTGCTGGTAAAACTAAAAGCAATACAATGAATGTAAACAACAACAACGGTAACGACTATTACAACGAAGTGGCTCGTACCAGCTCGTTCGGAGCAACAGCCTTGCTTAATCAATTGGCCACTCCTGAAAGGCAAACATCGCATATGACAGTACAATCGGCTGGTGAGCGGGCTTTACTGGATCAGTTGACTCCCCCAGAGAAACAACTGTCTAGACCATTGACGAGAGGGTCCGGCAACTATGAGTTCAACAGTAACAGATTGATGCCAATGTCATCATCTACAACAGGTGATATTTACTTGTCTGCCAACTCCGATCGATCACAGCTTAGTTTTAGTAAAACATCCTCAAGGACGGCACAACGGCAAATCAGCAGAGATAAAGAGAAGAAACGGTACAAATTGAGTAAGGCCATCAAACAAAGATTTGATGAATTAGATGATCAAATTACGGATAATCTGGAAAAAAGACTAGATTTAATCTATGTGGAGAACATTGAATTATTAGACGAATTAAATGAACAATATGCCAGATTATTGGACATCAACCAAAATTTATCTGACAATTATGATAGGCTATCAGATTATTTGAACTCCTTAAATAAAAAGGAGGACGATCAAATTCAAGCCAACTTGAAGACAGATGATTTGTTTAAGAATCTGAATGATTTGAGTGTGCGGCTGGATACTGTTCAGGGAAATCTACATTTAAACAAGTCTAAACTTGATGTGTTTGATAACCTGTTAATTTCATTCGAAAACTTCAAACATGAAACTAAGCTTGCAAGAAAGCAAAAACGGAGATCATTATTTGTCTTGTTTTCATCTATCGTCTCTGTATTTGTCTTATATTTTACTGTTAGATATGGTTTCCTTATTTAGTTTGGGTTTATCTCTTCTTTTTTTTTCACATGTACATTATCTTTATTTATTTATATACATATATACATACATATATATTTATATACGTTTTCTGGTTATAAAAATTAATGAAACAAATTATTATAAAAGTATAATGCAAAATGGTAACAATAATATACTAAAGGAATGGTTAAATACAAATACACAGGTGGGGAGAGTAGGGGTAGGAGATGGAAATTATTCATGGATCGATCAATTTGTCACGGCAGTAATCCATTTCTTCTTCACTTAAACAGCTAACATACAAGCATCTAGATAGAACATCCTCATTGGCCTTGAAATTGTAGGAATTTGACCAATCAATTGCTCTTAGTAACCTCTTCAAAATAAAGGATGCAGTGGTAAACTTTTCAACATTCACTAATTCATAACTCTCTTCACTCTGATCATCAAATCCAAGTGTATCTTGTTCAGAATTGATGATTGTTGGTCTTTCAGAGTTCGCAGTCAAGTCACTAAGCTCCAATGGAGTAAAAGGAATAACACCCTTTGATGCTTTAACAGATTCACATTCCTTTCTAAAGTTTAAGAAATTTCTATTGGATGATGTTAAATCTTTCAAATTCTTAAAGATCAGTAAATCTCCAGCATCAACAGTGCTCCATGTTTTCTTCAATCCCTTGATGATAACCGAACTCAAAGCCAAAGTAATTTGAAACACAGTGGCAAAGTTTTGCAGGTTTTTACAAGTATTGGCCAAATGAATTAGTTTTGAAATAGTCAATACTCTTGTGCTTAGCTCCTTACATAAAAGAATTTCAGAGATAATCCAATTAGTCATTAAATTGAATCTCAAAGTGATTATATGAATACCAGTCTTGTCACCACTTTCTAGAAGAAGTCTTAGCCATGACACATATGGTTCCAAAGGTTTATCCCATTTCAGGTCAATCAATTCTTTCCATTCTAGTTGTTGTAACAAATCACGCTCAATCAAAGTGAATTGTTCACCTAAGACTTCAGAGTCATAGCCAAGTATAAATGGAATATGGTTACCCTTGTACATAACCTCTTCAACACTGATATATCTTTTTTGGGAGAGTTCCTTCTTTGGTGTGCTTGCCAATGAATGTAGATCAAATTTAGATAATGTATTAGTGTCAGATCTTAGCAGTTTGGTACTATATCTAGCCGGATGGCCAGTTGCTGTTGTAATTTTTGTAGTCGTTGGAACCATATTGTTCTGTCTTGGATTGGAAATAAACAAGTCTCTAACACGTTCTTCTAATTTCACTTCATCAATTGACTTCATTGAATGGTCAGAATCATCCATAATCATACTATCCGCATTTGGGTGAGACTCGGCAATGATGCCACCACATCTAGGACTACGTAATCCAGAAGGTGATGGGATGTATCCTCTTTGTGGGGAAACCGACTCATCGTTCAGTCCAAGGGTCATAGTAGGTTGGTTATCAGATTTCCCACCACGAAGCTTTGAAAGAGCATAGTCTATAGGATTGCAATCAAAAACAGTATCAGGTATTGCAGCTAATTCAGCAATTGCAGTTTGGGAAATTCCTGGGTATGGTAACAAACACGATTCGGAAGGAGATGGGGAAGGAACCATAGACACTGTAGTTTCTCCCGATGCCACTGAATTACGAGGGGTCACAAACTCGTCAACA
Organism: Ambrosiozyma vanderkliftii; assembly: GCA_003705225.2. NCBI lineage: Eukaryota > Fungi > Ascomycota > Pichiomycetes > Pichiales > Pichiaceae > Ambrosiozyma > Ambrosiozyma vanderkliftii. The sequence continues at coordinate 20,193 of PPHW02000024.1, forward strand.
AAGAATGGCAAGCATCTCATAAATTCCAAATTATGCTTCTCTTCAGCAATTTGGAGTTTAACGTCTTCCTTATTAGTGAATGAGTCAAAGTAAATTTCACCTTCATTTTCATCCTTATCCAATGTCTCATCTTCAGTAGCATCCTTGTTTGCATCTTCAGAAGTAGCGAGCATTTCATGCTCATGTTTCGGTGCCAGTTCTGGTTTAAGTTCATGTTCATCGGTATTAACAGACACTACATTGGCATCATTAGACTTAGGATTATCAGAAAGTTTATCACCGTGAAGTACTCTCAGATCAACCAAGGAAGTCTTCTTTTTCAACTTTTGATCTTCTTCAACAAAGACATTTTCATCTATCACATCCGATTCATATGACAAGTCAGAGTCATACGTGATGTAGGATCTTGTCGAAACAACACTATTTCTTGATATTAGTTTCACTGAAAATCTGTTATTTAATAAACCATCATTGAAATTACCATCATTATGTATCACTGTTTCAGCAGTGAGAGGAGCAGTATCAGTGTTCTGGGTACTAGATGCATCATCGACAAGTTGAGGTGATAAAGGAAGTTTCTCCATCACTGGAAATGACTCATTAGATTCACTATCAAATTTATGTTGCTTTTGTTTGTCCTCTTGATAGTTATTTCCTGTCATGATTGAAATGTTATCAATTTCATCTTGTCCAAGCACATCTAGATTCGAGTCACCCTTGTTATCAACAATTGACTGTACAAATTCTAGTTCCTGTTCATCATCAAAGTCCTTGGCTTCTTCTTTATTATCAAAATCATGTGATTGTGGTTGTTGGTGAGGCTGTTCTATATTCGAATTGTCCTTAGATGAGTTTCCAGCAACGTCAATGATATTAGCTGAAGAGGACAAGTCCAGCTCATTAGACCAGTTCATTGTCACGGACGGAGTTTTAAACGATCTGACAGATATTCTATGATTGTTGTCCATCGTGGACTCATTGTTGTTGTCGTTATTAAAAGCATTCAGCAAGGCGTCTGAGTCATCCTCATCAAAATTTTGTAATGTGTTGATACATTTGCGTTTGGTTGGAGAATCATCGAGATCATGATAATCAATTTGATTCATTTGGAAAGCCACAGATGATCCAGATGTATTGGTGTTCAATTTAGACAGGGTTCTCGATATACGAGGGGAGCCCGATACAGTCATTTTATTTGCCTTGTCGGTTGTAGCCATTGTTGTAGGCGTTATACCAGTTAGAGCTTGGTAATCCGTTATCACTCTTGAACTTAGTAAATCATATTTATCAGCTGTACATTTGACATCTTCGATCTTAGGTGCTCTATCCTTTTTAGATAGAGCAGGTGTGGAATTCAACTTTGTGTCACCGGCTATTTTCTTTGGAGGGTTGTTTTCTTGATCTGTCTTGTGAGAGAATATCCCCTTAAGGAACCGTTTCTTTGGCCTTTGATTGTTACGTGCTCCTTTGTTGTTCGTTTTCGAATTATTTGTTTTTGTTGTTGCGACCGTTGATTTCAAAGTATCAGACACAGGCACATTAATGTCTATCTTTTTAAGAGGTGTAGTTGGAGCCAATTTTGTAACTTTACTATCTGAAAACACTTCTACCTGACCCTTGATGATAAATCCTGGTTCTTTCTCTTTGTGTTGATTTGGGGAATCTAGATGTTTCACGCCTTGCACTGGAGTACATTTAACTCCCTGTAGCATGTCTGTGTATATATTTTCAAGAGTGCCACTTTTATTCATGCTAGATTGCCTCAATGAATAAATAGATGCCTTGGGAAAAAGAATAAATTTCTCATGTTCAAAATTATTTCTATTCGAGTTCTTCAAATGTGATGATGATCTCTGATCTAGTATTTTAGCCAATGAGTTTTGCTCCTTTTTAACCAATTCATCGTATTCTTGTAAGAGTTGATTTGTAGCGGTTGATGATCGTTGACCCATTAGGGAAAGCACTGATTGCCGACGCACACTTGGATTTTTCAATTGTTGTAAACCCAATACAGATAATCTTGAGCTGGGTATCATTTCATGTGCTTGAATTGGATATTGCAGAAATTCAATGTTACCTATCTTTTCCAAGCTGGCAGTATTCCAAAAAATCTGGCATAGTCTAATGTATGATTTCTTTAAATCAACAATAACTTTAGTTTGTAAGCTATCCTTTGAATCTGTAAACACTGGGTATTTCGAGACTTCATTTAAAGTATGAGTAAACAATTGTCTTAGTTGGACTGCATCAATGAAATCATCTTGAAAATGGTTTAAAATCCAATGACGTAAAGTGACAAATGTTCTCACTAGAGACAACATTCCTATTTTGCGTTCTGGTTCGTTGGCACTAGATGTCTTCTTCAATGACCATGTAAGCCTACAAAGAAGTAGTTCCATCAAAGGTAACGGATTGATGTATTCCCTAAAAGTCAAAAAGAAATCCACCAGAAATTCATAGTCAATAACTTGAGGAGATGTCAAATGAGTTACTATAGCTTCAATGGTTCCACCTTTAAGCTTTTGAGTTGTCTTGTCTAAATGGGTTATCTCTGATTCTGTTGGTGTTGGATATAAGAGTTCGTTGTCAAATAGAGGTTCATTAAGGGCAAAGTTAACCAGTAGTTGAGATAATTTCTCATCTATTTGTTCAGTGTCATTGCTGTTGTTGTCATCATTTAATGTTTCATTAACTTGATAATCTATACCTTCATCATTGACTGCTTCTGCGCAGGCATCGGCATTTCCATCCATGTTGATTTCTACATCATCAATGATGGTATTATTTGCTGGATCGACAGCAAGAGTATTGTTATCCATTTGATTTATAACATCCATTTTTCCATTGGTGATTATTGGAGTTGTATCATGTATTATCAAGTCACTGGTCGAAGCAGTTGTCAGTGATCCAGATGTATCCGTTGTCTGTTTTGACATAAAAGTATTGTTCTCCAGTTGATCGGATGACATCTTTCTTGATACTTATATAGTTACGCCTCTTTCTACTGTGTGAATCAGGCTAAAATTATAAGTAAATGGTCGGCAAAAAATTGGTACTGTTTGTAGAATATCAGAGAGAATGAATGAAGGGGGGGAAAGGGGAATACAAAAGAAGGGATGGAAATTAATATGTATATATTTCTCTTGAGAAGGGTGAAGTTGTCTCCTTTTCGATGAAATAAATAAGAAATGAAATGTATATATGTGAAATGAGTTAATGATATATCAGAAAGCTGTGTTAAGTTGAAGTTGTGATACGTTGTTGTAGACGAAAGGGCTTAAAATGATTTGTAAATAAAAATAAAAAAGGTTTGTTGATCTATCAAATTTCTCACTTATGTTGTTGTTTACAAAAAAAAAAGGCGCTGCTATATAAAACACTAAATAGTATAGTCTATAGTGAGTGAGCGGGTACTTAAAGCTTAACAAGTGAAAACGTAAACAAATAAAAACAACGGCTGTGCTCTCTGTTATTATTTAATATTCACTATATAGACGCGTGCATCATGTTTCTTTCTCGAGAAGAAAAAGTGTATCTGACAGTCAATATATATAATAGAAAGAATCAGCACGTCGTTTTTTTCTTACAATTTTAGGGGGGTTATTGTATAATATATATACTAAAATCATCTTTAGTGTAGAAAATAAATGCTACATCTTTTTTATTTGTTTTTTTTTCGTGTTTGTAATTTAATTAAGCAAAGCAACACAACATAACATAACAGAAAGAGTTTAAGGAGGCATAAATAATAATAATAATAATTATAATAAAAATAAAAATAAAAAGAGTAGAATAATAGTGATATAATAAAATATAAAAAAAAAGAAATAGGGATCAAATAATAGTAACCTATTATAGGAAGGAAATATACTAAATGGAGGGGAGTCGATGAGAAGACAGAGAGAGAGAGAAAAGAAGTAAAGACTTTTTATCATTGTTTTTATGTGTTTTTTTTTTGTTGTTTTACAATTATAGAATTTAACGTAGGGGGTTGGGAGTCATAACTATCATAACATTAAAGCAAGCAAACATGCAGGATTACAATCAATGCAACACATGCAAGAGAAAAAGTTCAATCACAGCACAATTAAATTGTTGTTATTGTGATTATTTATTTAGTACTTTGGCTTGCTTAAAGCAATTCTAACAGCCTTGTATTGAGTGTAGTTCTCCAAAGCTTGAGCACCCATTTCTCTACCAATACCAGATTGCTTGTAACCACCGAATGGAATGGATTGGTGGAAGTCATTGTAAGTGTTGACCCAAACAGTACCAGCTTGTAATCCATTAGCAACGTAGGTGGCAGTGTCCAAGGAAGAGGTGTGAATACCAGCAGCTAAACCATATTCAGATGCATTGGCAGTTTCGATAACTTCATCAGTGGTCTTGAACTTACTGATAACAGCAAATGGTCCGAAAATTTCCTCCTTGACAATCTTCATATCTTCAGTGACATCAGCGAAAATAGTTGGTTGGACAAAGAAACCCTTGTCTCCAATTCTTTCACCACCAGTGACTAAAGTAGCACCTTCCTTCTTACCAAGTTCAACATAACCCAAAATCTTCTCCAATTGTTGTTGGGAGGTTTGAGAACCTTGGAAAACTTCCTCGTTGAATGGATCACCAACCTTGACAGCTTCAGCGGCAGCCTTAAATTCTTGTAAAACTTCATCGTAAACATCTTCTTGAACGTAAATTCTTGAACCTGCACAACAAACTTCACCAGAGTTGTAGAAGATACCTAAAACTAAGTTTTGGACAGACTTCTTAATGTCGGCATCCTTAAAGATAATATTTGGAGACTTACCACCCAATTCCAAAGTAACCTTCTTCAAGTTAGACTCAGCTGCTGCCTTCATAATATGTCTACCAGTGGCGGTGGAACCAGTAAAGGCAACCTTCTTAATCTTTTTGTGGGTAGCAATGGCTTCGCCAGCCATCTTACCGAAACCAGAGACAATGTTAACAACACCCTTTGGAATACCGGCCTCCTTAACTAAACCGGCAGCATATAAAGCAGACAATGGGGTGGATTCAGCAGTCTTCAAGACAACAGTGTTACCAGCAGCTAAAGCTGGACCAATCTTCCATGACCACATTAATAATGGGAAATTCCATGGGATAATTTGACCACAGACACCAATTGGTTCTCTCTTAATATAATTGTGGTAATTGGAACCAGTATCAACATAAGAACCGTTAATCTTGTCAGCCCAACCAGCACATGATCTGATATAGTTGATAACTAATGCAACATCACCGGTGGCTAATTGAAGGGCCTTACCGTTATCAAGAGATTCAATGGCAGCCAATGTATCCTTGTTAGCTTCCAACAAGTCAGCCAAGTTGGATAAAGCCTTACCTCTAATAGATGGATCACAAGTGGACCATTCGGACTTGAAGGCAGCTTCGGCAGCATCAACAGCAATGTCGACATCATCATCTCTAGCTTCGTAAATTTGACAAATTTCCTCTTCGGTGGATGGGTTAATAACTTCAAATGTCTTGTGTTGTCTAGAAGGAACAAACTCGTTGTTAATAAATAAACCTGTTGGTTGTTCATATGTCTTACCATTTGGAAGGGTGATAGTTTGACTCAATGGGTAGTGCGAGTAGAATCTAATGGCAAAGGCTGGCTTGGTAGCCTTAGTAGATATGGATGCAAAGTTTCTTAGCATGGTTGTAGTGTTAATATTATTCTTTAGCTTTTTGATATAATAAAGAATATTTATGTTCTTCTTCCTTATTTTTCAGTAGTAGAGTAAAGGGGAAAAAACAATATAAAACGATACGAGATGCAGTACCGGAGAAGTAATAAAACTACATCATGAAAAACAGGAATTGCATACTTATTTATAATCCTCTGGTTCCGTGTCTCTTTTACAGCTATAATTCATTCATCATGCACTTATGTGAAACTTGTAAGAGTGGAGAAGCAGGGAGAGGAGGAGGAAGGGGGTAATATCCAAGCAGATTTCTACTATATGCATATTAAGAGCTATTCCATGTTTCGGAGTACAAAATACAAATTTACTTTATTCATGGAAAAACAACCAGCCAATTAGACAATGCAAAAGTGGGGTTCATTCGGTAGGTCAGAGGTATAGGAGGGGGTGTACACCCTGTTTAGATACTTGTTTGGGTAACCCTTGAGTTTAGAGCCAGGCAATGGGGGGCAGGCAAAAACCAGAAGCTAGGGGGTGGGTATTAGTGGTACCCTGCCGGCGTATACACGGTACCAGTACCACGCACTGGTTCTATTGATGGTAGTAGTTGGTGAAGGGGGTCCAGATGAAAAGCTAGGTTATCGATTCATTACAAATAATTCTTGTCTTATTTGGTGGATAAATTTTCTTGCTACATACACAATTGATGCAGAACCCCTTTTCAGATAATGATATTAATATAAATATAATAATAACACAAGTCAAGAAGAGGAGAAGAGGAGCAGAGGGAAAAAAAGAAAAGAAACTAACTTATCTACAAATTATTACGTGTGTATATAGTACAATGATTTTATAATACCTATATGATTATTAATTAATAATTATATAGGAAAAACAAAGCCTTCAGCCGGCGTGCGTACGCTCGCTCTCGCTAGAGAGAAACTCCGAACAAGGCTAGCACACCCCCACCTTGCCAATTGTTCTGTTTATACAGCGTGTGTGTGCATACATCTGTGTAAGAGAGAGCACCTTCTGCATGGACAGCAATATATGTGAAATAAACTAACATTGATCATGGTTAACCTCAGAACTCAGAAGTCTAAATTATGGACAATAATTAAAAACCCCAATTGTTTTGGTTAAGATATAGACCACCCAAGCTTGTCGGTCCATGGGAGTAGTGCAGTGTATTGGGGGTGCAAGTTCTCCCCTACACGGATACCTATCGGAGTGCGGGCGGTAGAGAAAGTCCATGGGCGTTCAGGGTGCCCCTCCTTCCCCAGTACTGGGCAAGCTTCCCCCTAAAGCACACTAGTCCCCCTCTTTTCCTCGGTTAACATCACGTACCTTGACAGGCTCAAGGGAACTTTCAGTACATTTTGCAATAGATTACACCCCTCTTTTCCCCAGATTCACTTCTTAAGGCAATAAATGGAGAAACTGGACTCACTGAACTATGGATATTCCAGTGGTGGTTTAAATGAAAGTCATAGGAATCAAATTTTATTTGAATGGAATGTGTTGGTACCTATCAACTTGAAGTTTTCAAAGCAAGCCTGTATCTCTCATTCCCTCCCCCTAACAACAGGGTAGATATCGCTTGACAATGATGTAATTGAAATCAATTAAATCGATTGCTTTCATTATTGATAATTCTATTTTTTCTCTCCGTCTCTCTCTCTTTTCCCCCTCCTGGGAAAACGTTTTCGGTGGTTTACAACTTTACAAGTCCCAATATAAATTTAAAAAAAATTGTCGATGTCCGTCAAAAAAAAATATTATTATTTATAGAAAATAATAATAATAAGTACGATTAACTTCATTTCAGCCATACGCTTGTTAATAGACGTACAGTGTTTAATGCCTGGATGGCTGGCTGACTGGCTGTTTGAAGATTTCTAACATGGCCTATCTATAAGATATCGGATGAAAATATATTATGTACATAGTATATACTTTTACTTTGCGATAATTACATTTCTTCTTTTTCTTTCCCCTGTAATAGTCTTCATATATAGAGAATTTTATACTATAGTTCTTAAATCCACTATCGTTCTAAACTCCTTTATAAATTCGGATAATAAAAATGGAAAATGAAAAATGAAAACACGGGGTGGGGGAGAGAGAATCAATGAAAAGTTTTTTAGCGAGACATAGATCATGTACGTGTATAATATATCTGGTTCCCTACTGTGTCTGCATCCACTACACATTGTCATGTGTTCATATTGACCATTGACATCCATGTACCTATTCTTTAAATTGAAAATCACCTCTCATATATGTACAACAATTTAGTTTTCTTTTTTATAGAAAATCAATGTATAGTTTACGTGTATTTCCTAGCGTAAGGCCCTTGTATATACACATTTTTGCCCTTACTTAAAAAAAACTCGGAGTTCTGTACCTATTATACTAAATATTATTCCTTAATAATTAAATACACCAAGAATTTATTGATTGGCCAATTATATTTGAATAATCGCAGTCTATCCGATTCATACATTGAACCGTTTAGGTATCAAAGTGCTTCATTTGCTCGATGTCCGTAGGATTCATATCTCGGAGGGATATTAATATATTATACTATATGGTTATAAAATTTTATCGGTTGGAAAATCAATAAAGAAATGGTCCGAAGTTTTTCCCAGGGAGATAGATTATTATGTTAATTATGTCTTTTTTTGAATGAAGAGGTTAGAAAGGGCCAATATGTAGTAAGATACACCACCATCTGAAACAATGAAATGCAGGATAACTGGCCAGAAAAGACTAATCGCTTGGAGTTTTTTCTTTTATTATTATGTACAGTTGCAACTGCCTTTTCATATTTATTAAACGATGGTAATTGATACCTAATGTCAGATTAATTGAAATAGAAAAAGGAAATTAGAATCAACTTAATTGGACGGGAATCTGTCTAGCATCATTGTGAAATGGTTTGTCCCCTCTTCTCTTCTTTTCTCTTCTCCTCACTACACTGCACTTCCCTTCCCATGATATCAAAGTCTTTTCATAGTATATCATACTGTTTATTGATATCTAGCTACTGTACTGTGACCGATGAAATCTTTAATGTATGAACTGCACCCTCTATCTAACTGATAGGCAGCCCTTGGGTACAGGAGCTTCCCACAGTTCCGAGAACCTGGTACACCCCCTGACGGGTGAACTCCCCACAAGGAACCCCCACCCTCACCTTTCACAGCTTTTTTTTTCACTGAGGAGAGGGGGTTTAAGGGTGTGATTAAATTCTTTCTGATAAGGTCCCACACATCCCATGTATCCATTTAGGAGGGCCAGGGGCTATATTACATATTGAATACAAATTAAGTCATCGATTGATCACTGCTTTGGATTCTATTCCATGAAAAATAAGTATCAATTAACTGTACAAACCCATGAACTACATTTCGCTTTAAATTTTTGTGAAGTTCGTAAATGTAACAAGTTATTTTTTTTAAAAAAAACACACAAATAGTAAGAAAAATAAAACAACGATGGGAAAGTGAAAAATGTAAGAGAAAAAACTAGAGAAAAGGAAACGGATAATGATGATGATAATAATATACAGATAGAAAATAATATATAGTAGTAGTAATATAAGGCGGAAGTAATAGAAAAAGAAAATTAAAAGAAAAAATGCACTCATTAACAAGTAAGGTTCAGGGTGTAAACGATCGTAAACAGATTGAGGGATACGGTGATCGGAAAACTAATAACCGATACTGGCCATGATACCGTAACCGACAGTGATGACAAATGCGAATGAAATGATGGATGCAGGAACACCTCTTGAAATAAACAACCCTGTGGACAAATATCTGTTACCCAAATCATCAGTCTTAGAAATTGCAATGGAATTAGGGAAACCTGAACTTGGCAAACCCATACCAATGGAGGCAATCAAAGAGATACCACAAACCAACAAGTATTCATGATTCAATTTCTCACCAACAGATTGCACCAATGGAACTAGAATCAAGGCAGACACAGTATGTGACACAAATGTGGCGAACACCACACACAAAACACCAAAAATAGCCAACACTGCGATGGCAGGGTATGTATCAATTCTATTGGATAGTGACGTAGCGATGGTATTTAACAATCCAGATGAGGACACAGCTTTACCTAAAGCAATACCACCCATGGCCAATAAAACAATAGACCATGGATAGTTGTTAACATCAGTGGCAGTTAACAGTCCAGTACCGTATAAAGCAATAATTGGAATGACAGAAATAATACCAGAGGCACCAATCTTATCCTCCATTTGCGATTCAATACACCATAAAACAATGGTGACAATGGTGACAAGAATCACATACAATTGTTTTAAACTAAATCTTTCCTTAATTGGCTTGATTGGCTTCAACTTAACATCATTGATTTTAAATGAGACAATCATCTCAAACCAGATACACACCCAGCAGATGATAGACAATGGGATGGAGAAGGAGAACCAGTTACCCCATGATGGCTGTGGGCTCAATGCCTCAATGGCAATCATGTTCTGTGGAGAGGCAATTGGAGTGGACATACCAGCGGCATCTGAAACCAATGCAATACCCATAACTAAGGCCTTAGCAAAACCAGAGTGGGTTGGAATACTTTTCAACATTGGGTCAATTAAAGAATAAGACAACACTGGAGCAGCAACATTAGAAATCCACATGGATAAGAACAAAGCCACACCAGTGATAGCAAACAAAACATTTCTTGGCTTGGTACCTGCAAAGTGTAAGATCCATGAGGATGCAACCTTGGCAATGTTGTACTTAGATAATCCGGCAGCCAATGTGAAACCACCCATTAATAACATAATGGTAGAGTTCCACATAGTACCTAGAATATAAGTTGCAGCATCTGGAGCTGACATAACTTCACCGGTATCAGCATCCTTCAAGACATTACAAAGCACAACTAATAATGGCACCAAAAGAGACGTAGCAAATAATGGAATAGCTTCGGAAGCCCATAGAATGGCACAAACTGCAACCACGGCCAAACAATTACCTTGAGTTCTATCATTTAATGTCTTAACACCTAATAATATACCACCAACAATGAAAGCTAGATAAATCTTATATGCGTTTCTTGAGTAGAAGAAAAACTTTGGAAACTTAAAGTATTCAATTTTGGTATATTTCAAATTAATTGGGTATGGTAGCTTGACTTTAAACATATCCATTGAGTAAAGGTTCTTAATTTCAGACTCTTCACCAGTTAGCAACTTTGCGGATTGCGCATTATTTAAATCCTTCTCAATACCAATCATTTGCTTCCAAACAGTTTCTCTTTCGAACACAATGTGTTCTCTTAAGTAAGATCTCAAAAAGGTTCTAGAGTCCTCCACTGTATCTCCAGTGACACCAGAGTAAATATGAATCAATTCCTCCAAGTAATCATCGATTTTATCGACCGTATCTGGGTGGAAGATATAACATTTATGCTCTAAGTTGGCAACATATTCCTGTCTGGTAGCTTCATCTAAAACTTTATCAAACTTCTTACAAGCTTTACTGAAACCAATTTTATTTAATTCAATATATGACTTTAATTGGGATAATTCGATGAACGCTTCTGTGATCCTCTTTTTGTAAGCAACTTCGTGTCTGTAGGATAAATTGAATTCATTGTCTCCCAATAAGGTAGAGTAAGCGGTAGTGGATTCTAAATCATCATCGTCGTCATCATCTGCATCTGGCCCCTCTTCTAAGTCATGGAAATGTCTTGCAGTTTCGCCTGTCTTGATACGCTCTAAGTCATTTTGTGTTTCATGGTAGTACTTTAAATCATGCAATAATCTATCAACTTCGAAAAAGATAGTCTCTTCTTGAGTGGTGTAAAACTTGTCAATTTTCTTCAATTCATGGTTTAGTTTAGATTGAAACACCTTTTTGGGAGTGACTTTAACCATGTCAATCTCTTCAATATGGTAATTTTCGTCCTCTTCATCGGTAGATTGCTGATCCTTGGATGTGTCTTCCGAGTTAACGGTCTCCAGTTCAATGGTTTCTTGGTTCACGGGTGATGATTTCTTTGCAAAGGGCTTTTGGATCCCGGATTTCAAAGATTTAGTCCATTTTGAGATACCTTTTTTCTCCACGGTGTCAGAAAGTTGAGATTTACCTGTGTCGGTGGAATTTCCGACTGCGGTGGATGAATTACCCATCTCTGCTTCTTGGAAGTTCAACACGTATTCCTGTAACTGGTAAGTAGTTTTCTTCAAACCCTTATAGTTCAAGTAGTGGTCTTTCCATTCCGGAACGGCATTTAATTGTAAAGAATGAGAAAACTTCATTTATGTATAATATCTTGACGAGTAATGTATAAAGGATTGTCTTCTGAAATGAAATTAATGTGATATGAAAATTGTATATTTGTATATGTGTGCTACCGATAGCAACGTAACGAATATATGAAATGAGTGAATGTATTAAATGGAAGTGGTTGAAGTTGACTTTATCAATGTCTACTCTTCTTTTTACAGGGTACTATGCTGAAATTGAAACTTTGGGAATTTGGTCTTTATATCTACATAAAAACTTGTTTATTTAAATGCAACCATCCCTTTACAGTTAAAGTTTTTCTTTTTTCTTTAGGGTCACTTAGTATTTATTGTCTGTAACTGGCATTTGACTGCGGATACTACATACATACACACACAGACAATCATACCGCCAGGAAAAAAAGAAATGAAAAGCAGCCCACCCGTAAACTGTACGTACGATTTTTTTTTTGCCCTAGTAAACTGGCATTCTTGCCCGGGGAGGATCTGAATTATGCACACATTTCTCTCCCAGAGGGTTAAATGAATGGAAAATTTTTTCCCAGGGTAAGTATAAATAAGGTACGGGAAAAACAGCAAGTTTCCAAGGAGATAAAGTATTTAAATATATCAAATTTGGTGGAAAAGGTCAATCTACGTCAATTTCTGCATGTTTTGACATGTTGAAGTGGTTATCTTGGAGGTCCAAGATTTGATAGGAAAACGTTTTCATTAGTTAGTACCCTTGCCAACCTTACAAATATCATATGAAGTAATACCTCGTGTGACTGGGTTTGCAATTAGGAAAAAGCTTGGAAAGATTATTGGCTGATGAATGTGTGATTAGTTAATTAAATGTGAGGGGGACCCACGTGGGTCCTCTACTCTGCCTTGAATATAATTTTCATTTTCGTTTACACTGCCCTGGAAAAATGTAAACGGTCCCCCCGAACATGGCCGACGCAAATTTCATTAAAAAAAAGTTTGCGTCGCGACGATATCTGATTTCAATTGAATTATAACCGACGCTATTCCTTATAAATAATATAGGGCTTATCGAGATCCTCAATTGGGATTGATCCGCCATTATTGATAAATTTTATATAAAAAGGTGCTAAGTTTCCGACACCCTTTCTTATGGTTTTTTTTCATTTATGACTAGCTTTTCTTTCTTTCCTACTCAATTATTTGTATTTGTGTCAGATCAATTGATAAGCAAACATATTAATTATACACTTGCTATAACTTAAAAACAGAAAAATGGTCAAAATTTTAACCTGGACAGACGTTGGATTACCTGTTGGATCCCCAATCTTAAATGCCGCCACGATCACTAAACAAGGATTGGTTTACACCTCAGGTGCTGTTGGTTCCTTGAAAACCGGTGAAATTCCAACTACTGTTGAAGAACAAACTGAAGCTGCCATTGCAAACATTGAAACTATCTTAAAGGCTGCTGGTTCCTCGTTGAAGTCCGTTGTTAAGGTTCTACTTTTCGTCACTGAAGAGAAAAACATCCCAACTGTTAATGCTGTCTATGCTAAGCACTTCACAACCCAACCACCAAGATCTTGTATTGTTGTTAAGTTAGCTTCCCCAAAACTATTGGTTGAATTGGAAGTTGTTGCAGAACTTGAATAAGCTATCTATACGCATATATCATTATTTCTCAAGATAGAAATTTCCTTCTTTATAGATTTCTTTTAAACGATTCCTTTCTACATACACACATACCTTCAATATATATAAAAAGTTTTTTTTTTCTTAAGAGCCATTCAAATCATTTAAATTCATATAAGAGAATGCACACCTCGAAGAAATGATCTTCAAAATAAAAGTTATCCAACACTTTTGAAACTCTTTCGGGGGGGGGTACAATTTTCACCGGTACGTTTCATTATCATAATCACTGTCATCATTATCACTGGATTCGTATTCCATTATCACCCAACTACTATGGTCTTCAAAGTAGTGACCTAGCTCATCATAATGGCAGTTGAACTGGTGTTGCTCCATGTAAGTAGTGTATTGTGAGTACGTACAATACACAAATATGCAGAATAATTATCTGACCGCTCCATATAGTTATCCCACATATGACGAAGATATGAATCAATCAACTTTGAACAGTTTGGGATGGGGCCCACATCCCCCTTACCGTATATCCATTCTCGTATAGCAAGAATAGCAAATGAGACATGTACAATTGCTACTAAGAAAAATATAGTCATATTCGGTCAAAAGTTGTTGAGATTTGCCCCTTCGAATACAGCTATGATTACTGCTCATTGATTCTATTTTCTAGTTCCAAATATAGATGTTTTCGGTCCGAATTTCCCTGAGTCATACACTATCATCAGTTATTAAAAAAACTTGTCTCAAATGGTGACAATAGTATTTTACTCGTACTTTTGGTAATCTCTAATAGAAGCATCTTTGGATTTATCTACATACTTTCAATACATATAAAAACTTTTTTTCTTAAAATGAAAAACTAAAACAACAAAAAAAAGAGAAATCCCAAAACGAACAAATAATATAAGAAAACTTAAAATACAGTAATAGAGAAAAAAGTAAAAAGTACATGAGACCATTATGATAAAGAAAAAGGAACGAAGAAAATAAGGAAAATAAAACAGGTTAAAAGTAAAAAAATATAGCTACCCATACTTCATAGCGGATATTTATAAATATTTTTAGATAGGCAAGGGAAATAAAACATTAATTGATCATTCAATCATTAAAATTCACATAGGAGAAGACATACATCAAACACATGATCATCAAAATAAAATTACAGAAAGAAACGGGTCTTTTTTTTGAAAAAAATATAATAATATCCAGTAGTTTAAAACACCATTAATAATCATAACCACCTGGAAATTTATCCTCTTCAGTTTTAAGCTGTTGTTGTTGATATTCCTGGTATTGTTGCTCCTGCTGCTGTTGCTGTTGTTGTGCTTGCTGTTGAAGAAGATAGTCTTGATCGGGTTGCTGCCCCTGTTGTTGTTGCTGCTGCTGTGCTTGTTGATATTGAAGATATTGCTGCTCATATGCTTGTTGTTCATCGACACTACCAGGCTGATACTGTGGCATTTGACTGGATTGAGGTGGTGGAGCTTGTGCCTGAGATTGTTTTCTCTTTGGCTTCTCCTCCTCTCTTGGAACAATATCAATCAAAAAGTCAAACATGTCTGATTTCTGTAATGCAGCAGCTATATCTGATTTCTGTAGCGTTCTTCTCTTATTCTCTTCTGCATGGATCCATGCTCTCATTGTCAATTCAGTAATAAATATATCACACCCTTTGGCAAATAAAATAGGAGCTTCAGCCGATATCATTTTAACTTCTTCATCTGTCTTCATCACTTTCTTGATTCTAGCCAAAGGTAGCTGGTGATTCTTGAAATCATGATCATCGTGTTCTATAGAGTTAATGGTATCTTGCCAATATTGCATCATCATGTTTTTATATTTTCCAATCAACCCTTGGCCAACATTTGCAAAAGCACCAGCTGGACCTCCAAAATCATCCTCCTCTTCTTCTTCGACTTCTTCTTGAGGAGGAGGAGATACCACTTGTTCCCGCTGTGGCACCTCATCTTGTTGGTAATGAGATTGATCATACTGAACCATATTTTCATGGTATTGTTCAGCATTTGTATATCTTTCGTAATCGTTATTGTCCATTTTTATCACTATATTTCGATTATTATGACAGGGGAAACCAAAAAAGAAAAATTAGAAAAGAAATGAGATGAACTGAAGTAGATAATCTAATTTTCGTATTTATGATATGGTTTGAAAATGAGACCACTTCCAATTTGAGTTAATATATTTTGGAATACTCTTTCCTTGCAAAAGCGTGAAGTAATTATCTAGATCGGAGATATTAGAATTCAAAATGGATAAGATGCACTATGGTACTATTAATAAAGAACAATATACAAGTTTTTTTTAAAAAAAAAACAAATTCTTGCTTGTTGTTATAATTATAAATCGATGGTGAATTTGATAAATGGAAGTGTTTCTTGCAAAGTTCCAGTTATTAGACGATATTTAATAATGGTCAATAGATGTTGAGATGTGGATTAATTCTGTGATTCCTTGTAGACAAGCGTGTATTCTTCCAATAGACATGTAGACATTACAACGTTCAACCATCGAAAATCATCTTCATATTCTCTCACATATATTCGGATTTAGTGGGGCTCACTGTACTAAGAAAGAAAAAAATAGCATTGTCGGGAAACATCACACAGTTAGCGGCAGGAGGGTGAAAAGAGGGTAATGGTAGTGCACCTACCAATATTTTGTCTGAGTGTGTTAACTCTGATCATATGTAAATTCATCAACTGTATAGTTATAATTTGCAGATAGGAAAATGGATCTATTCATAGTTTCATTAGTTCTTCATGGTATTGATTGTCCAGTAAAAGCAAGTTTGAATTCTGTAAAATAGGTATCGGAAAAGTTAAAAATTTAGAACCTTGTATTAGTTGTATGATAATGAAAAGGTAAGCTTAAAGAAAAGGGAAACTCAAATCAAACACTATAACTTCAACATTATACATGCGATATGGCTAGAATCATTGTTGCATATGTTTCAATGCATCAAAATAACGGTGCTTTTTGCTTTGTGTCAATGTTAATGATATGAGGTTTGTTTTTCACTTGCTGTTTCCAACAGTTGACGTAGGTTCATAAAAACAAAATATTTATGTAGATATTCTGCTATTTTTTCTCCTGAAAGAGTTCAAATGGGAAATTCTGTCTTTAATATCATTATCATTATCATTATAACCTAAATAAATTATACAGTATTTTGATATGATTTCGTCCAAATGTTATTTGAATGGTGTAAAGAAGAAAGCATTTGTACCTTTTTTCATAAAGTATCTCCCATTCGAATATCGCTATATTCGTGATCGATCGTTAAATAGTAAATACACCACTACAAAAAATCCTTATCTAGTTAGCCCATCGCTGATAAGATATTACATCTCTACACCAGTTTGCCACAGATGGAGAGGCTCATATTAAATCTAGGTTATATATATATATAATAGCCTGAATATATGGATATATATATATTAACTTACCTGATGGCAATAAAATCCTAATATTTATAAAACTCATTCAAAATTACTTTTAAAATACATATTTTAAGATAATCTAACAATGGCACCTCAATGGATGCCTCAAAATATACAGAAAAGGTTACTGAAATATGTGATACAACAGCTTTCCCTATTTTCTGAAATTGATTTACCAAACTTGGATGTTTCACTAGGCACAAATTCAAGAATAAAGTTGACAAATTTAGAATTAGACATAGAAAGATTTGATATTCCAGGAATATATGTGAGAAATGGCTCGGTCAAGGAAATGGAGCTAGTGTTAACCATGAGCGATGGCGTCAATATAAATTGTTCTGGTCTTAACATGACAATAACACCGTCCCTGACATCGGGTGTCAACACTAGCACAGATCTGGAATCGCTATTAGCTAAGAGCACGTCTGATTTAGCAAATAGTATTATGTTTGATGATAGTTTAGAGGATGAAGATAATGATAATGAAAAAACTAATGCCGGTTCAAAAGATGGTACCGATTATAAGAAAACAGATGCTACTACTACTAATAATAATAATAACAAACAAAATGATGTCAATAGCAATAATCAATACGGATTGAGTGGAATGATGTCAAAAGCAGTTGATATGGCACTTGCTAGGCTACGTGTTGATATTCACAACATTTCACTAACAATAGTTTCTGATCCGGCCTCTATTCAAGTTCGTTTGGACAAGGCACAATTCGTTTCAATGGATGGAATAAGGAGTATCACATTCGAAGGTATTTCTATTAAATCCTTAAAACCAGACATATATCCAGGAAAAGGTTTAGATAATAGAGAAAATATGACGAACGACCAAATAAGTAAAAAAGGGCCTGGACTTGAGGATGGTGATGATAACGAAGACGACGACGATGATGATGACGATGATGATGATGACTATAATGACAAGCTTATGTCATCCTCATTCATGGCTACAGATAAACATGATGTTACGCAATCACTAAGAGATAGCATAATGTTTGCCAATGATGATTCACCCACTAATTCCGTGTACATGAGTGCTACTTCAAACTTTTTCGATGCACAATCACATATGTCAGCAAAAAAATCTGTTATGTCAACGAATACTGCTACAGATATTAATAATAATACGTTCAAATGGGAACCAATACTTGTATATATAAATGAGATGAAAACTTCCTTTGAGGGTCTACAGCCAATTGAAAACTTGACAGTTGATATTGATAATATTAAAGTTGCCGCCTCCCCACTTCCAGAATGTATAACTGCTCTACTTGATTCTTTAACTCACCTCAGTAAGTTATCGGCCTCCTTGAAGAAATCATCCTCTCATAATAGAAGTGCCAATATTGTGGGCAATAAATCCACCAATACAGAAAAGCAATCTTCCATTCTACTAAACAATTTTAACATAAATGAAATTGGAATTAGCATCTCCTCAGCAATAACCCCAACTGGGGTATTTGCCCAAGAAGACGATATACGATTGATTATTGATGGTATAAGTTTCCAACAAAGAAGTTCCTCATTTTTATTAGGAGGTTTTGATAAAGTCAGAATGATCAAAGCTGGTCAAGAACAGGAGCTCTTTTACTTTGAGAGTTCCACTATTGACTCTTGTGATGTGAAGTTTGAGATTTTAAAATCCGATGTTATTAGAACTACTCTGTTGTGTTCAAAGGCTGCCACTATTAACATAAATGAGAGTGATTTAAAAGAGTTCATTACATTTTGGGTTAAGCTTGGTCCATTAATGAAATCATTTAGTAGCTTTATTTCCCCTTCTTCATCTTTACCTTCCAATTCGAGTCATCACTTGCTATCATCATCCAGGCTTGGACGAAATCCACTTCCATTTGTAAATAGAGAACTTAGACAACCAACACCATCAAAACCACAAGAACAGGAAAAATCTGAGTTTAGTGCTCAAACATCTTCTTTTTATCTTAATTTCCATTTTTCCGAATCACAACATCTTTGCTTAACTCTTCTTCCTTTATCGTTTAACTCGATATCTAATGTGCTGGAAACAGAAAGAATAATATCAGAATATATTGATGATTCTAAAAATCAGACTAAACAATTATTGCTTATGAGTGGGTTGCGAATCACAGATCACACTTCCATACCAATTACAGTGAAGACTCTTGACGAAAACACGCAACTAGAAACTACATGCTCTACTTCCAAGACAACCGAAATACAGAGCATATTTATTGATATCGAATTTGAATTGTTGAGTTTTTTACGTGATTATTTTACAAAATTTTCATCCGATCCTGAAATTCCACATGATACTATTTCATCTTCTGGCTCAAAGAAAGGGAAAAGAGTTCGTTTAAGCAATAGTGTATTCTTCAATCCCACTAAAGTCTTGACAAACTTTATATCACTTAATCAGTGTGATTTAAAAATAACAAACATAAATGAAGAATTTGGCGATCTAGAGGCTTCCCTTTCAGATCTATCCGTTGCTCAACATAAGGACAATTCTTATACTATTGGATTGAAAAATGTTCACGTGGGAAGAAAATCAGATTCGATTGTCGAACAGCTACTGTCTGTTGTCAATAAGGAGGAGAAAGTCAGACCACCTTTATTTGCTAAATACAAAGAATCTTTATCTGTTCATCTAAGAAATGTTGCAGTTGATTACTATGGAAAATGGTTGACCATGTTTGAAAATACCACACCGAATTCTGAAATAACGGTTACAGAAAATGTGGATAACGCTGAAAAAAATATTAATTATAAACCAAAGTCTAAAACTGAAATTAAATTGACTCTCACTGATTTTGTGATAGGATTATCGCCGGTTAACCTAAATTCTAAAGCCTTATTAGTGATTAAAAAGGGAAATGGTGATATTATCTTGCATCCTGATAATACAATTTCTGTGAAATCTTCATTCAATAATATTGCTGTTCAACTGATTGATGATATTGAAAACATATTAAGTGATGAGCAAGCTAAGCAACGCATACGTTTAGAATCTAGTCCTTCTTGGCTTTTGGCTGCTTTTTTGAAATGCAAAGGCTTTGTGACGGTTGGGCATGTGAATTCGTTTTTTCTATTGGCACAAATAAACACCATGGATAAGTTGAAGAAAGTTAATTTACAATCATTGATTGACATTAAGGTCACTTTGAATGATTTAAGGCTCGGGTTATGTGCAGATTCCAGTAATTGTATTATTCAGTTGTTCAAAGATATCAAGCAGCCTATTCAATTTACCTTTGATGAAAAGTACAAGCCACAATCAGACACAATCAATATCTTTGACTCCATTGATGAGAATTTTTACAACATTGAAAATCAAAAGGCAATTGTCAAGTCGGCTAACGAATCAACTGATGAATTATCTGTATCTAGTGATGAACCATTGAGTATTGTTGATGATTTCTACACCATGAACATCCAAACCAATAGTGAAATTCCTTCTTTGGGAGCAAACAGCAGCGGTGTCAGCTTTACGGGAGTCCTAAGTGATCATGATGATGTCATATTTGAAGATGATCACTTCCAGAAAGAGAATTCCGATGAACTACAGATTATTCCTATGACAATTGCTGTTGGTATACAAAAGATTTCCATTAAGCTCCATAGTGGATATGATTGGAGCAATACCAGTCCAAAATCAACAATTGATGGCACTTCGTCTCATAGTCGAATTAAACGGTCGAAAATTCATCAAATTCTTATTGAATTAGAAGATATTGAATTTAACATGCAAATACTGAGTAATGATGAACCTCATCCTACATTTATTCCCGTTGTGTTCAATGAGGATGAAGATATTGATGATTCCGTCTTGGTTAACACCATAGACATAACTGTCAGAAATTTCCAGATAGTTGATAATGTTCCTTCCTCTAGCTGGAATATGTTTATGGGATACCTTAGAGAATCTGGTGAAAGGGAAGTTGATTCGAATATGTTAACTGTGGCTATTAAAACAGTGAGACCCATTGCAAAATTGGCAGCTGTAGAACTGGTACTTTCTATCTCGGTATTACCACTTAGACTTTATGTCGATCAAGATACTTTAGATTTTCTGTCTACCTTTGGTGAATTCAAAGATGAGAGATTTATTCCACCTGTTAGAGAGACAGATGAAGAGATGTTTATTGAAAAGCTTAAGATTAATGCTGTTAGGATTAAGTTGGATTACAAACCAAAGAAAGTTGATTATGCCAGTATTAGATCTGGGTGTACTAATGAATTTATGAATTTCTTCATACTTGATGAATCGGAGATGGTGTTGCAGAGCGTCTTGTTGTACGGTATACCCGGGTTTTCTAGGCTAAACAAGATGTTGAATGACTTATGGATGCCTGATATTAAGAGAAATCAACTTGGTGGTGTTTTAGCGGGATTAGCTCCTGTTAAGTCTACAGTTAAAATTGGTGCCGGGTTCACTGAATTGCTGACGGTTCCTATTAAGGAATATCAAAAGGATGGAAGATTGGTTAGAAGTTTGCAAAAGGGTGCTCAAAGTTTTTCGAAGACCACTGGTGGTGAAATTTTGAAGCTTGGTGTGAAATTGGTTGCTGGTATGCAAACCATCTTAGAGAGTACTGAAGAGGCGCTAGGTGGCGAAGGACCCTCTGCAAGGCTTCCTGTTTCCTCTACTTTTAATAGTAATGTGGATAATATAGGTAATACAAGAAGGTCTTCAGCATCTAAGCAAAGGGATTCTGTTTACAATGGAACTGGTGTTATACCTGGGGAGAGATCTCTAATCGGTAAGAGTTCGCTGAATGGATACAATAGAAGAATGTCATTTGATTCATTTTCCGAAGATGCAGATGAAGAAGAGTATGTTCTTAATTACAGCATTTATGGTGGTAATCAGAATGCTGGATCCTCTGCCATTGAAGATGATGATGAGGATGATGAAGATGATAGTGGCAATGGAGGTGATGCCAACAATGATGGCATCAATGAACAGGATCGTGATCATATTGATGGGGAAGACCATGGTGTTCAAGCGGGTCAAAATACGGAAAATAACACTGGACAACAAAGAATAATTAGTTTATACTCCAATCAACCAGAGAATTTAAATGATGGGTTGAGAACCGCGTATGAATCATTTGGAAGAAACATTACCAATGCCAGGGACGCCATATGGGCGGCCAGTTCGAAGGCTAGCCAAAGTGGCAGTGCACAAACTGCTGCCAAGGAGTTTGCTAAAGTAACACCGGTTATGATTATTAGACCAATAATTGGAACCACGGAAGCTATTTCTAAGACACTGCTGGGTGGTATTAATGCATTAGATCCAGAGGAGAGAAAGAAGTCCGAAGAAAAGTATAAAAAATTGAATGAATAAAATTAACTTTGGGTAATGTGTGTTTATATAAATATTTTAATTGTCATTCTCTCTTTAATTCCCTTTTCTTTCTTGCCTTCTTTCACTAAATAGTTATGCTATTTCAAACTAATTGGATTACATCTTACAATGTATGGAGAAGATTGTAAAAATGTGTCGTCGATCGACTCAATACCGTGCGGGTCGATAATATTTTGCCATCAAAAAAAATCATTTCGTCCTTACTGATAACAAGCATAGGGTATGTCTCCAAAATGGACAGTATTAATTTTGATTTGATGTGTCTAAGGATAAATAACTAACTACACAGGGATTGATATTCTTTTTATATTTATTTTTCTTCATATATAGAGATTCATTATTCATATGGATTCTACTGAAGATTCATTCTAAATCATGCCAACGTCGAACCCATTCCAATCGTTTTCATCGGTTGTCAGAGATAAGCCGGTGAAAGAGCATAGACAAACATTTGATGAGCTGTATGGAGAACCGGAAAATTTCCTTGAAGTGGAGGTTGTGAATCCTATAACGCATGGCAACAATTCTTCCAGTATGTACACCGATTATGAAATCATTTGCAGAACTAATATACCAGCCTTTAAGAAGAGGAACTCCAGGGTGAGAAGACGTTACTCTGACTTTGATTCATTTAGAAAAGTCCTGGAGCATGAGTCTACAAGAGTGATCATACCTAAGCTGCCAGATAAGTCTTTACTAAACTACTCCAACAGATTTAATGATGATTACATTGAGGAAAGAAGAAAGGGGTTGGAGAAGTTTTTGAACATGGTTGCTGGTCATCCCCTACTTCAAACGGGAAGTAAGGCTTTGATCAGTTTCATACAAGATGAAACCTGGGACAAGCATAAGTTCATCTAAGTTTTGTGAATGGCTTGTGAATATCACAAGTTCACATGCACACACATATATATATACTACTTTTTGCATGTACTGCATAACATACATACACACATTTATTTCCATTATGATCCTCCGGCTTTGCGTTTTTTTTTTCTATCCTCTGTATACTCTCCTCTATTTTTTGCTTTGAAAAAAGATCAATCTTTATACTTTTCTTGTGAATCATAATCATAATCATTGTCATAATATTAATAATAATAATAATAATATATTGTATTATATAGTAACCTCTGTAGTTGGTAGTTTAAATAGATCCAGCCAGCCTAGCCCAGTTTTTTTTTTCCATTATTATATAGGCGCTCTTTAAATAATAATTTATAGAGAAAAAAAAGAGCTGCTTCATCAGATGATTTTTTAAATTTTATATAATTTTTGGTTATGGTTAATAGTGACAATTTCCCATTTCTTCCGGCTTCATTTTCCCTCAACTCTTTGCCTTCTGGTTTAAACCTGATTGTTCAATCGTATGTCTCTTGTAGCTAGAACATATATTAGTTACAGTGGAAAAAAAGTTATAAGCAATTCAATAATTTCTTTAACTAGATTCAATTGTCAATTAAAATCATCATCAAACTGTATTGTTCATCATCAATTCACAAGATCGATACATACATCATCTAAAAGACCAAAAATTATTTCAAATACACACCAATTATCAGTTCAATTGCAATCAATAATGGGTTTAGTTACTATTTCCAACTCGATCAAGGAGGCTTTGATCAAGGATGAGATCATTCCAACTGTGATCCATGATACTAAATTCACTCCAAAGGGATTTCTGTTGATCTCCTACGGCTCTGAAGACAAGCAAGTCACAATGGGTAACACACTCCAAGTTGCAGAAACTCAAGAAAGACCAACTATCCACTTCACTTTGAACCTACCAGATTCCACGTCCAATTCTCCACCAACTCAAATCTCCAGCAATGATAGATTCACATTGATCGTCACTGATCCAGATGCACCAACTAAGGGTGATGAGAAATGGTCCGAGTACTGTCATTATGTCACAACCAATATAAAATTAAACGCATTTGATGAAAATACTGTTGATGCATCGAATATTGGAACCAAGTTAACCACACAGGACTTGAAGGGTGATGATTTGGTGCCTTATATGGGTCCGGGTCCTCCACCAAAAACCGGTAAGCATAGATACACATTCCTATTGTACAAGCAAAAAGCCAATTCCACTCCAGCAAGTGTTCCAGATAGACCAAATTGGGGTACCGGTATTCCAGGTTATGGTGCTGCCGAATATGCCAAGAAGAACGATTTGGAATTATTAGCTGTGAACTACTTTTTTGCCAAAAATACATTGCAATGAAGAGACCCAACCTCCGCAAAAAAAAGCAGAAACAAAAAAAGAAGGGTATCGATATATGGAATGAAAAAAGTGATTGGGGTTGAAACATCTAGGTAGTTTAGGGAAAAATGAGATATATAATAGATAATAGTTATGAATATAGTATTATTCCTGTATCAACCTACTGTTTCTTTTCCACATTATTCTTTGATTTGTCTCTTCTTTTATTCGTTTTCTGTTTCCATGTATATGAACTGGATTTTCTTTTGTTTTTATCTTCATTTTTTCCTTCTGCCTCTATGTTTCATCTGCTTCATGCTCATGTATTTGTTGTTTTTCCCCTTCTTTTAAGGATCAATCCTATCAGTTTCCACTATGTTTTCCTTTTCTTTTCATTATCTTCACTATTACTCTTTCAATATATATGTGTCATGTTTTATGTTTTATTTCTCGGTTTTCTTGTAATAATGTATTCTTATCTGTTAAAGAATAACAAATTAACTACGTATGGGTCCGTTTCTATCCCATAGATGTCGGGTAAAAATAGTAGGAATCCGCTACTCATTTTGTCCGGTGTAAAGATGTTTTACTTCAGTTCATTCAGCCAGTTTTTCCCATATCCGAGTCAGCATTACAATTACTAAATAGTATATTATTTCATTGTTCGGTGCTTTTATTTAGATGATTTAATGATGATTAGATTTTATAAATTAGAAAAGAGTTGCAATAAGGAAAACTAGCGAAAGTAGGGGAGGAGGGGAGCTGTTCAGAGCCTCTTCCTTTCTTCAAGGCTAAAAATGTGGTAGTTTCATGAAAAACAATTTGGCATGAACAACAGATTGCTATATGCAGCGGAAACCTGTGGAAGTATTGATACTTGAGCATGTATCCTGGAAAAGTATCAGTTCTTGTTGTAATAATTTTCTTTTAGTTACATTTGAATTAGAAGTTTCTTTTATCTAAAGCATTGAAGGTAAGGAGACACCGATGTCTGTGGTTATGTACAAAAAACATGAAAAAGTAAATAACTTAGCTGATAACATCAGACACATTGTTAAATATAAACACCAATTGGTATAGCATCGTTATCATAGTTGTGTGGTTATATATGTGACATCTACAACACTTGCTGATCTGTTCTTAGATAGAAACAGTTGCTGCATTGTATGTTTGTCGTCAAGGTAGTATCCCATCTCCAATTATTCAATTGAGACTTCTAGTGGTGATGCTTCCATATGGTCTGTATCTCTTCATTGATTATACAAACCATGGAAACTCAATGGCTAGTTTCTGTGAAGTATTATAGAAGGGTTGTACCGATTGGGATAAGATTCATTGTTTGGGAATGGTGTTCCGAGCTGTTCCCGATGAGTTCTACTTTTTCTTTTTCTTTTTCAAATAGAAGCAGCACTCATTGAGGTTTATATGTTGAATAGAAACAAGAAGTGATGGTGTATATTTGAAAGAGAGAGGGAAAGAAAGGAAAAATAAGAAGATGATGATGATGATGGTAAATACCTTTACTGTTTATTAATTAATTGAATCTGGAAGTGTGTCCTAAAATGTATCTGCAATTATAGGATAGCCGCAGAACCAAACTTATGCTTTACACCGGCCGCAGCCGAGCTGGCTGTACCAGAAAACAATAATAATAATAAAAGAAAGAAATGTACGTTGTTTGTAGTTTGTATGAATTATATAACTAGAGATGTGTTTGATTCAATGTTTGTTGGAGGTAAAACACTTGTATCTGATTATAGACAATATATATATAGGGATGATTACTGATTACCATAGTCAGGGGTACAAGCAGGGGTGTAATTGGATCTAAGAAGGATTCAGAGAGAGACATCTGATGGCTCCGCGTGGCGTGGGTGCTTGTGCGTGGCGTCCCGTCGTGTCGATCGAGATAAACCCGATTACCCCTCATCGTACCACCTTGGGGGCTGTATGTAACTGACAAGACCCCCAATTATTCGGCTCCTTTTTTTGTCTTTATATCACAACAACAACACACAAGGTATACATGGGTATGTGAATTAGGTGCCCGATACATATCTGTTTTATGAATATATAGAATGAAATTTAGGATTATAAATATATATAATATTAATATACAAACGGCATCTGGACGTTGTTAATATGAAAGCAATGAAACGCATGCAGGAAAAAAAATTATTTTTCAGTTTTTCTCCAGCCAGCAAGCCCAACGAAATCATCCAGTCAACCGGGTCAACCAACTAGCCAGTCAGCTCAACCGTCTTGACATCTCCCCCCCCCCCAAGGGATAGAAGTAGATATGACCTCGATGAATTCACAGGATCATAAGTATAATATAGACCAATGGCATTGATTTACTTCCAAGTGGTAGTATATATACATATATGCTAACTCCAAAGCTGGATCAGGTGAGCATGTCATAGCTGCGCAAGTTTGCTATTGCCTATCATTTGCTGTAATGTAGTGCAATCGAATTGCAATTGTTGTCGCATCTACTGAATTAGGTTCATGTAAACATTAAGTATTAAACACCCTCACTATTACTAACTAGAGCAT